>JANAVB010025196.1:11734088-11859219 GCA_029216955.1 Iris pallida | reverse complement strand
AGAGAGATATATATAATATATATATATTATATATTTAATATATATATATATATATATATAAGTTAGAGAATAAATAATAATTAACTATTAATATAAATAATTCCTATTTAATAGCAACCATCAATATTACTAATATATTATCAAATAGTACAAATTGCAATACCAACTAATAGGAGCTGTATTGGTGATCCATAATACCCTTACTCTAAATGGGGTCCACAGGAAAATGGTGGTAGTATGGTAGATTTAGAAATGACATTCTTATATATAAATGCCATTTATAATGCATAAAAATATCTAAAATTAGACAATATCAAAATAAAATACCAATTACTTGCATCTACCCAGAACAAGTCTACATGGGGGTTCTTGGACGCATTATACGTCTACACGGGCTTAGGCTCAGTTCGGGTCCAATTTGCACTAGTTTGGTGCGACTGGTCACCTAGACGTCAAATAATATTAATAATGAATAATTAACTATTTAAAATGTTCATGTCACAACTTGGCCTGGTTTTTCTAGTTAGGACATCACTATGGCTTGGCCTTCTCTACTAGGGCTAATACACTCGTCAAAGCATACCACTGCACTACCGTGCCATAATTCCTAGTCACCTTGTACTCCAAATCTCAAGCATGGCTAAAATCATCTACCATAATAATTAACTAAAATAATTATTTATAAAAATCTAAAAATCACTATTAAATTAAAATAAATAAAAATTTTCAAAATTCCGGAAAGGGAGGCTACAAAGTCCAGCCTACGCCGCAGTGTCGGCGGTAGTACGCTGTCTATACACAAGACACGACAATCTAGAATCTCATGGTAAACTATATCTCATCCACAGAATAATTCAAGACACAAACAAGATCAGTGAATATCCATGAAACTAAGCAATAATGAATATAACTGAATGTATCCAAAATCAATGTCACGTCCGGTGGTCACAAATCTACTACCAGTAGACAGAAAAATTGAGAAATACAAGAAATGAACCAACTGAGTACAACCTGCTAACCAAGTAACCTCAACTGCAAAGCGCCGTGATCTGAAGCTAACTCAAATATACTCGTCTGCTCCTGACTCAAACTCGGCTAACCTGAAGAGATCATCAGGTCCTCAGAGGACATAGCAAGATATATAATATACATGCCTATCTAGCAGTTTTATCATACGCAAGAAATAAACAAGAAGAACAAGTACAAGACAAATGACTACGAACACGAACACGAACACGAACACACAAATACTAGAACAACTACGCATAAATGAACTGCCGGATGAACGATACACGAGATCAATGGAAGAACCAAACCCTCATCCCGAGTGTGGACTCACGGGTTTGAACTAAGCACTAACCCTCGTCCCGAGTGTGGACTCTCTGGTTAGCTCACAGCAAGACACCCTCGTCCCATGTGTGGACTCTCTGGTGTAATTGGTCAACCCTCGTCCCGAGTGTGGACTCTCTGGTGCCAATGATCACGACAAACACCCTCGTCCCAAGTGTGGACTCTCTAGTGCACCAAACAACCCTCGTCCCGAGTGTGGACTCTCTCTGGTTGTGTAAAACGATAATCAAGGCTATGGCAGTTCACTATACGCACTCGTTCTATGACACGACTAATGCAAGGTACTAGTGAGAAACTCCAAATATGAAACACAAGGCCAAACATGAACACGACTATATGCAACAAGAACAACTCCACAGAAAATAACACGAAAAGCACATGTCCATAAACAATCAAATGATTGAAAAACGAAAGGAAATGCATGTAAGTAAAACTGTAGAGGAAGGCAAGGTATACTTGCCTTAGATCCTGAGCTGCTGGCACGGGTCAAAATTCGTGTCAAGTCCAAGTATCCTGTTTTATACCATACACATACTGTCAACATAAATCAAAAGTAATACTAATATATATATATATATTATATATATATATAATATATATATATATATATATATATATATATATATATATATATATATTTGTTAGTTTTCTTGGTCGATTCCTTTGGTACTTAGGTACCCTAACTAGTGAGGGTTGTATTTGTTGGGGTTTTCAATTGACAGTCTATGTGAGAACCCAATTCTCAGCAATTATCAAGGTCTCTTAGCATCAATAATATAAGGACAAAACTATCAATGGCACAGGTGTATGGGACCCTACCCAATGGGAATGGACAGAACAGAAGGTGTCAGGACATTTAACCCTATATGGTAATTGCTAATGTCACCTGTTAACACTATACACGAAGAGTAAAATATCATCTAATTCTATTAGACATATCCTGCCTGGCAACCTGTCCTTGGTTGTGCCCTGCAATTCAGGCCTAACACCCTAAGAGCATCTCCAACCCTATTGTGAGTTTAGAAAAAATGGTTGCCACATAGGAATGACAAACTTTCATTCCAAAAATTCTTCTCCAATGCAAATGTAGAATAAAACATTAAGTTGACATGACAATGACATGACAAGAAGAATGTGAAGTTGGTTGTCTAGATCTAGACAATGCACTTCACAATAACTTTGTCTCCACATCATCAATTATGATTAGAAATATTAATAAAAAAGTTGAAGAAGTGGAGGAGTTACCTTAGAAGTTGGAAAAAATACTTTTTATTGTCTCTTGAATACTTTTGCATTGGAGAGTTTTTCTATCTCATTGTCTTTTGAGATATAATTTTGCCACATAAACAAGACATTGTCTTGTGGCTCATGCCACATAGGAGCCACCTAAGACTCACAACACTTAACAAGACAATAGGGTTGGAGATGCTCTAATAGGATTTTCCTGGATTTATCTATACTCGAGTCCTATATACTAGATAAATGGCTCTTAGGGGTACTGCCTATATGTGCAATGATACTCGAACCTACTTTACATGTGAGCATTAATCCTCTCATGAACTGTCTACAGGAAACCAGGGAGTTTCCATCTGTTGGTACCCAAGTGGTACAAAAGAGTACATATGAAGGTATTCATCAATATCCTGAGGGCACCTGTGTTAACCTGATGTTCCTTGGCTGCTACTGGTTGTTTCCCAGTTTATGTGGGAAATAAGTTATACATAGCCTACCTGTAACAGACCTAGTATGCTTGTTGGGTCACTCGAGTTGTGTGGCTGGTTATACAACAGTCTCTCTTGTCCATTTACAACCCACACCTACACAGGACATGAGTCCCTTAAGCCCTACAGGTTCCTATGACTCCCCTACATTTCACCCCTGGGTAATCAACAACCCCATCCTGTTTTATGATGTAGCATCTACCCCCCCATGCCATGCCTACCTGGTATTGCGGTGGTGTCAGGCCTAGTGTTCAGCATGATGCCCCAGCTGCATTCCTGGCCTTAGTTCATTGTAATAACAAATACTCATACATCCATTTGGTATCTGAACTTAAAGTAGTTCAACATTAGGCAGGGACTCGATTTCATGTGATAGCTGAGACAAAATGCAGGACAGATACCCTATTAAGGTAATGAGGGTTCAACACTTAGGGAAGGCTACAGAACATGATATGGGTTCGATTAAGCAACTATATGCATTGGATACTATGTGAAGTAATGACTGGACAGTTACAACTTGATCCAGAAATCCTCTTCTCACTGGACTGGATCACATAGATGCATGAGACAAAGTACTTAAATGGGTGTCACGACCCGCTCCCGAATAACCGGATACGAGTCAGACACGTCCAGCCTTTGTTATTAGAATAACAAAGTAAGCTGTACCATTCTAGGGAAACTAACCAGATATCAAGACAAGAATGAAACACAGCATCTATAAAATGTATCCCAGAGTAAAGTACAATATCAGAGATTATTACATTCCAGAATGATAGAAAGTCTACTAGTCTCAAATACATGGAAATAGTAGGGAAAACTAAGGGAAATCTCTAGGCTTCTGCAGCCTCTAAGTCATGAGCTGCACCAGCTAGATCTCCTGCATCAATAGGCTCCTCGCCATAGAATGTATCACATAAAGCCTCCAACTCACCTGCAACATATCCTATTCAGGAGCGGAGCAAAGTATATCCAAAGAAATGAACATGTACATCATGGTATGAATCAAAAAAACAGGAATAATGTAAAGTACAGGAAATGAGAACAAGACATGAACTGAATAGGAATACTGAAAGTAAAACAGGAAAACATGGTAAGAGTCCTGAACATGAAATACAACCTGAATCATGAAATACAAACTGAACATGAAATACAGCCTGAACATGAAATACAACCATGAAATCCTGAAATACAAACTGAATCCTGACATGTGCAATATTTGAAATACTTCTAGAGTGTGATCGGCTTGGGTAGATGAAATGATAATGAAATGGTACGGCTTTGGCCCCACGTGCACGGTACGGGACCAAGCTATTCACATGAGTAGTAACAGGGTTTGATCACATCTCTATAGTATTTTCCCTCCCAGACACAATGAAACATGGAACATGAAACCAGACAATATCGTGAACTAACGTGTCATCAAGGAGATACAAGAAAGGATAATGAAAACATGAGAAATGAACAAATCAGAGGAGTATACTTGCCTGTCTCCGGGTGATCGAGAAAGGGTGGTAAAGCGGGAAATCCTCCTGTTTATAATTACAAAAGATAAGTCAACAATTTAAAGTAGATACTTCTAGTCTAAATGTCATTTATCATAATTTGGTTTTTAACACTAACCTGTCTTATATATATAACTCTATCTTACAAAATACACAACCTAAAATAATATCCTAAAGTATGGGAAAACCCTAACATAGATTTCCTATCACACAACTCATGCTATGATTCCCAAAGTGGTCAACATATAATAACCACAGAGGTTCACTAAAGGAATAGAGCATTTAGTTTAAGATTAACCGAACTAACCAATATCCATCTGGTCCTTGACACTATAATTTCACCTTAACAGGGCTGATACAATGTCACGACCCGCACCCACTGTGAGGATACGAGAATGTCACAACGCCCAGCCTACACCGCAGTGTCGGCGGTAGAACGCTGTCCTAGGTCAACACACATTTAGTAATATAATACTAAATAGTAAATGAACTCAATCACAACTAAGGAGGAAGAAAACACGATATGATATAGAACTCAAGAAAATACTGAAGATAGAAAAGTCTAAGGTAATATCCCAGCAAACATCCAGAGTACATATCTCAGCTACTGAATAAGAAAGAATATATACAACTCGACATCTCTGAACAGAAGTAAAATCTAGCTAAACATTCTCAAGACAACATGAAAATAAGATAAGGCCTAACTAAACTAGTCTAGGCAGTGGGGTAATGTCCTCAGCTAGAGCTGTCCGAAGAAGGTATCCTCCCAGGCCTCCTCCTCGTCCTCTGTAATATTTTCAACAGGTCTAGTCAGAACATGAGCGAGTACAGTACATCTCAACAGTTCATAGCAGGTTAGAAAATATAATCATGCAGTAAAGTAAGATATAGATACTGAAGAAATACAGTATGTAAACAGAGAGAGAAAACTGTAATGGAAATATCTACTATAAGTAGAGAGCTAATAGTGACTAGTGAGTCAGAGTAAAATATAAACATGTGAATGGCATAGGAGGTTCATGACTACAGCTAAGAGAGTGATTCATGACTACAGCTACTTGGATAATATTCACATGTCTATTTCTACTCCCCCAACCCCAATCAATACACAAAGATCCGTTCATGTTATGTTAAGGTTCGTGAAACTTCACATGGCTCATAAAATGAGTGATACGTGAAGGTGATTCATGGAGGCTCTGTGAACATAAGAGTACATGTGTCACAGGCGGTTCGTGAATCAGAGGAAGCAAAGAGATACGTGATGATTCGTAAAACGCACAAAACATGCTGTATCCGATGCTCCCGAGGGGGATAACATCTCATAAAAAGATCTATATAGTACCAATCCGTGTGACCAACGTGACAGTATCAAGTAAAGTAATTTAAAGCAGGAAAATAATTCTAAACAGGATATGAAATGATCAGAGAATGTACTCGCCTGGTATCCTGAACGTCCGAAGAGAATATACAGTCCGAGGAGTGGTGTCTGTCTCCTATAGAACAGTACAAGTCACAACAAGTCTAAAATAAGAAAATAGACTGCTACAATGCATCTACATGAAGTTTGGGGTCAATCTAGGCTAAAGTCAACCTTTGGTCAACTCTAGTCAATCCTAACAGTCAAACTAGGTCAATTCTAGTCTAATTAAGTCAACTAGGTCAAACGAGGTTAAACTTGGTCAAACTAGTCTAGGTTGGTCAAACCTAGGCTTAATCAGTCAATCTAGGTAACTAGTCACTTATCATACAAGTCACACTAGCCTAGTGATAAACAAGCGTATCCACACCACATGCCATAGGCTAACTACATAGGTATTGAGCCATATCCCATATAGGTCAATACCCCTACCATATATGTCTATATAGTCCTGCACAGTCCCATCTGGTCCAACATGACCCTTTCCTACTTTGTATATCAAGGCACATGCTATCACTCCTCTCACTCCCTCTCTAATATTACTGGGACTGATTCCTAGGGCAATACCTATTACTTAGATATTGGCTACTGCCACTTGGCAGTGCACTCTCCATGACACCCCTTAGGACTGACACACTTGGAACCACACATGGATACCTTTAAGCACTATGACACTTCATATTGGAACTCCTCACCTATGCAATACAAGGGAACCCCCTCCCCTTCACTCCTAGACTCTCATCCAGTCATACTTATATAGACATGTATCCCTACTGTCTATGGTAGTGCCCCAATCCTTCTCACAACCTACAGGTCAACTTAGGCCTGTACCAATACTTGTACATGCCCACACATCCTGGGTTCTTACTTCATACTAAACTTCCTATGCACCTAGGTGTATCCTGTATACAGGAAGTCCAAATTAGTCATGTCCTGTATTTCACTAGTCTAAACACACTCACACATTCTCTCTACCTAGTATAGGCACTTCTCCTATCTTCAAACTGACACACACATACTAATATACGTAATTTGTTGCCCCCAACAACCCACACACATTAGATAACAATCAGTCCCCTCTCATTGCCCTTCTTCTATCCCATATGGGTTATTTCCCCTACTGTTCTAGCAGCAGTATCCCCTCCCTACACAACTATAATGCACACACAAGGATTACATATATATATACACATTGAGTGAGAGAGTGACATGTGTGTGTGTGCATATATATGTGTGTGTGTGTGTGTGTGTGTGATTGTGAATGAGGGAAACCTGTGTGACAGAATTGTGTGTGAGTGTGTGAGTCAAAATCATATGTGTGTGTGCGTGAGGTGATCTGGAAATCAGTGAACCTATGTGTGTGTTTGAGAGGAGTGAGATATGTGTGACAGATTTCCGAAAGTGTGTGTGTGTGTAGACTGTATGTAGGTGTGTGAGTGTGTCCAGATTTCTGAGGGAAAATCAAAACAGTGCAATGACAGTGCAACAGTCACTTGAGCAAAATCAATAGCCCAAATGAGAATTTCGAAACCATAATTCCATGCTAACCTAAAACCCAACATTTAGGTAATCTAATATACATGTGCAATGTATCTAACAGGTAAATTAATATCAAGAATCAGTTTAAGAACATGAACTACAATTTCAGGATTCAGTCTACATATGAAGTTCTAGGTTTCAGTCTAATAGCCCATTCCCATATTCAAAATTCTATTACTAAGTGCAAAACCCAATCTAGCATGTAAAATCAAACTTAACAGTAACTAATACGTGTGTACATGAATCCCACATGAAAATTTAAACACTAAGATTTAGTTTAAAACAGGAAATTAAACTTAGGATCCAAAACTGGATGTGTGTATCAGTCAACAAAGGAAATGTGAATTTTCGAAAGCCAAAACATGGTGAAAACCCAATACAACGGTTAGTAAACATTTAGTCATGCATACATGTGTCAAACATGGTGTTTGTGTCCAAACAAGTGGACACAAACGTGTCCAAAACACTAATTTACACAGAATAGAAAAATACCGCACATGCAGCCTCGTGCACGTGTTCACCTCACTCGTGGACACTACACGACACAAACTAGGACTCGTGATCGTGCATGGGGGTACGCCTAGGGTAGGGCTAGGGACCTAGCACCCTGAATCGCACCCACGTGTCGTCGTGTCCGACTTACCAAGTCGTATCAGTGCACGAAATTGGACTGTACGCAGTCAGTGTAAAATCAGTGCACTATAGATTTCTTCCTAACCCGACCATGAAACTTAGTGAAATTTTGGGGGCATGATGTCAGTGCATGCCCCCTAGTGTCCACAAAATTTCGTGTCAAACCAGCCAGTGTCGTATCCTGTAGGAAACCCGAACAACAGGGGAGAACTGTAGCTGTGCGCGCGCGCGCGCGAGAACGTGTGCACGCATGTCCAATCAACACGACACAGACTCGATGCAAGCTCAGACCTAAAGAAATGGATAAGCGACACAAAAACACATTTTCCTATTCAAAAAGTTTTGCAAAAACAGAACGAAATGTCCATTGAGACATTTCGTCAAACACCTAGGGCTGTCGCTGATACGTGTCCGATACAGACACGTACAGGACACAAATTCCTGCAAATCCTATTCCTACAAGGTCAGGGTACTTAGGGCTAGGCATCCATGCAATTAAAACCAAATTTAAATAGGTGGATTAGGATTTTACCTATGGTGTTATCCAACACAAAAACCCCTTTGAATGAGGATTCCTAAAAGCCACCAAACTTCTTCAAATTGATAGAAAACTGAGAACAACCAATTCCAACAGCAAGAAAACAATAATTAAAACCTATTACAATTTGTTTGGATTAAAAAGGAGGAAAAATGGATTTTCTAGGGATTTTTTGAAGTAGGGAAAATACCTCTTTCTAAACTTGCTCCTTCTTAAAGAGGCTAGCCCTAAATGGAGGAGAATATTTATAGGAGGAGGGTTTTCCAAAGGGTGTAGTGGCTGGACAAATAGTGTTAGGGTTAGGGTTAGGCACTAGTTAATGGGCTTTGGACCTATTTGGCTAACTATTGATTCATTAGTTAATCACAAGTCATGGCTTATGACTTAAAACTCTACTTAAGTCAAATAACCATACCATTAGTCAACTCTAGTCTAACTAGGGTGGCATGACCTAACCAAGACCAAACTCAACTAGGGTTAGCTCCTAGGTTAGTCTACCATGGTCATTGTTAGTCAAAGTCAACCTAGTCAACCCTCATCCAAACAATTCCAAAATAAATTCTAAAAATTCCCATAAATCATAATGAATTCAAATAAATCCTAAAATAACCAAAATACCTTCTAGGCTATAATGTACTAGTCAAACATCCTAATCACATGGTTAGGCTCTAAGGTTACACTAGTCAAACACCAAAATTATAAGTCATGATCTAAAATAGTTTTAAAATAATTAAAAATCACTAAAAATTCTAATATGAAATAAATATCATTAATTAATAATTATAATTACAAAATTTCAAAATTACCATCTTCTGGAAAACTGGGTGTTACAATCCTACCCACCTTACAAAAAATTTCGTCCTCGAAATTAAAATGGTAGCAGGCCTTCTAGGTTAAACCCCCAGCAATCAAAGTCTCAGAAATCTATCTTAAATCATACAGTTGAAAAGTGTAACCTATGGGGTCATGGCATGCAATATCAGTTTGTGGTCTCTTCTAGTTATACCAACCATGCTACAGTACTAGGCAATCACAAGGTATCAAAACATACAAGCAAGGGATGCATCAAAATTCTCAAAAAGGAATACTAAGGTTAGGTCAAACTCATCTCCAGCTAGGTCTGAGAACCAGAACTCTCTCCTGGAAGCAGGGCCCTGGTTGGGGCAGGTATAGCAGGGCAGTGCTGCATCCAGTGTGCAGCTGAACCACAGATTAGGCACAATCCTAGTCTTTTTCTACAGTTGTTCCACTTGTGTCCAGACTTCTTGCAGTAGGCACAGATAGGCTCCGGCTCAGCTGGCCTCTGCTGGACAGGAGACTGGGCTGGGTATGATGATATAGGCTGGATAAATGGGTACTCCTCAGACTCTGGGTAGGACTGGGTACTGCTCCTCGCCCTCTTGGAGCTAGGCTCTCCTCCTAGAAGCACAGAGTCCCGCAGACGTAGCAACCTCTGGATTTGCTCCCTCATGGCCTCCTCATGAGCTCTCTGTGACTCCATCAACCTTTCTTGAAAAAATGCAAACACCTGGGCTGCATCAAGTAGCAAACCCCCGGGTGGTACAGTATGGAGTGCAGAGGGTAGAGAAGGGCTCTCGGTCTTAGGCAAATCCGCAGCTCTCTCCTGAACGACAGGAGATGAAGAAAGACTCTCTGGCGAGGCTACCACCATCTCCTCAATGGCAGGAGGTGCCACCACCCCATGATCAGATAGAGGGATAACTACCTCCTGAATAGTAGGAGGTGGATGCACACTCTCAGTAGCTGCAGCTGCTCTCAGGCGACGGGCTCGGATCATGGGTGCCATACTGAAAGAAAGAGAAAGGAAATAAAATATAAATCAATCATCAAGGCTAAAAACTAGTAAATATCAACAAAGGAGAACTAGCTACAAGAATTACTATTCAAAGCCAGGCTATACTATCATTCCTAAGACAAGAGCCTAATCACAAGTCATCAAATCATCACACTAAGAAATAACTACATATGCATAAGCTCTATAAAGCTAAGAAGATCTCTACTCCTAAATTATTTGATGATGGAAAAAAATAATTTATAATAACTGGAATGAAGATAGAGATGATATATTTAAGAACCTTTCCAAGATACAATCTGATAATCATATGCGTCTATCCAAAAATCATGATACTCAGAATCCTCGCCACGCTAGTAAGCAAGGCTGCGATAAACGGTAGAGTCCATAACAGGGGCATGCACCTCTACAATCATGTCGTCTGGAATTCTCGCTATGCCGACTAGTATAGCTGCGAGGAATTCCAAATCTCATAACCAAGATACGTACATCCGAAGTCAGGTCTCTATGTTTCCGCCACGCCAGCTAATATAGCTACGATAAACTCCAGGTTCCATAACCAAGTAGACGTTTTACCATCCCTGTATTCCCGTCGACATATGTTATCAGAAAAATATCGTAACTCAGGCCATAGAAATTTATCTCGATAGAAAAAATCCAATCAACAACGATCCAACAAAATCAAATTCAATAATCAAGGAGTGAGAGCAACAAAGCAAGGGAAATAATTCAAATTGAAGTTTAATAAGATTCTCAAGGGTCGTCCCAGGTAACTTTCAAGGAATCCTAACAGTGATTGAGTACCTTCAAAATATGTATCCTAATCCTACTGCAGGCTGTAGTGATACTCTAGTTCGAGTACCACTATATAAACTCGACCTGCATGGGCCACCACTAAAAACGTGTCACGACCCGCACCCACTGTGAGGATATGAGAACGTCACAACGTGCAGCCTACGCCGCAGTGTCGGCGGTAGAACGCTGTCCTAAGTCAACATACATTTAGTAATATAATACTAAGCAGTAAATGAACTCAATCACAACTAAGGAGGAAGAAAACACGATATGATATAGAACTCAAGAAAATACTGAAGATAGAAAAGTCTAAGGTAATATCCCAGCAAACATCCAGAGTACATATCTCAGCTACTGAATAAGAAAGAATATATACAACTCGACATCTCTGAACATAAGTAAAATCTAGCTAAACAGTCTCAAGACAACATGAAAATAAGATAAGGCCTAACTAAACTAGTCTAGGCAGTGGGGTGATGTCCTCAGCTAGAGCTGTCCGAAGAAGGTATCCTCCCAGGCCTCCTCCTCGTCCTCTGTAATATTTTTAACAGGTCCAGTCAGGACAGGAGCGAGTACAGTACATCTCAACAGTTCATAGCAGGTTAGAAAATATAATCATACAGTAAAGTAAGATATAGATACTGAAGAAATACAGTATATAAACAGAGAGAGAAAACTGTAATGGAAATATCTACTATAAGTAGAGAGCTAATAGTGACTAGTGAGTCAGAGTAAAATATAAACATGTGAATGGCATAGGAGGTTCATGACTACAGCTAAGAGAGTGATTCATGACTACAGCTACTTGGATAATATTCACATGTCTATTTCTACTCCCCCAACCCCAATCAATACACAAAGATCCGTTCAAGTTATGTTAAGGTTCGTGAAACTTCACATGGCTCATAAAATGAGTGATACATGAAGGTGATTCATGGAGGCTCTGTGAACATGAGAGTACATGTGTCACAGGCGGTTCGTGAATCAGAGGAAGCAAAGAGATACGTGATGATTCGTAAAATGTACAAAACATGCTGTATCCGATGCTCCCGAGGGGGATAACATCTCATGAAAAGATCTATATAGTACCAATCCGTGTGACCAACGTGACAGTGTCAAGTAAAGTAATTTAAAGCAGGAAAATAATTCTAAACAGGATATGAAATAATCAGAGAATGTACTCGCCTGGTATCCTGAACGTCCGAAGAGAATATACAGTCCGAGGAGTGGTGTCTGTCTCCTATAGAACAGTACAAGTCACAACAAGTCTAAAATAAGGAAATAGACTGCTACAATGCATCTACATGAAGTTTGGGGTCAATCTAGGCTAAAGTCAACCTTTGGTCAACTCTAGTCAATCCTAACAGTCAAACTAGGTCAATTCTAGTCTAATTAAGTCAACTAGGTCAAACGAGGTTAAACTTGGTCAAACTAGTCTGGGTTGGTCAAACCTAGGCTTAATCAGTCAATCTAGGTAACTAGTCACTTATCATACAAGTCACACTAGCCTAGTGATACACAAGCGTATACACACCACATGCCATAGGCTAACTACATAGGTATTGAGCCATATCCCATATAGGTCAATACCCCTACCATATATGTCTATATAGTCCTGCACAGTCCCATCTGGTCCAACATGACCCTTTCCTACTTTGTATATCAAGGCACATGCTATCACTCCTCTCACTCCCTCTCTAATATCACTGGGACTAATTCCTAGGGCAATACTTATTACTTAGATATTGGCTACTGCCACTTGGCAGTGCACTCTCCATGACACCCCTTAGGACTGACACACTTGGAACCACACATGGATACCTTTAAGCACTATGACACTTCATATTGGAACTCCTCACCTATGCAATACAAGGGAACCCCCTCCCCTTCACTCCTAGACTCTCATCCAGTCATACTTATATAGACATGTATCCCTACTGTCTATGGTAGTGCCCCAATCCTTCTCACAACCTATAGGTCAACTTAGGCCTGTACCAATACTTGTACATGCCCACACATCCTGGGTTCTTACTTCATACTAAACTTCCTATGCACCTAGGTGTATCCTGTATACAAGAAGTCCAAATTAGTCATGTCCTGTATTTTACTAGTCTAAACACACTCACACATTCTCTCTACCTAGTATAGGCACTTCTCCTATCTTCAAACTGACACACACATACTAATATATGTAATTTGTTGTCCCCAACAACCCACACACATTAGATAACAATCAGTCCCCTCTCATTGCCCTTCTTTCATCCCACATGGGTCATTTCCCCTGCTGTTCTAGCAGCAGTATCCCCTCCCTACACAACTATAATGCACACACAAGGATTACATATATATATATACACATTGAGTGAGAGAGTGACATGTGTGTGTGTGCATATATATGTGTGTGTGTGTGATTGTGAATGAGGGAAACCTGTGTGACAGAATTGTGTGTGAGTCAAAATCATATGTGTGTGTGCGTGAGGTGATCTGGAAATCAGTGAACCTATGTGTGTGTTTGAGAGGAGTGAGCTATGTGTGACAGATTTTAGAAAGTGTGTGTGTGTGTAGACTGTATGTAGGTGTGTGAGTGTGTCCAGATTTCTGAGGAAAAATCAAAACAGTGCAATGACAGTGCAACAGTCACTTGAGCAAAATCAAGAGCCCAAATGAGAATTTCGAAACCATAATTCCATACTAACCTAAAACCCAACATTTAGGTAATCTAATATACATGTGCAATGTATCTAACAGGTAAATTAATATCAAGAATCAGTTTAAGAACATGAACTACAATTTCAGGATTTAGTCTACATATGAAGTTCTGGGTTTCAGTCTAATAGCCCATTCCCATATTCAAAATTCTATTACTAAGTGCAAAACCCAATCTAGCATGTAAAACCAAACTTAATAGTAACTAATACGTGTGTACATGAATCCCACAAGAAAATTTAAACACTAAGATTTAGTTTAAAACAGGAAATTAAACTTAGGATCCAAAACTGGATGTGTGTATCAGTCAACAAGGGAAATATGAATTTTCGAAAGCCAAAACATGGTGAAAACCCAATGCAAAGGTTAGTAAACATTTAGTCATGCATACATGTGTCAAACATGGTGTTTATGTCCAAACAAGTGGACACAAACGTGTCCAAAACACTAATTTACACAGAATAGGAAAATACCGCACAGGCAGCCTCGTGCACGTGTTCACCTCACTCGTGGACACTACACGACACAAACTAGGACTCGTGATCGTGCATGGGGGTACGCCTAGGGTAGGGCTAGGGACCTAGCACCCTGAATCGCACCCACGTGTCGTCGTGTCCGACTTACCAAGCCGTATCAGTGCACGAAATTGGACTGTGCGCAGTCAGTGTAAAATCAGTGCACTGCAGATTTCTTCCTAACCCGACCACGAAACTTAGTGAAATTTTGGAGGCATGATGTCAGTGCATGCCCCCTAGTGTCCATAAAATTTCGTATCAAACCAGCCAGTGTCGTGTCCTGTAGGAAACCCGAACAACAGGGGAGAACTGTAGCTGTGCGCGCGCGCGCGAGAACGTGTGCACGCGTGTCCAATCGACACGACGCAGACTCGATGCAAGCTCAGACCTAAAGAAATGGATAAGCGACACAAAAATACATTTTCCTATTCAAAAAGTTTTGCAAAAACAGAACGAAATGTCCATTGAGACATTTCGTCAAACACCTAGGGCTGTCGCTGATACTTGTCCGATACGGATACGTACATGACACAAATTCCTGCAAATCCTATTCCTACAAGGTCAGGGTACTTAGGGCTAGGCATCCATGTAATTAAAACCAAATTTAAATAGGTGGATTAGGATTTTACCTATGGTGTTCTCCAACACAAAAACCCCTTTGAATGAGGATTCCCAAAAGCCACCAAACTTCTTCAAATTGATAGAAAACTGAGAACAACCAATTCCAACAGCAAGAAAACAATAATTAAAACCTATTGCAATTTGTTTGGATTAAAAATAAGGAAAAATAGATTTTCTAGGGATTTTTTGAAGTAGGGAAAATACCTCTTTCTAAACTTGCTCCTTCCTAAAGAGGCTAGCCCTAAATGGAGGAGAATATTTATAGGAGGGGTTTTTCCAAAGGGTGTAGTGGCTGGACAAATAGTGTTAGGGTTAGGGTTAGGTACTAGTTAATGGGCTTTGGGCCTATTTGGCTAACTATTGATTCATTGGTTAATCACAAGTCATGGCTTATGACTTAAAACTCTACTTAAGTCAAATAACCATACCATTAGTCAACTCTAGTCTAACTAGGGTGGCATGACCTAACCAAGACCAAACTCAACTAGGGTTAGCTCCTAGGTTAGTCTACCATGGTCATTGTTAGTCAAAGTCAACCTAGTCAACCCTCATCCAAACAATTCCAAAATAAATTCTAAAAATTCCCATAAATCATAATAAATTCAAATAAATCCTAAAATGACCAAAATACCTTCTAGGCTATAATGTACTAGTCAAACATCCTAATCACATGGCTAGGCTCTAAGGTTACACTAGTCAAACACCAAAGTCATAAGTCATGATCTAAAATAGTTTTAAAATAATTAAAAATCACTAAAAATTCTAATATGAAATAAATATCATTAATTAATAATTATAATTACAAAATTTCAAAATTACCCTCTTCTGAAAAACTGGGTGTTACATATAAGGACTGATACCAAATCAGTCCTAGATTAGGAAATCAATGTCTGAATCTAAAACATCCTTAACAATTCCACTGTAAACTAAAATTTGGTTGTTCCTACACTATTCCAGGATTTACCATATCAACTAACACCAATTCTTGAACAGGACAGTCCAATTCAACAGGGTTCATCCTAGCTAATACCCTAAGTTATACAATATCTAGTGTCATTTCCTAAACTGAGTTGACACCCAATAATTAGCCAGGAAGAGGCTAAACATCAGTTATCAGGTTCAAATTAACCCAACATCAACCTGGGGGTTCCTAACAAATTCTGAGGTAATTGCCAACACCCTAACCTCTGTCCTTCAAGTGATATTATTGAACAGGACTGAACCATTGCAACTTCAATTCCTGAAACTTAAAATTTACCTAAGGTTTACACTCAATCCTAGTTTAAGATTTTTACAACCCAGATGGAATGAAACCTGCACTCGAGAGGGTTTGCAAACATGAAATGAACCTAGAACCCATTCTTCCAAATTCTGTCAAACCAATACCCAAGTAACAGTCCTCATGAAATCAACATCAGTCCTCATATGAATTTCACATCACAGTCTCATGTGAAATCACATATCAGTTCCATGTGAATATCACATATTAGTCCACATTATGCTCAACTTCCATTCTCAGTTATAACCTGTAATATCAATTTGTAACATAACCTATAGTACAGTATGCATTCCAGGAAGGAAATCCAGTACTACAGGTTCCTGGACAGGGAGATATTCAATGAATTACCTGTCACAGTCCATTGGTTTGAAGGAAAAATATGTTACTCAACCAATCTTAGTTATCCTGACATTCCAAATCTAATTCACATCCTCCATTACTCGATTTCTTCAAGTTACAATACCAGTGACACTTAATATCCTACCAAGGTTTGTATAATCCCAATCACCAAGCCTATGAAAACTGCTACATTACAACCACCTATCCTGATTAGTTATTGAACCTATCCATCAACATCTTTCTTCCTGTTAACGTCAAATAAATTCCCAACACCCCTCAGTTAAATCCCAGGTCCAATTGCCTTTATACATCAGGACAGTGGATAACCTCAAGGAAATCTGAGTTCATTTTCTCAGTTAAATCCCCAGGTCCAATTGCCTTCATACATCAGGACAGTGGATAATCTCAGAGTTTACTTCTTCATTCACATTATAATATAGTTTTAAAACAGTCCAGTTATTTAGTTCTATGTGTCTCAACCCACATCAGGACATAATAGTTCCTATATACATGCAGTTCCAAATTATTACTATCCTCAAATCAGTATTTAATGGTCTTAACCTTAGGAATGATACAATCTGTCCTTTACATAATACACATAGTTGATAATCTATTGCTAACCCTTGGTTGAACCATTGAATCAAATACCTGGGTTTCTAAGTCTACCAGGATTAATTTAATCAATGCCAAGACCCACACTAAACTGAAAAATTAAAACTAAACTCAACATTCAAACCTCTATTGGAACAGGTATCAGAAGACTCTTTATTCAGAACAGCAATTCCAGGAAACTTCTTATAGTTCTTATAATTTAGACATTAGGTTCGATCATCTCATTAAACCAAAAATGTCACAAAATAACCGACAACGAACTAAGAATTACCTGTGATGAAATGAAGATTTGCACAATGCTCAGATCTGAACACGAATCCTGTTTGATTTAGGCAGTCTCCTCTGAAACCAAAATTTAAATGACACAGGAAACAGAGGATGACTCAATAATCATTTGGCAAGACTTGAGAAGAAACTATTGATGAATGAATAGATCTTCATCTATCAATACTTGAGGTGATTTCAATTAAAGAAAATAAAGTAACAAAAATACTCACCTATTGATCCTGTCGAGAGATCCAATCGATTTCTTCAACAGTTCAAATCAAACGACACTAAACAATCAAGAACTAGATCGATCAGCAAAACTTCACCCGATCAAGATGGATTCAAGTTAAAGGATCAAAGGATCTCACCATGATTTACTTCGATCTTGATCCAATCCAGGAATCTAGACCGATCAGCACCAAGGATTCGTTGTGCTACACAAGCATCATGACGAACAGGAAATTCATTATGACAGGATCAATGGTGATCTCTCAATAACAAAATTGATTCAAAGGAATTTGATGGACTCACCAGATCGGAAAGATTGATGAAATTGATTAGGTAGCTGCTGTGAAGATCCCCAAGCACCACTGCCTGCTTCTTTGTCCTCCTACCATGGCTATGGGGCCTTCTCTCGATTTAGGTCGTAGAAATTTTGGGAAGAAAGAATGGGATGGTATGGATCAATGGAGAAAAAGGCTGGTTATATAGGCAACCAGTGCCATGGCTGATCGAGCCTTTTGGGCGGGAAATAATAACCCACCCTGCTCCAAAAGTTGTTAGAAATGGGGAGGATGAAGAATTTCCACAGAACAAATTATGGAATGAGAAAGAAAGGAGGAATGATTGGCTCCTTAAATGGGTGGTTAGTAGCGTGAGGCTCAGGCTACTACTCGCGGAAAACTCCACCTCTCTCTCTCTCTCTGACAATTCTGTTGGAGGGGTGAAAAGGAATTTCGTTTGAAATTACACAGACGAAATGGTGCAGGCCAAAAATTTGAATAGCTAACCCACCCTTCTCTTAAGCCATTAGCTTTTGGCTGGAAATGGGTTTAAGAGTTGAATGGGCTTAAAGAATACCCAAGCCTATAAAATTCAAAATGGATTTTAAAATAGGGCTTTAGGAAATGGGCTGGAAATGGAATTGGTTTGAGTTGGTTAGCCCATTACAACTAGAAATCAAGAAATTGATTTAACCCACATATATTTAAGGTGTTTAACAAGTTTTAAATTGTTAAAACAAAATAAAGTAAGGCCAAAAGAAAATTTTTAAATTTCAGAAAGGTGGAGTTACAAATACCTCCCCCTTGAAAAATTTTGCCCTCGAAATTTAGAAGTAGTCTAAATTTGATTTACGAAAACACTCCGAATCATTTATTGAAATTTGGAAAATTCAAAAATACAATAGTACAATCAAGTGAACAATGTAGGGTAGCGCTTTCGCATCTCATCCTCACGCTCCCATGTGGACTCTCCTGGAGAGTGGTGTCTCCACATGACACGGACAAGAGGAATGGTCTGGTTCCGCATTCGCTTCTCCCTCCGGTCCAAGATCTCTACTGGCTGCTCCTCATAGGTCAAGCTCGGGCCCACCTCCAGCTCAGAATAGTCCACCACATGGCTCGGGTCTGGAATGTAACGTCGAAGCTGAGATACGTGGAAAACGCTGTGTACTCCCTCCAAGCTAGCTGGAAGCGCTAGTAGATACGCCACCTCGCCAATCCGTGTTGTCACCTCGAAAGGCCCGATGTACCTCGGACTGAGCTTCCTACCTCTGCCGAACCGAATGACGTCTCTGGTCGGTGAGATCTTCAGGAACACCCTATCGCCAACTGCGAACTCCAATGGCCGTCTGCTGCTATCCGTCCAGTGCTTCTGCCGATCCTGTGCAACTATGAGACGATCCCTGATCAGTCTGATCTTCTCAGCTGAATCTACCACCATCTCTGGCCCAAGCAAAGCTCTCTCGCCAATATCGTCCCAAGATAGCGGCGTGCGGCATCTTCGTCCATACAGTGCCTCGAATGGGGTCATCTCGATGCTAGCCTGATAACTGTTGTTATAGGCAAACTCCACAAGGTACAAATGGTCCTCCCACGAACCGCCGAAGTCGAGTACGCAAACCCGTAGCATGTCCTCCAGCGTCTGAATCATCCTCTCGGACTGTCCGTCCGTCTGTGGATGATAGGCTGTGCTGAACTTCAGCTGTGATCCCAAGCTCATCTGTAGACTCCTCCAGAAGTGTGATATGAAGCGGCTGTCTCGATCTGAAATGATGCTCACTGGCACCCCGTGAATCCTCACGATCTGACGCATGTAGAGGTCTTCAAGCTTCTCGGTCGACAGCCCAACCTTGAACAGAATGAAATGAGCAGACTTCGTCAGTCTGTCCACGATCACCAAATGGCGTCCTTGCCATTGGGAGTATGCGGTAATCCAGAGACGAAGTCCATGGTAATGTGCTTCCACTTCCATTCCGGAATAGGTAAAGGCTGGAGTAGTCCTGCTGGTCTCTGGCGCTCCGCCTTGACTTGCTGGCACACAAGGCATCTGGAAACAAATCTGGCGACCTCTCTCTTCATCCCATACCACCAAACATACTCTCGCAAATCCTTGTACATCTTGGTAGACCCAGGATGTATAGAATACTACGACTGGTGGGCCTCCTGCATCACCTCCTCCCGCAAGTCCTTGGGCACACACAGCTGGCTCCCGTGCCTCAAGGATCCGTCCTCTGCAATGGGGAAATCGTCGAGCAAACTCATCTCTGCCTGAGCTCTAAGACATCGGAGTCCCTTATCAAGAATCTGGGCCTCCTTGATCCTCTCTAGTAATCCCGACTGTATCTGTATATGCATCATCTGTCCCTCATATCCTGGCAGAACAACCCTAATCCCAAGGCTCTCAAGATCCTCCAATAGATGCCGGTCCATGGTGAGATACATAGCAATAGGATATCGACTGAGAGCATCTGCAACCACATTCGCCTTCCCAGGGTGGTACTGCTGACTGATGTCGAAGTCCTTCATGAGTTCCAGCCATCTGTGCTGCCTCATATTCAACTCCTTCTGAGTGAAGACATACTTCAGGCTTTTGTGGTTCGTGAAGATGTCCATCCGCTCTCCATACAGGTAATGCTTTCACAGTTTCAAGGCAAATATGACTGCTGTAAGCTCCAAGTAATTTGTAGGATAATTCTTCTCATGGGGCCTCAACTGTCTAGAAGCATAAGCTATAACCTTCTTGTTCTGCTCCAGCACACATCCTAAACCTTTCCCTAAAGCGTCGCTGTAGATGACAAATCCTCCTGATCCTGACGGCAAAGCTAGAACTGGCGCTGTCGTGAGTCTTCTCTTCAATTCTTCAAATGCTGACTGGCAGGCGTCGCTCCAGATGAACTCCTCATCCTTCCGCGTAAGCTTTATCATAGGCTCTGCTATCATGGCGAAGTCCTTCACGAACTTCCTGTAGTATCCTGCTAGTCCCAGGAAACTACGAATCTTAGCTACTGACGTGGGAGGTGCCCAAGCTTCTACTGCTTCAATCTTCTTGGGATCTACTGAAATCCCTTCTCATGTCACCACATGCCCTAAAAACTCCACCCGGTCCAAGAAAACTCACATTTTGAAAGTTTTCCGTACAGCTTCTCCTTCCGCAGTATCTCCAACACAATCCGCAGGTGCTCCACATGCTCCTCCTCCATCTTCGAATAAATCAGAATGTCGTCAATGAAGACTACGATAAACTTGTCCAGATACTTGTGAAAAACTTTATTCATCAAGTTCATAAAAACTGCGGGGGCATTGGTGAGTCCGAACGGCATCACCAAGAACTCATACTGGCCGTATCGAGTGTTGAAGGCTGTCTTCGGAATATCCTGCTCCCAAACGTTCATGTGATGATACCCCGACCGAAGGTCAATCTTGGAAAAGACCCTCGCTCCACTCAGCTGATCGAACAGCTCATCAATCCGCGGCAAAGGGTACCTATTCTTGATGGTGATGTTGTTGAGTGCACGGTAATCAATGCACATCCTCACCGTCCCATCCTTCTTGGGTACGAATAGTACTGGTGCTCCCCAGGGTGAAGCACTAGATCGAATGAAACCCTTGCCCTCCAGCTCATCAATCTGGGCCTTCAACTCTGCAGCTTCCTTCGGGTTGATTTCGTAACAATGCTGGAACTTCGGTGCTGATCTGGGAACTAGGTCGATGTTGAACTCCATGTCTCGATCTGGCGGCAATCCTGGCAATTCCTCGGGGAAGACGTCAAGATACTCTGCAATCAGTGGATGTGGCAACTCCTGGTCTTCTACAACTGCTCCGAGGTAGACTCCCTCTGGCCTATCTGCAACTCGTCTGCTGATCTCGAACTGTGGAAGTCCTGGCGGGCTGAAAGTCACCTTCCCTTCATGGCAGTATATTACAGCAAACTGCTCGCTCATCCAATCGATGCCGAGGACTACGTCAAATCCGGGCAATGGCATCACCAGAAGTCGAGCCCTAAGTTCTCGTCCAGCTATAGTGATAGGGCAATCCACCATCTCACTGACTGGCACAATCCCATCCCCTGTCATAATCTGACAGTTCCTCCTAGTGGGCTTGGGTGTGAAGCCGTGTCTATGCAGAAACTCATATGATACAAAGCTATGTGTGGCTCCAAAATCAAATAAGACAATGGCAGGAAAGGAATGAATGATAACAGAAACTGTGATGACATCTGGAGCTGCCTCCTCCTCAACTACGGCCAAGATGTAAGCACGTCCCTGCTGTGCTCCTTCCCTCTGCTGCTGCTGGTACTGTGCAAACCTCTACCGCTGGGGTGGTAGAGGTCCTCCTCTCTGGGGTGCAGGTAATGCTCTGGGTGGTACAGGCGGTGGTCCTCCAGCTCCTCGGGGTCCTCCTGCTAGTCTGGCTATGGCCTGAGCGCAGTCCCTCATCTGATGTGCGTCTGATCCGCAGAAGAGGCAAAGTTCGAGCCTCTTGCGACAGACCTCCACGTGGTGTCCCGGTCGATGGCAATATGTGCAAGTGATCCCCTGCCACCTCTGATGCTGAGCTGCTGGAACTCTGGCAGGACGATGCTGAACTGCTGCCAGCTGATGCTGCCTCGTCGGAGTCTGTATCTGCACCCTCTTCGCTGGCGCCTGGTAACTGCTGCTGCCGACGTCCCTATCCCTTTTGGACCTCGGGTCCATCTCCTTCTCGACTGCCTGGACGATCTTAAGGATGCTAGTGTAGGTAGTCGCCTGGCTAATAGCTACTGCATGCCGCAGCTCCCTGTTCAGACCCTTCTTGAATCTCCAGGCCCTGTCCTCTGGATCTCTAACTAGGCTCTCAGCGAATCGGCTGAGTCTGGTAAACTCCGAAGTGTACTCTGCGACCGTCATAGTCCCCTGCTGTAGCGCCTCGAACTGCATCCTCAGCTCATCCCTCTCCACCTCTGGATAGAACTTCTCCTTGAATAGTGTTTTAAAAACTGTCCAAGATACATGGGGCTCCGTCAACTGGGGCTTCTTCCGGTACCATATCCTCGCCAAGTCGAAGAGTCGCATGCTGGCCACCTCCACCTTCGTGTCATCTGGAATGTTCGCCAACCTCAAAGTCCTCTCTGCATTCTCTAGCCACTCGTCTGCATAGAGAATCCCTTCGTTGCCCTAGAAGTCTAGCGGGCAGAGGTTCTGGTACTCCTTCGTCGTCCCTAGTCTCGGTCCTCGTGGTGCTGGAGGTACGACTGGTGCTGGTGCTGCCGGCTCTCTGGTCCTCAGCGCGTCGACGACAGTTGCTCTGAACTGCGCTACCTGATGGTTCTGGGCCTCCAGAAAGTGCTGAAACATCGCCATCACCTGGTTGCCGTCAAATGTCATCGTCGGCGGCAGTGCTGGAAAGATAGGAGGCGCTGGCGGAAGCTGATCTGCCTGAACATCTGGTGCGGGCTGCTCTGTATCGCCTGTAACTCCAGAACTGCCTGCAACTCCAGTCTGATCTGTGGTCTTCCTTGTGGCAACCATCCTGCATAAAAAGAAAACTTCGTTGAACGACAAACCCTAAAACCTAATAAACAATGTTTTTATAATAATTAATGCACCTGAAAACATGATAAACCTGATATACCCTTAATTCCCGATTTTCCTATGCTGTGTTCAAGTTTTCCTAGTGTAATCAAGTCCCCCAATAGTACGCTAAGACCTAGGTACCATTAGGATAGACCTGCATGGGCCACCACTAAAAACATGTCATGACCCGCTCCCGAATAACCGGATACAAGTCAGACACGTCCAGTCTTTGTTATTAGAATAACAAAGTAAGCTGTACCATTCTAGGGAAACTAACCAGATATCAAGACAAGAATGAAACACAACATCTATAAAATGTATCCCAAAGTAAAGTACAATATCAGAGATTATTACATTCCAGAATGATAGAAAGTCTACTAGTCTCAAATACATGGAAATAGTAGGGAAAACTAAGGAAAATCTCTAGGCTTCTGCAGCCTCTAAGTCATGAGCTACACCAGCTAGCTCTCCTGTATCAATAGGCTCCTCACCATAGAATGTATCGCATAAAGCCTCCAACTCACCTGCAATATATCCTATTCAGGAGCGGAGCAAAGTATATCCAAAGAAATGAACATGTACATCATGGTATGAATCAAGAAAACAGGAATAATATAAAGTACAGGAAATGAGAACAAGACATGAACTGAATAGGAATACTGAAAGTAAAACAGGGAAACATGGTAAGAGTCCTGAACATGAAATACAACCTGAATTATGAAATACAAACTGAACATGAAATACAGCCTGGACATGAAATACAACCATGAAATCCTGAAATACAAACTGAATCCTGACATGTGCAATATTTGAAATACTTCTAGAGTGTGATCGGCTTGGGTAGATGCAATGATAATAAAATGGTACGGCTTTGGCCCTACGTGCATGGTGCGGGACCCAAGCTATTCACATGAGTAGTAACAGGGTTTGATCACATCTCTATAATATTTTCCCTTCCAGACACAATGAAACATGGAACATGAAACCAGACAATATCGTGAACTATCGTGTCATCAAGGAGATACAAGAAAGGATAATGAAAACATGAGAAATGAAAAAATCAGAGGAGTATACTTGCCTGTCTCCGGGTGATCGAGAAAGGGTGGTAAAGCGGGGAATCCTCCTGTTTATAAGTACAAAAGATAAGTCAACAATTTAAAGTAGATACTTCTAGTCTAAATGTCATTTATCATAATTTGGTTTTTAACACTAACCTGTCTTATATATATAACTCTATCTTACAAAATACACAACATAAAATAATATCCTAAAGTATGAGAAAACCCTAACATAGATTTCCTATCACACAACTCATGCTATGATTCCCAAAGTGGTCAACATATAATAACCACAGAGGTTCACTAAAGGAATAGAGCATTTAGTTTAAGATTAACCCAACTAACCAATATCCATCTGGTCCTTGACACTATAATTTCACCTTAACAGGGCTGATACAAGGACTGATACCAAATCAGTCCTAGATTAGGAAATCAATGTCTGAATCTAAAACAGTCCTTGATACTATAATTTCACCTTAACAGGGCTGATACAAGGACTGATACCAAATCAGTCCTAGATTAGGAAATCAATGTCTGAATCTAAAACAGTCCTTGACACTATAATTTTACCTTAACAGGGCTGATACAAGGACTGATACCATCTGGTCCTTGACACTATAAATTCGTTGTGCTACACAAGCATCATGACGAACAGGAAATTCATTATGACAGGATCAATGGTGATCTCTCAATAACAAAATTGATTCAAAGGAATTTGATGGACTCACCAGATCGAAAAGATTGATGAAATTGATTAGGTTGCTGCTGTGAAGATCCCCAAGCACCACTGCCTGCTTCTTTGTCCTTCCACCATGGCTATGGGGCCTTCTCTCGATTTAGGTTGTAGAAATTTTGGGAAGAAAGAATGGGATGGTATGGATCAATGGAGAAAAAGGCTGGTTATATAGGCAACCAGTGCCATGGCTGATCGAGCCTTTTGGGCGGGAAATAACAACCCACCCTGCTCCAAAAGTTGTTAGAAATGGGGAGGATGAAGAATTTCCACAGAACAAATTGTGGAATGAGGAAGAAAGGAGGAATGATTGGCTCCTTAAATGGGTGGTTAGTAGCGTGAGGCTCAGGCTACTACTCGCGGGAAACTCCACCTCTCTCTCTCTCTGATAATTCTATCGGAGGGGTAAAAAGGAATTTCGTTTGAAATTACACAGACGAAATGGTGCAGGCCAAAAATTTGAATAACTAACCCACCCTTCTCTTAAGCCATTAGCTTTTGGCTGGAAATGGGTTTAAGAGTTGAATGGGCTTAAAGAATACCCAAGCCTATAAAATTCAAAATGGATTTTAAAATAGGGCTTTAGGAAATGGGCTGGAAATGGAATTGGTTTGAGTTGGTTAGCCCATTACAACTAGAAATCAAGAAATTGATTTAACCTACATATATTTAAGGTGTTTAACAAGTTTTAAATTGTTAAAACAAAATAAAGTAAGGCTAAAAGAAAAATTTTAAATTTCAGAAAGGTAGAGTTACAATGGGGTCTGATACTTCACAAGAATGATATTCAGTAATTTAAGGACTTAGCTGTATTCATGTGTTATGTTACCTATATTGGTTGCTATGCCCTGGAATTCCAATACTGAACTTCCTGTCTTCGACTGATCCCTGACAATTCTCAGGGGTATTCCTGGGTTAAATAAGATGTGGTCTTTAGTACAACAAGGAACCATAGTCCCATACTTTCCTGTATGTGTTTCTGTGGATGCCTTTACATTATCCTAAGATATCAGTTATGTGGTACTCTGAGAATTGAACACTGGTTCAACCTATTCTAGTCCTAGATTGTTATCTCACTGACCTGTTGACCTGGCCTCTTATTGCTTAGATCAATTTCCTATGTTTTAGCCCATTGGATGGTAGGATATGGTATCAGACATCTGAACCTGTGCAAGAGTAGGTCATACTTCCTAAAATATGTCTATCTACCCTGATTCCAGGTATGCAGTGTACCTGTTCTAACACATGATTGGCAAGGACTGGTTTTCCTTACTGACAGGGTCTTGGTTCAAGATCTTCCCATGACCCTGGGTACTTAAAAGAAGACTGTTGGTCATAATCAACATGGGTCTTGTACCAGGGACATGTCATGTATGCTTAGCTTTGATATTACAAGCTGAAGCTTGGTGTCAGATACCCTACATTTATTTATTTGTGCAAACTCGTGTGTAAGGTCCAGGCTCAACCTCCAAGGTGTCCTATAGGTTAAAACATGGCTGGACTTCCTATAGCTTCCTTGATAGGATCTGCCCTGTCCTCAGGACAACCATCCATGGGTTACCCAACTTCCTGTCAGCCTGGTACTCACATAGCTAACGTGTGTTTACTCCCAAGAGGTGGTGTAGGTACTAGGACATATCGAAATATTTTAGCTACTAGGGGCTGTCACCAGTTGTACTCAGGGTTCACCTAATACCTTTCTCGTTTTGTACAGTGATTTGATTTAGGAAAAACAACAAACACCTACCCATCTATAGAATAGTGTAAGCTCAAGATCAACATCATATGATTAAGAAGATGGAAAGAGTATCTGTATTCAACACCAAATTCCAACTCCAATACTCTGCCGACCTCTTGATGACAGGAATAATGGGGTTCTCTAGGGTTTCTAAGAGGGAAAGTAGGAGAATCGCCATGTATTTATACACAGGTGATTTGGATGGGCTTAAGGGAAAACAAAAGGAATTCAAAAGATTTGAATTGATCCTGTGCATATCCAATGTGCTGGGGATTCAAATCCATGTGCTCGATTTGAATTAGGACTATGGGTATATCCTGATGAAGTTTGAATTCGAAATTTATCATTAAGGCCCCTGTGAAATCCTCTATTGCAAGGAAACCCCTTCTCAATTCTTATATTACATATCTATGTGTTTTAAGAAAACTGTCTAGTGTAACATGGAAATTTAATAGATAATAATTAAATAAAAATTTTTAACATGATGAAAAATTGATCAAGGGGTTTTCAAAATGAAAGTATCAGGGAATTAAGTCTACAAACACGAAAATCTTAGGATGACTACAAATACGAAACTCACCATCTTCACCAATGAAGCATACAAGATATTTTTGAAGGAAGAGGTCCCAGAGCTCCCACGGCCACTGTACCCGGCTTTGTAGGGTTCGACAACTTAGGATGTACGACCTCCAGGAAGTACGACATGTAGTCCTCGCTGCAGTCGGCCATCTCCTTGACCGGTTGTCTTTCATCTTCCCCAAGCACATGCCATTGCTACTCAGAGTAGAAGTCGGTCACCCAGTCGAATTCTGCCAGTTTGTAATTCAAAGGTTGGGTCCCGCGCGGACGCTCTAGCATCCTTAGTGTGTGCTTCGGTATAGTTTGTACGAAGGGAAACTGACGAAGTACTCGATCCGGCATGTATGGCTCCGTGATTACATAGCATGTGATCATGCCATAAAATAAAGCAACTGGTTCCACATGGCGATTCTGCTCGCGTAAATACCGGTATGGATGCCAAAATATCTGTAGAAAAAAATTTACAGCAAAACAAATTAACATGAAATAGTTAACAACAAAACAAATTAACATGAAAAAGTAAATCAAAATTTGGTACCTCTTCTGGCACCAAATTATCTAGTACTTCACGAATGGAAGCCAGTGTTTGAGAATTTTTTATTTCCAGCTGCGTTGCCTCCATCGACACAGTCTAGGAAGGTGGTCGCCATACTCTGGGTTCAGCTCACCCCGTCTGAGCATCGGAAAGTACTCGTATATCCATGCCTATACAATTTATAAATGAATAGCCAAAAATTAAACAACAAAATTTTGTATACGAGATTAAATTGTTAGAAGTTTTCTTACATGGAGCAGAGTCTGGCATCCGGCCATTGTCTTAGTCCGGACACGGGATACGATACCAAGGTCGCGGTAAAGATTGGCTAGTATTGTAACACCCAGTTTTTCAGATGAGGGTAATTTTGAAATTTTGTAATTATAATTATTAATTATTGATATTTATTTCACATTGTGATTTTTGGTGATTTTTAATTATTTTTAAACTATTTAAAAACTGGTTTAAGTCATGACTTGTGATTTTGATGTGCTGCTAGTGAAACCTGAGAGACTGCATGACCTAGAGCCTAACCATGTCATTAGGATGATTAATTATCATTTTTAGCCTAGGGATAATTTGGTCATTTTGACTTATTTGAATTATTTGGTGATTTGTTGAATTGGTAAATTCTAGTTTGACTTTGACTTGTTGAGACCTAGTGGACTAGCCTAGAAGCTAACCCTAACCATGGTGACCCTAGCCTAACTCAAGTTAACCTATTTTAGTCATTAGAGAATAGTTTTAGAATGAGGGGATGTGGTTTAGTGAATTTAAGTCATGGCTTATGGTTTCATGAAATGACCTATGGCTTAATTATTTAATTGATCATGACTTAAGCCCATGGGCCATTTAGTGAACCCTAACCCTAATTATTGAACCTATGAGCAGCCACATAGGGATTCCTACCCTATTTAAATACTTGTTCATTAGGGCTTGCCTCCTTCTTTCATTTATTTCAACATTGAAAAAGAAAGGTATTTGTCCCTCTTCCAAAAATCTCCATAAATCCATTTTAATTCCTTTTTAATCCTAGTATTTTGCAATAGGTTCTAATTTTTGTATATTTTATAATTCTGGAGGTTAATCTCAGCTTTTGGCTCATTTGGAGCATTTGGCCATCGAGAGGAACACCCCCCATTTGGAGCTTTTCCATACAATTTGCACCTATAGGTAAAACTCCTCAAATTGATTTAAATTATTGTTTTCTTTGCATTTAGGGCTAGATCTAGGAGTCCCCTAGGTGTCCCCGAAATTTGGATGGAATTCGTGTCTGTTTGGTGTCCGTATTGGATACGTGTCATAGTGTCTCCTAGGTGTTTGATGAAATGCTTGTGAGAATTAAATGGTTTTATTTTCAAAAACTAATTGAATGGAAAAATAGGTTTTTTAGTGTAGATCACAAATCTTTTGGACTGAGCACGATTTAGGCTCGTGTCCGTGTCCAAATTGGACACGAACACGCTGTACACTGCACATGTGCACTGATTTTAGGTCTCTGATACGGCTATATAACTAGGACACGACATGACTTAAGGGTCGTGCAGACACCTAAACACCTAGCCCTAGTCCTCCTCTACCCCTAGAAACGATCACGACGTGTCACGTGTGGTGTATCACGCACACGAGACTGTGACACGCCTGCACGAGACACTGCAACGTGCCTGTGTCCTCCCCTGCTACTCGGGCCCCCTGTTGGACACGACACGACACTAGAACGGACGAAACTTGGTGGACACATGGTTCTAATGTCTGACACGGCACACACAAAGTTTGGGTCGAGTTGGTTTCATATTCACAAGGTTATCCACCTCGCACTGATTTGTACTGTCCACACACACACGCACATTTTGTCTCTGATACGCGCTGACTGACGTGACACGACACATCTTAGACACGATACAAGCAATTGTATCCCTAGCCCGACACCTACCCTAGGGTTGGACACGAGAACGAGGCTCTAAGGTCGACAAACGAGTCCCTAGATCGCCTTGCACCTGTGCACGATGCTGCCTATGTGCAGTTCAGTCACACAGTGACATTTAGGTTTAGACACTGTTTGGACACTTTGTGTCCACTCTAGTGGACACGAATCATACCTCCTAGACACATGACACATGGTACACACACCTACATGTATGTTGTTAATTTCTATGGTTTAATTTAGGTTTTCAAATGTGGAGTTTATGTATCAGTAACTTATGTTCAGCTGGGTTATTTGAAGCTGTAGACTGATGCTTCTTGTTAAATCTCGATTTAATTCCCCATGTTTAAACTAATTTTGAATGTTCAAAGCCATGTTGATTCAATTACACTGTGAATAAGTTGATTCCTTTGGTTTGATGTTAACCCAACATAGGAATTCGAATTGGATTGGTTGGGTTTGCATATTGTGTTCGAGCAACATAACTTAATTCCTATTTTTTTTTCCTGTGATGAAATTGTTTATAATCTGAGTTTGTTTCCTAATAACCTGAGATAACTCCCTGTTTAACTGAAATTGATTTCCCATTTTTCTTTTCAACTGATTTCTGAAATTCACAAACTGATTTTTGAGCACTTGCCCACCCTCAATTGATACACTATTTTCTAACATTGAACCACATGTTCACCCTCTGATTCCTGCCACTGGTTACTGTCACAGCTGAGAATCACAGAGTATGGACACATCTCCACACTGTCACTTGACACCATGTTCAACACGACACTCCCTATACCTATTTTTCTGAGGCACTGAAAACCTGGGATTTTAGTTCACACACCATGACACTTCACATTACACATACTGAAATTCCTGTAGACACAACCTCTGTCATTGACACTGTGACATAGGTTCTCTCACACACCCACAAATTTTTGCCTCACCACAACACACACACACATAAATGTATTGATGTTATTCTTAAACTGAATATTAGGGGCCTGTGATGTAAATGTCAGGTGTTGGTTTTGTGGGGTTAACTGATACTTAAAATTCTGAACTTCCCATTTTCCTTTTAGAAAAACTGATTTTTATTTGATGTTTGATTTGCCATCATTTGATTCCTACATGTGTATTACTTAAGGGTTGGTTTGGGATTTGCATTGATGATTAGTTTTCAGTTTGCTTGGCTTTTGGAGTTACAATAACTGCTAAAACTGATATACACAACTGGCCACAGATACATGCATTTGCTCTCATATTCACTAAAATCGAACTGTCTGGTATATTAACTTGTGACCTGCAACACTACCCTGCATATCTGAGACACTGTCTTGCCCTTACTGCTTGGTATCAAACATTACCTGCCTATCTTAATATCTAATCCCCCTTGAATGTTCATTCTCTTTGCCATGTTCAGACCCTCCTCATTGGTTCTGTCTTGTGGACTCAGACCCAGTGTAAGGAGTAGGTATGAGACTTGAGTCCCATGTCCTTGGATCAATGATATGATCCTTCCCTTTTGCCCTCTCTCTTTATGTTCAATTAGTAAGGAAGGCATGGTAGTCAGAAATAGGAAATGGCAGTGGAGTGGTGAGTTCAGTCTTGCATCTCCATTTAGGTTATTCCCCTTTCATGTTTGTGCAACCATATGTCTAGTTCACAGCCCCTTCCATGATGACAGTCCATCTAACCCCCTCTATATGCATGCCTACTCACTACACACACCTATATAGTGAATTGTTTTCCTATTACACTAATTGACACATACACAACCTTACCCCTCTCTCTCTATTCACTCTATTTATGTATATATATCTATATACTTGTTAATAATGTGGTGAATGTGTGTGATATTATATTAATGTAATGTATATACAATCTGTGTGATATAGCCTATATGGCCTATAGCCTATATGCATGGCACATTGCACTTGGGTGTATCCCTATGTGACTAGCCTAGGCATATAGCCTATGGCTCATAAACCTGTGTTTCTGACTTGAATGCCAGTGTAGGAGTGTGGTTGGCTTGTATAGCCTAGAAATTGAGTGTGCTTGCTAGAATAGGATGGGTAGGCCAAGTGAGACTTGACTAGACTAGTATTGACCTAGTTTGACTATTGTAGTTGACTTGGGTCGACCCAGAGTTGATCAAGTTTGACTTGGACCTAGTTTGACCTAGACAGTTGACCAGGTTTGACTTAGAGTTGACTTTGACCTCGATTTGACTTAGAAACATGTAGATTGCATCACAGACTTCATTGGTCTTATTTTAAACATATTATAACCTATATTTCTCTGTTTAGGACATTGTGACTCTGGTGCAGACATCTGATATTATACGACTCTTTTCAGAGTAGCAGGCGAGTACATTCTCTGATAGTTCTCTCATTTACTTGTCAATTACTGTACTTCAGTTCTAGTTAGTTGTATGCGATTCTCTGTTACAACACGTGTGGATATTTTTGGATTCATGTATACGACATACTTTTATTTTCTGGCCTCTTTTACTGGTATCATCATCCCTGGCTTCTATTACTGGAATCACCTACTGGAATCATTTAACTGGAATCATTTACTGGAATCATTTACTGGTATCATTATATTTTGGCTAGACTCATCTTGAATTATTGTGTCGGAATTCTGGATTCACTTGCTGGAAGGGGAAATACTAGAGTAAGACATGTAGACATACCCCAATCTGGAATCACCCAACTGGAATCTACTGGAATGATAGCCATCTCACACCCGGCCAGGTGTGTGATGTGCCATATTACCTATAGCCGTTTACATGTCGAACTCGGTATTTTAAAATACACTGCTAGAGTATAGGCTGGACTCACCCTGGAATCGTTGATCACTATAACTGGAATCGTCCCTTACTGGATTCATCTTGTATTAGATTCATCCCGTAATGGATTTACATAGGTTTTACACTGGTTTACATTTTCTGTCTGGACTTTATATCATATTACCCTGGTTCAGCTAGTTCTATTTTTACAGTCTTCATTGCTATGATTCTTCTTTTGTTTAGTATTTACTTTTCTTGCACTTTATCTCTCTTTCTTACCATCACCTGAATATGAACTGCCATTTTCATCAATATAACTGTCTATAACTGCTGTATAGTTCTCTGTCATTTACTTGAATTTTCTAGATGAGATGTGCTCGTTCCTGTCCTGACTGGACCTATTGAAAATTTTACAGATGACTGTCCTGAGGACACATGCCCTACATGTTACAGACCAGGAGATGGCTTAGCTACCTATGGCCCCGACACTCAGGTCGAGAGTCGCATTAGTGCGATATCATGGTAGTACGGCGACTTAGTTGTACTGCTGCGAGCCTGCGATAGTATTTAAAGATAGGCTTTACCGGAGAGGCACTCAATCACAGTTAGGACTACTTGAGAAGATTCCTGGGATGACCCTTGAGAATCTTATTATAAACTATCTCGAAATTTGATTCTGACAGTATCTGTCTATCTTCCTTGTTCATCGTTGAATTTGATTCTTGGTATTCATTTTTGACTTGATTTTCTACCAAGATAACATTATGGGCTAGGTTGCCTCAGTCATGGAATCTAGAGTCTTCTACAGCCATATCAGCTGGTTGGGCGATGAGATAGTCTGATTTTGGATATATTTCTCGGGTATGGAAATTTAAGGTTTTCGCAGCCAAGCTAGCGGCAATGCAAAAATTTTAAATACCATAATTCTAGATGTATGTACATTAGTTGTGGACTCTATAGGTTATCGCAGCCATACTTACTGGTGTAACAAGGATTCTGGTGACATGGTTCTGGATAGACGTGTATGATTATTAGATTGCAGGATAGATACCATATAGATGGTGCCCTAGAGAATTTGAGTGGAATATCAGGGTGGATATTACTTGAGTGTCATGGATTAGATAGAGGAAGCTAGGCCACCTGTAGCGCGGCACCGTGCCCCGCACCAACAGAGGGATACACCCAAGAGGGGCAGGGCTTCTGTGCTGACAGTCGAGTAGACCGACGCTATGGATGACGGGTTAGCAGGTCTGTCTTCCTATTCTTCTTTCCATCTTGTTATGTGATTCCATTAGTACCTGCCAGGATATTGCCTTTGATTGCCTAGATAGCGTAGCTACCCTGTTCGAGACCGTGAAATCACGACCAGTAGGATTGTGTTGCTTCGACTTTGATTTGCTGGGGGTTTGACCTAGTGGGAATGTGATTATTTTAATTTCGAGGACGAAATTTTCTAAGGTGGGTAGGATTGTGACACCCAGTTTTCCAGATGAGGGTAATTTTGTAATTTTGTAATTATAATTATTAATTATTTATATTTATTTTGCATTGTGATTTTTGGTGATTTTTAATTATTTTTAAACTATTTAAAAACTGGTTTAAGTCATGACTTGTGATTTTGATGTGCTGCTAGTGAAACCTGAGAGACTGCATGACCTAGAGCCTAACCATGTAATTAGGATGATTAATTATCATTTTTAGCCTAGGGATAATTTGGTCATTTTGACTTATTTAAATTATTTGGTGATTTGTTGAATTGGTAAATTCTAGTTTGACTTTGACTTGTTGAGACCTAGTGGACTAGCCTAGAAGCTAACCCTAACCATGGTGACCCTAGCCTAACTCAAGTTAACCTATTTTAGTCATTAGAGAATAGTTTTAGAATGAGGGGATGTGGTTTAGTGAATTTAATTCATGGCTTATGGTTTCATAAAATGACTTATGGCTTAATTATTTAATTGATCATGACTTAAGCCCATGGGCCATTTAGTGAACCCTAACCCTAATTATTGAACCTATAAGCAGCCACATAGGGATCCCCACCCTATTTAAACACTTGTTCATTGTGGCTTGCCTCCTTCTTTCATTCATTTCAACATTGGAAAAGAAAGGTATTTGTCCCTCTTCCAAAAATTCCCATAAATCCATTTTAATTTCTTTTTAATCCTAGTATTTTGCAATAGGTTCTAATTTCTGTATATTTTATAATTTTGGAGGTTAATCTCAGCTTTGGGCTCATTTGGAGCATTTGGCCATCGAGAGGAACACCCCCCATTTGGAGCTTTTCCATGCAATTTGCACCTATAGGTAAAACTCCTCAAATTGATTTAAATTGATGTTTTCTTTGCATTTAGGGCTAGATCTAGGAGTCCCCTAGGTGTCCCCGAAATTTGGATGGAATTCGTGTCCGTTTGGTGTCCGTATCGGACACGTGTCATAGTGTCTCCTAGGTGTTTGATGAAATGCTTGTGAGAATTAAATGGTTTTATTTTCAAAAACTAATTGAATGGAAAAATAGGTTTTTAAGTGTAGATCACAAATCTTTTGGACTGAGCACGATTTAGGCCCGTGTTCGTGTCCAAATTGGACACGAACACGCTGCATACTGCACCTGTGTACTGATTTTAGGTCTCTGACACGGCTATATAACTAGGACACGACACGACTTTAGGGTCGTGCAGACACCTAGACACCTAGCCCTAGCCCCCCTCTACCCCTAGACACGATCACGACGTGTCACGTGTCGTGTGTCATGCACACGAGACTGTGACACGCCTGCACGAGACACTGCAATATGCCTGTGTCCTCCCCTGCTACTCGGGCCCCCTGTAGGACACGACACAACACTAGAACGGACGAAACTTGGTGGACACATGGTTCTAATGTCTGACACGACACACACAAAGTTTGGGTCGAGTTGGTTTCATATTCACAAGGTTATCCACCTTGTACTGATTTGTGTTGTCCACACACACACGCACATTTTGTCTCTGATACGCGCTGACTGACGCAACACGACACATCTTAGACACGATACAGGCAATTGTATCCCTTGCCCTATACCTACCCTAGGGTTGGACACGAGCACGAGTCTCTAGGGTCGACACACGAGTCCCTAGATCGCCTTGCACCTGTGCACGATGCTGCCTATGTGCAGTTCAGTCACACAGTGATATTTAGGTTTAGATACTGTTTGGACACTTCGTGTCCACTCTAGTGGACACGATTCATACCCCTAGACACATGACATATGGTACACACACCTACATGCTTGTTGTTAATTTCTATGGTTTAATTTAGGTTTTCAAATGTGGAGTTTATGTATCAGTAACTTATGTTCAGCTGGGTTATTTGAAGCTGTAGACTGACGCTTCTTGTTAAATCTCGATTTAATTCCCCATGTTTAAACTAATTTTGAATGTTCAAAGCCATGTTGATTCAATTACACTGTGAATAAGTTGATTCCTTTGGTTTGATGTTAACACAACATAGAAATTCGAATTGGATTGGTTGGGTTTGCATATGGTGTTCGAGCAACATAACTTAATTCCCAGTTTTTTTCCCTGTGATGAAATTTTTTATAATCTGAGTTTGTTTCCTAATAACATGAGATAACTCCCTGTTTAACTGAAATTGATTTCCAGTTTTTTTTTTCAACTGATTTCTGAAATTCACAAACTGATTTTTGAGCACTTGCCCACCCTCAATTGATACACTGTTTTCTAACATTGAACCACATGTTCACCCTCTGATTCCTGCCACTGGTTACTGTCACAGCTGAGAATCACTGAGTATGGACACATCTCCACACTGTCACTTGACACCATGTTCAACACAACACTCCCTATACCTATTTTTCTGAGGCACTGAAAACCTGGGATTTCAGTTCACACACCATGACACTTCACATTACACATATTAAAATTCCTGTAGACACAACCTCTGTCATTGACACTGTGACATAGGTTCTCTCACACACCCACAAATTTTTGCCTCACCACACAAACACACACATAAATGTATTGATGTTATTCTTAAACTGAATGTTAGGGGCCTGTGATGTAAATGTCAGGTGTTGGTTTTGTGGGGTTGACTGATACTTAAAATTTTGAACTTCCCATTTTCCTTTTAGAAAAACTGATTTTTATTTGATGTTTGATTTGCCATCATTTGATTCCTACATGTATATTACTTAAGGGTTGGTTTGGGATTTGCATTGATGATTAGTTTTCAGTTTACTTGGCTTTTGGAGTTGCAATAACTGTTAAAACTGATATACACAACTGGCCACAGATACATGCATCTACTCTCATATTCACTGAAATCGAACGGTCTGGTATATTAACTTGTGACCTGCAACACTACCCTGCATATCTGAGACACTGTCTTGCCCTTACTGCTTGGTATCAAACATTACCTGCCTATCTTAATATCTAATCCCCCTTGAATGTTCAGTCTCTTTGCCATGTTCAGACCCTCCTCATTGGTTCTGTCTTGTGGACTCAGACCCAGTGTAAGGAGTAGGTATGAGACTTGAGTCCCATGTCCTTGGATCAATGATATGATCCTTTCCTTTTGCCCTCTCTCTTTGTGTTAAGTTAGTAAGGAAGGCATGGTAGTCAGAAATAGGAAATGGCAGTGGAGTGGTGAGTTCAGTCTTGCATCTCCATTTAGGTTATTCCCCTTTCATGTTTGTGCAACCATATGTCTAGTTCACAGCCCCTTCCATGATGACAGTCCATCTAACCCCCTCTATATGCATGCTTACTCACTACACACACCTATATAGTGAATTGTTTTCCTATTACACTAATTGACACATACACAACCTTACCCCTCTCTCTCTATTCACTCTATGTATGTATATATATATATCTATATACTTGTTAATAATGTGGTGAATGTGTGTGATATTATATTAATGTAATGTATATACAATCTGTGTGATATAGCCTATATGGCCTATAGCCTATATGCATGGCACGTTGCACTTAGGTTTATCCCTATGTGACTAGCCTAGGCATATAGCCTATGGCTCATAAACCTGTGTTTCTGGCTTGAATGCCAGTGTAGGAGTGTGGTTGGCTTGTATAGCCTAGAAATTGAGTGTGCTTGGTAGAATAGGCTGGGTAGGCCAAGTGAGACTTGACTAGACTAGTATTGACCTAGTTTGACTATTGTAGTTGACTTGGGTCGACCCAGAGTTGACCAAGTTTGACTTGGATCTAGTTTGACCTAGACAGTTGACCAGGTTTGACTTAGAGTTGACTTTGACCTCGATTTGACTTAGAAATATGTAGATTGCATCACAGACTTTATTGGTCTTATTTTAAGCACATTATAACCTATATTTCTCTGTTTAGGACATTGTGACTCTGGTGTAGACATATGATATTATACTACTCTTTTCAGAGTAGCAGGCGAGTACATTCTCTGATAGTTCTCTCATTTACTTGTCAATTACTATACTTCAGTTATAGTTAGTTGTATGCGATTCTCTGTTACAACACGTGTGGATATTTCTAGATTTATGTATACGACATACTTTTATTTTCTGGCCTCTATTACTGGTATCATCATTCCTGGCTTCTATTACTGGAATCACCTACTGGAATCATTTAACTGGAATCATTTACTGGAATCATTTACTAATATCATTATATTTTGGCTGGACTCATCTTGAATCATTGTGTCGAAATTCTGGATTCACTTGCTGGGAGGGGAAATACTAGAGTAAGACATATAGACATACCCCAATCTGGAATTTCCCAACTGGAATCTACTGGAATGATAGCCATCTCACACCCGGCCAAGTGTGTGATGTGCCGTATTACCTACAACCATTTACATGTCGAACTCGGTATTTTAAAACACACTGCTAGAGTATAGGCTGGACTCACCCTGGAATCGTTGATCACTATAACTGGAATCGTCCCTTACTGGATTCATCTTGTATTAGATTCATCCCGTACTGGATTTACATAGGTTTTACACTGGTTTACATTTTCTGTCTGGACTTTATATCATATTACCCTGGTTCAGCTAGTTCTATTTTTACAGTCTTCATTGCTATGATTCTTCTTTTGTTTAGTATTTACTTTTCTTGCACTTTATCTCTCTTTCTTACCATCACCTGAATATGAACTGCCATTTTCATCAATATAACTGTCTATAACTGCTGTATAGTTCTCTGTCATTTACTTGAATTTTCTAGATGAGATGTGCTCGTTCCTGTCCTGACTGGACCTATTGAAAATTTTACAGATGACTGTCCTGAGGACACATGCCCTACATGTTACAGACCAGGAGATGGCTTAGCTACCTATGGCCCCGACACTCAGGAGTGATCGGGAGTTTAGGTAGTCTGTCTTGTTTTAGTTTTCCTGTTTAGATCTGGAGTTGTATATAGAGATTTGAGACTTGAGATGTATTTGAGATTGTTTGAGTTTGTTGTTATTTTTATTAGTAGTTTTGTTGTCTTCAATTTTTTAGTTATATTCGGTGTTATCTTATCGTGCTTAGACTGTGATTGAGTTACACTATATCTTATACTTGTCCTCCGTTCGGAGTTGATCATGATGAGTACACTATATACTGCATGAGTTGATGGTTAGTTAGAGACTTAGAACAGCGTTCTACCGCCGACACTGCGGCGTAGGCTGGGCGCTGTTACGTACTCGTATCCTCACAGTGGGTACGGATCGTGACAAGTATACCGCTTCCCTAGGATATGTCAATGATGTCATCCACTTTAGATAAATTCAGAATATACCTAGCATGTATCAAGGTTCCGGACTTGTCCGGAATGTCGACCGATCCTAGGATGAAGAGGATGTACGCATGGGACACCATGTCAACAGTCTCATCATCATTGTCCTCCATCTCCATGAAGTTCTCCACCAAAAATGACAGAGAAATTCCGTAGGAATTCTTGAAGCCGGGCAGGGTTGTAAAACTGGTAGACCCAACTCCAAGGTGATCTAAGACAAATTTTACGATCTTTTCGTACCATTTAATTGATTTCTCATTGTTGTATATTTCCTTGGTCATGACGCGCCCGGTAACTGGCAGGTCCAGTATCTGATGGACGTCGTCAAGTGTAATGGTCAACTCCCCTACTGAGAGATGAAATGTGTTGGTCTCCGGATGCTATCTCTCCACAAAGGCGGATATGAGGGTATTGTCCATTGTCCTATAGGCGTATTGAGCCAAATTATGCAAGCCGCTCGGTATGACCTTGCTCTGGACTGCCTCTGATGCTATCCCTAAGCATACGATATGTCCTCTGTATGTCGGACAACAGAAAAATATAACAATTATGAAATATATATATATAGTATAATAAATGGAAGCTTACAAACTTAATGTACATACCGGGTTCTTCCATATTTCATAAGTAATATGGTTCTCAAACGAAGCCAACATTGAGCAACATGGCGGACGGACAGGCTCCTGAGAAGGACCGGGCTCCTGAGAAGGACCGGGCTCCTGAGAAGGACCAGAACCGTCACATGATAGAAGTCGGCCAATAGGCACGTCGTCGTCGTCATCGGAAGAAGCCGGAGGACTAAGAGGAGCTCGTTGCTTCGACCGAGCATGGGGAGCCGGTGGCTGCATTCGAGACCAGCCAGTCGCTCCAGTAACTTCCCTTTCTAGAGACAGTTCGGAGATTCTAATCGATCTCTCGAGAGGACGTCCCTCAGTGCGTTCCTTGCGTCTTGACATGGTGGGTCGTATTCTCTTGGGAGCGGTTGGAGAACTACAAGACAACATACAATTATTAAATAATAGAAATGAAAATAGACAACAGGAAAACATAATGTTAAGAAGTCCTAATGTCATCCCCATGCTTGAATTAGGACAACATATTTGCTAACAACCCTGTCCTAATGTTAGATTGAATCAGGACTGTCAGGGTCGTGGCAGTCCTACTGTAAAGTAGGAAGTAGGATTACAGTAGGACTGGTAGGATTACAGTAGGACTGGTAGGATTACAGTAGGACTGTCAGACTCCCTCAGTCCACCTGTGAAAGAGGACTGCAGGGAGTCTGGCAGTCCTACTTTACAGTAGGGCTGCTACGACCCTCGCAGTCCTAATTTTGTCACCCTCGACTGTAGCAGTCGAATGGCCACAACGACACGATCGTTTGTCGTGTTCTAGGGTTAGGGTTTCAAGTAATGTGTACGAATTATCGTGTTCGAAAAATTCATTCATGAACTCTAAAGAGATTCTAAACCTAATTTATCAAAACTTTTTCGAGAATTAACAAAGAATCTTCGAATTTGAATTTTTTTTAGAAAAATCTAAAAGAAATTAGGGAAGAACATACCTAGACTCCGATGATGGTTTCGACTTACGTGTCATCTCTTGGAATGGAGTGGTAGAAGAATTTGGAATGAAGTGGTGGAGGAGTGATGGAGAAGAGAGTGAGGTTTTAGGACTTGGGGGAGATTTTAGAATAGAGAGAAAGGAAATGAAATAAAAAGGAGGGTTTGGAGAGTTGGACTAGCCCCAAACAACTTGTGGGCAACCTCCAGCAAAAGTTCCACCTTCTTGGACTACCCCCAAGTAAGGACTAGCCCCAAATAAAAGTGGTAGTGCTCTTAATAAAAGCCAAGATATAAAAGTTTGCAACTTATCATTGAATACACAAACAGCATTTCTATAACTTAGAAATATAAAATAACTGGACATGTGAACTGCTGTCTGACAAAAACAACAGAAGAATTATATATAAACCCCCATGGAGTCCGCAATTGTCACCCAAGTCCCCCCAAGAAGAGGGGCAAAAATATGCAAGGGTCCTCCCTTAAAACTATTATGTCACCACACAACCCAACAGCCGCTCTTCTCTTGTTCTTGATTCTCCTTCATCTCCAGGCCCAGGTCCTGCTAAGTGCTAACCCTTCCCCAAGTCTTCCGACACTTCTGAACCTCCACATGTCACTTCTCTGAGCTGGCCAACCACCATGAGCTTCGGTTAGAGACAAGGATACACGGCCACATGAATGATTGGACTCTCCAAATAACTAATCTTCAATGTTAAGTCCATCACCAGGACCAGTCTTCCCTCCAGAATCTCTGAACTTGACAATATGCAGCTCACAAGCAAATACATAACTTCTAATTTACACATAGAATGCTACTCTGTAAGCTGCCCAGATTCAAGTGTTCATAGGAAGAAACATGTATTGTCAGTGGACTCGAAGTTAGTAGGCTAGGTAGAGAGACCCAACCCGAACCCGAATGAGTTCTTGCGAGACACACGGATTGTCTAGTAGTACTCTACCGGAGTATCGGTATCGCTATCATCAGACACCTCCCGTGATTCCCGACTGCTGCCGCCGTGGCTGACGGGCTGGGGAATGTAGGGTGGCACCGCACACCTCAGGAGTGCCCAATTGACCCCGTTGAAGAACGTGTGTCGCCTGATCGCGGTGGCACCCATTCTTGACCCCAATCGCTTCGACGGGTCTTTTGCAAGCAACCCTGTGATGAGGTCCTTGAAGGAAGATGAGACTGGCGGGTCTTTTGGGAAATCGAGCGCACGGGCGACGACGTTGGCCAGTGTCAGCTCATTGTCCACTCCCCTGAACGGAGTCACACCGTAGAGGAGTTCGTACATGAAGATGCCGAGGGTCCACCAGTCCACCGTGCTGCCATGGCCTTCACCTGTTGATGCAAATAGTATGCCCTATTAGGGCCACGATAGAGAAATGACATGAATTTTTCTGAGCATGTTTGAAGCTTACATTCTAAATGTTTATTAATTGGGGCTAAATTTCAACTTGATACTCTCAACTATTCACGTTTTTTAACTTGATATCTTAAACTTTAAAACTCAACAACTTATTACCATCAACTATTAACTATTTTCAACTTGATAGCCTCCATCAGTTAGGGGTTAAATATTCCGTTAAAAAAATTAACCAAATTACCCCTTTTCCCCCACTCCCCCGTTGCAACCCTCTCCCTGGTGTCGCTGCCGTCGCTACTACTGAGGGGGGGGGGGGGGGGGGGGGGGGGGGGGGGGAAGATAATAGAAATATTTTTGTCATTTAACTTTTTTTAGTTAACACTGTTAGGGTGTTAAGTTGTACAATTATAGTTGAGGTATTAAGTTGTCTAGTTTTAAAGTTTAAGATATTAAGTTGAAAAACTGGCATAGTTGAGGGTATTAAGTTGATATAGCCTTAATTTGGGGGTATCTGTGCCTTTTGTTACATGAATCAATGCAGCTCCTCTACCTGGCTTTCTATTTTTGAGTACTTCATTTTATTTGTTGTATTTCTTTCACAGGTTCAGAGTATAAGCTAGTTATATAACGAATAACCAAAGTAAAATTGTAAATAACTTTTCCGATTAGAATGCTGTAATTGAATATTCTGGTGTATGAAATTTTCTGTAACTCATATTTTCTATCATCATGTTCCCCAAGTTATATGTGAGTTAAACATGCGCTACTCCCTCCCCAGGTATTACCAAGAGCACGTTTGGATATTGTAGTTGCTTTTTTGCTTCAGTTATGGTTGCATCCGCATGTATGCAGTATGCTTTGAGCAAGTAAGCAGGCTTATTCCCTGCAGTTGCAGATGAGATGCAAGAAATCTTCTTGGCTTTTCCAAACACGGATTTTTTTTATGGAAATTACAATTTCCCAAAGGAAAGAAAAGAGCAAGGAATTGATTTTTTTTTTTTCCTTTCCTTTCCACGAACCAAATAACAGCTAGGGTAGCAAACTACTTCCCAAGGTAAATTTCTTACGACTTTTACCTAGGCTATTTGCCATTCGTTACCTGAGACAATCTCCGGAGCCAAGTACTCGTGGGTGCCGACGAAGGACATCGATCGGAGATCGAGGGGTTCGGCAACGAACTCGAGGCCGGCATCACGACGAGAGGGCTTCTTCCTCTGGCGAAACTTTGGTTGGAAGCAGGTGACAGCAGGCACAATGCAGTTAGGGATGATGCAGGCTGAGGTAGCATAAGGTGTCTGCTCCGTGGGAGGTTTGGCCAAGGCCGGGGACTGGCTGGACACGAGCTGGGCGGCCGGCGTGACACCTCCCTCGGATTTGAGGGAGAGGTCGAAGTCGGTAAGCATGATGTGGCCGTCGGATCGGACGAGGACATTTTCGGGCTTTAGGTCCCGGTAAACTATTCCCAACATGTGGATGTACTCTAGGGCCACTACAACTTCAGAAGCATAGAACCTGAAACAAAAGCAGATGCAAAAGAATTCTAAATTCCTCCATCACTTACCAATTAGTGTACTTATTTAGTGAGAAAGTCAATTTCTAAAGCTTCGGAATCACTAAAGTATGCAACTAGTAGGACATGTTACAGATTATACAAATGGAACAGATCATGACAAGTGCCGGAAATGAAGGTAGGGTTGAATAAAACAGAACGATGTTGTTTTCTAATTGGAAAGACTCGATTGGAGTTTGTGGCGTTATGCTCATTTAGTGAAAATTAAGTCACTGTTTTGTGGCCAAAACAATAAAAAAAATGCCTTTCTCGAGGAAGGGCTTCGATTGAAGACTGAAAAAGTATTGAAAATAAAATGAAATTATTGCAAGTTGTGGCAGATACGACAAGATTAAGAGGGGATTCACAATGGACTCGTTCTTGAGGTTATTATATAACTAGAACTCCTTCATGCTGAGTACTTGCATTGAGACCTACTAATTCAAGAAAAGTTGCACAAACGTAATGAGCATTCTGCTTTAACTCATCAATATCATCGAATTCTTGTGCTAATACGAGATTTTAACATGAGATTGAAATTGTTCAGCAGGACAGGCTCAACACGTGGCAATGGTGAATACATGTGAGCCGTCCAATGATATAATGACACGTGATAATATCTTACTATTTTTGGTAATCATATCTTAATGATATTTGAAAATTGTTTGATTAGTTTCTTTGTTTTTGGCTTTTGATATTACCGTGGGTCACTATACCATTGGAACGGGCTCACCATTCACCACTGCCATGTGATGAGCACTTCCCACTCAATAATTTCTCGTGTTCTAGAAGCGTATTTTGGAAGCAAACAGGGACATTACAAAGATGTGGGCCGTTTGTTCGTACTGGATACAACCAGGAGACTCGAAAATACATCACTGGTAGGACACACCAAAATAGGTGTGTGGAGACTCGAAAATATGTCGTGACACACCAGGTGCCATGTCATGTCCATGCCACATAGGTTTACCCCCAAACAGAGTTTTTTTTTTTTTTTTTTTTTTTTTTTGGGGAAAAAAACAAAGTAAAAAAAAAAAAAAAATCTTAAGAACATGCTACATCTTTAAACTTTTCAAGGGGTTCTTCTATGGTATGTATAGTCCAATATGGCAGGAACTGAGAATTTACAGTTAGATGGTATGTAAATAGTATGAATAAATTGAGTGTCACCAATTATATGTTTTCTTGTTTGCAATCTCATTAATTACTATATATATATATATATATATATATATATATATATATATATATATATATATTTTTTTTTTTTTTTTTTTTTTTTTTTTTTAAAAAAAAAAAAAAAATATATATATATATATATATATATATAGTAATTAAAAAAAATCACAGCTTCTTCTAAACATTTATTAGTTTCCATAATCTAAATTTCATTAGATCTCCATTCCCGTCTCCGTTGGTAATAAAAATCAGTAACGAAACAATAAATGAACGGAAGTGGGGCTTCACCTGACGGCGTTCTCGTCGAAGCGCTTGGCCGGCTGGCGCTGGCGGAGCACGTGGAGGTCGCCGCCGATGCAGAACTCCGTCAGCAGGCAGGACCACCGGTCGTTCTCCGCGACGGCGTGGAGGCGGGGGAGGAAGGGGTGGTCGAGCAGCTCCAGTATTTCTCTCTCGGTCCTGGCCCTCCCCACCTTGTTCCTCGCCTCCAGCTCCTTCCGGTCCATAACCTTGGCCGCCAGCAGCGCGGGGGAGGGGGCGGAGGAGGAGGAGGAGGAGGAGGAGGACGGCTTGAGTTCGGCGAGGTAGACGCTGCCGATGTCGCCGCTGCCGAGGCGCTGGACGAAGCGGAGGTCGGAGAGGGAGAGGCGGTGGGGCCCGCGGGAGGGGGTGGAGTCGGACTTGGAGGAGAGGGAGGAGATGGTGGAGCGGCACGAGGAGCCGAAGCTCATGCTGCCGAGCTCTTCGTCAGTCGTCGTCGTCGTCATTTCTAATTTTGGTAATAACTGTTTCAATGTATTATTTATTCTTTTTGGAGAGAGAGAAAGAGCAAGTGATTGGAAGTGGGACGAGAGAGGGTTTTTTTTTGAAGGAGGTGGGATAGAGGGAGTGTTGGGCCGGCAGAATGGGGATTGGGCCAAGTGGAGGGATCATAAGGGAGGGTCCGGAGTTGGCCGGGATTCCGGCTCCCTCTACTCATTTACAAATGTGACCTACAGATCTTTTTGGGTTTATTTTATCAATAATGCTAAGTCTACTATCAAATGTTTACAACCCTTGTACAACCACTCACCCATGTGCTGACATGTGGGCCATGGCCCACATGTCAGCAATGGGTGAAGGTTGTAAGAGGGTTGTAAGCATTTGGTTGTAATTGTAGCATTACTCTTATTTTATTTGCTTTGAAATAAATCCCTTCTCTCTCTCTCTCTATATACGATTATAACACAGTGAGCCATTGAATCCGTTTGTATATCACGCATCAATTAATAAAAATATATTTAAATAAATATAATTTTTTTTTGAGACGTCCGACGATAAATAACTTAAATAGATATTAAAAAACTAACATGATATGTCTCTTATGTATATCCTCATGAATTATTCATAATTCTTATAACTAACTTTATAAATAACTTAAAACCCTTACAACTACTAATAGATGCACGTGTTTTGCATGTATGATAGGAATATTATTCAATTATAGTCAAATATTTCTTCTAACTCATGCGTGGTTAAGATGAGAGGTATTTTTCTTATTTGGTTGAATTCGATTGCCAATGTTGAACATATAAAAAAAAACTTTCTTCAACAACTTTTTACATAATTTAATTTTTTTTAAAATTAAATGGTTGATAATATACATACGGCTTAGACGGCTCAATCTTGAACCGTTTTGAAGTTTCCTTATGATAGTAGAGATTTAAACGTATATCCAAAATCTTATAAATGTATATACGAAAAATTAAAATTAAAATATATTCAACATTTAAACCAAATACATGGTATTATTTAAACATATATTCAAAGTTCTACAAAGAACAGAATTTAATTAAAATATATTCAATATTTAAACTAAATATATGATATTATCTAAATATATATCCAAAGTATGATTTTTTTTAACAATTTTTTTTTATGCACGTGCACGTTACTAATATCTTATTATTTGCTTAAACTTCTTGAATAACTAAAAAAAATAGTTGCAAGTAATTCTCTATATCAGTTGAATAACTAAAATATTTATTTTATCCTTCCCTTCTTTCTCTCCCTTGGTACTCTTTTTTTCTTCTAATTTTTCTTCTTCTCCTTCTACTTCCCTTATTCTCTAGTCTAAAACCGTTATTTTCTCTCTTTTCACTCATCATTCTCCCAACTTTACCATTTTTAAAAAAAAACCTATCCACTCACTTGTAAGTCATCAAAATAATTGAAAAAGAGGAAGTAATTATGAAGTATCATGTATTAGTTTTATGTTTTGATTTTTTTTTATATTTATGTGTTGTGTTCAAGACAACACAATTTATATTTTAGTTAATATTTTTATCGAGCAGTAATTTTGTAGAGTGATTTATTCATTCTATGTTATGTAATTATAATTTATAAGTTATGAAATAATTATAGTTAGATGTCGTGGCTCAATAGAATTTAGAGCTTAATTTGACTTTAGATTTCACGAGCAATTAGACCTGTCAAGTGGGCCTGGTAGGTGCCACGCTCCGGTTCCGCAGAACCGATCGCCTTACTAGGACGTGATGCCGCACGAGCCTAGGTTGCGCTCGCGTAAGACGAATACCTAAAATGGTCGATTAGAAGCTAGACGTCAGAGTCGCACAGAAGTCCCGAAGCGAAAAGGCTAAAGCAACACAAGATATGTACAAAATGATACTCTTTATTGATATTGAGAATACGATTACAAAGGTATGAGGCCAAATTTACAAGTCACCTGTAAGCCCTTGACCAAATTTCCAAAAAATTATTATTATTGTTATTATTACTATTGACATTATTGCTACTATATATTTATATATAGATTATAATAGAGTTACAGTGCTAACCACAATCATTAGACCAATAAAAGGGTCTTTATGCAAATAGATTAAGTTTTTTTTTTTTTGGGGGGGGGGGGGGGGGGGGGGGGGGGGGGGGGGGGGTGGGGGGGGGGATTAAAATGACCAACGGCCAGCAGCAGATAAAGTCAACTTGGATTCAAATCCCTTCTCTTTATCATCCTAGGCCTTGATCGAATGCATATATATATATAGGAGAGGCCAGATGCTTGATCCTTTTTACACCTTTCCCAAACCTTAAATCCCGGCGCCCCAAGTTCGAGTTCGTGGCGACCGTGATTGAGAGCTTACTGTCGAATATGAGCCTTCGAATTGCCAAAACAGGTAAATTCTTCATCTGTGCAACCAAACCATTTAAATTTCCGAATCTTCGTGTAAACCTCGATTTATTTCAATGTTAGTATAGGTAGTTGTGTTAATGTCTAGGAGACCTAGATTAATCAGAGATTAAGTAATAATGGGTGTTAAGAGTATCAAGTTCCCATGGGTATTCCAAGGCAATTGCAACCAAGAAATCTAACATAGGGTAGCCATGTACCAGTGTTATGTCAATCGTTATTGTGGGTTACAAACCTGGGAAAATTGTAGGACAGAAGGGGAAAAGAACCAATGGTGTACACAGTAATGAATAAGTGACAGTAGGGAGTCGAGGCCAATTGGTATCAGAGTTGCTACTTGGTATCAGATTTTATACTTGATACCATATCCGACTCTTGGTATTAGATTTATAATTGATATCATATCCGACTCTTGGTATCAGATTTATACTTGAAATCATATTCGACACTTGTATCAGATTGATACTTGATATCATACTCGACCCTTGGTATCAGGTTGGTGTTGGATTAGACAGTGGTATCCGATTGTATACCTGATATCGGCTTGGACGCTTGGTATCAGACCATACCCCTTATAGCAGAGTACTAAGATTGGGGTCTGTACAGAGTACGGGTAGCCATACTAGTTTTTCTTGAACAAAATTCACGAAAGAATGGACAAATTCGTATGTGTGTGCTTTAATCCTACGCATGCCCAGGTTAGAGTATCCGTTCAGAATTGGGAATAGTGTAGCCTAGACTAAGAGTGAAAAAGGGTATCCATATTTGGACTGATCGAGTAGTACACATTTGTAAATTCTAGTTGCACATCAAGTTAAGAAACGTTGATGTATCGACTACTCGCTGGTACATTGGGTGGCATTCAGATTGCAACGATTACCTATAGATGATAGGTAACCCCTAATACATATCAGCCGTACTATAGGAAGGGGTATGCATACATCTATGCATCAAGTTGACATCGGATGTCTTTAAACTGTTTTGGGTCAGATACACACATCGTATCAGGTCGTATCAGTTAGACTAATTACCATTTGTATCAGTTAGACTAATTACCATCTTGTATCAGTTAGACTAATTACCATTTGTATCAGTTAGACTAATTACCATCTTGTATCGGTTAGACTAATTACCATCTTGTATCAGATAGATTAAACTGAGGTGTCAGTTAACATCAAGAGTGGCAAAGGCCAATAGTGTAGCCTAGGGTGAGCACATGCAACACAAGAGTAGTAAGTATGTATGTATTGAGTGCCAATTCAACATGGGATAAGTGAAGGTATCAAACAAGCACTGTTAATAGGTATAGATGGGCATGTGAACCTTGCTCACATCTCAGTTTAAGGTTGTACACACCTGACAGTGGTAGTAACACTACCATAGAACAAACCATAGGCAGATGAGACCAATAAGACTTATGTATAAGCCATAGTTTGCAAGAGACTATGGCAGACCCCATATGCACATCTGCTGCCAAGGGGTCAAGGAGACAATGGATTAAAAGAGAGGTACGAGCTTGTGTGGCCTAACTAAACCTTGCTCATGCATAGGTACTCTAGAGCAATAGGTATCAGGAATGAAGGAGTTAGAGAGTTGGGGGTTACTGAAGTTGTAGTCGAGGTACAGGGCACCAACGTGCATTAGATAACTGGTTGCAAGGGGAGTGTTCCTAGTTATCGGGTGGGAGCGTATAGGTAATAGTGCTAACTTGAGAAATACTGTTCAAATTATACAATGATATGGCTGAACACAAGAGCAGTCTTTAGAGTAAGATGTAGACTGTGTGTGTATGCATAATATACAAGTGAGTATCTGTCACGATCCGCACCCATTTTTCGGATACGAGGCGTGTCCAAGCCCAGCCTATGCCGCAGTATCGGCGGTAGAACGCTGTCTAATATACACAAGTCACAGAGTCTATAGAACTAACATGGCAGTCTAGATCTCATCCACAAGAATATGATACAATCAACTAACTAAAATGAGACTGAATAATATAAAATAGAATATCAAGTTTTTCCAAAATCTACGTTACGTCTGGTGGACACAAATCTACTACCAATAGACGGAATAAAGTAAAGACATGAAATAAGTAACTGAGAACATCTGTTATTCAAAGATAACCTCTGCTGCATGGGCACTATGGTCTGATGCTGGCTCAAAACCCGCTCGTGTGCACCTGGCTCAAACTCAGCTAAACCTGAAGCGATCATCAGGCCCTCAGAAAACTAGCAAGATACATAATATACAAGCATTTCTAACAGTTTATCATGTATGAAGGAAATCTAGGATATAAACAGGAAAAAGACTAAGCAATACTGATACACGAATATGAACAACTATGTATAAATTGTCACGATCCGCACCCAATATTTGGGTATGAACCGTGTACACGCCCAGCCTACACCGCAGAGTCGACGGTAAAACGCTGTAACAATATGATGAACAACCACGCAATAAAAGACATACCACAAGGGAATTCAACAAATCCACATCTCAACTCATCATCTAAAAGATGGAAATAAATAAACTGTCTCATAAAAGAAATGTATGAAATCCAAAGCCAGAAATAATCTCAACTACATGTCTCAAAAATCAACTCTAATATCCAATACAATGTCTCAGTACTAGCTAAAATATCTAAGAAAATGCAGCAGGATCAGATGCTGCATACTCCTCATGATAAAAAAAGTCCGTCTCTACCACATCTCCCAAGTACGGGCCATACTGGTCGGGACACACGATCTCTTCGCAATCACCTAAAATTTGTTTGGTTACCCAGTCAGGATAGAACGAGCACAATTCACTGAATGCAGTTTCAATATATAAAAATGACTATATAACAGAGGTTAGCCTTTAGACATATGATTTATAAAATAAACGAAGAAAAACAGAATAAAACTAAATACGGAAAACAGTAAATGAAATACAAGAAAATACTCACCAACTGACTGACTGAAGTACCTTTGATATGTAACCGGTCTCGGGACAATTACACGACACTGTCTATACTATCTACACTGTATAAAGTTACATGGTCTATACGGTATACTGTAATAAAGAAACACTGTCTACACAGTATAAATGCAATAATAATCACGGTCTACACGGTATAAGGTCAGATCACACATCATTGGTACTTCTCCTCCTCCGACGCCATAAAGAATAAAATCAACATAAAGACTGAAATCACATATCTATCGACTAAATACTGATGTATAGTAAAGATCAATACTGAATTGCTGGCACTGGTCAGAGTCCAAATCGAGATCCAAACAACCTATTTAAGGAATCACAATGTCAAGACACAATTTGATATAAAAGATTTGTGTTCTATCTACGATTTCGCTTTATTGGTTTAGTATCTTAATTTCCTTATCCTTCTTACTTGTATCTCTAGCCAGGAAGGGAGCTTACATGTTGACGTATTTTATACCCCCTTAGTGGACTTATAATGCTTACTAGCCTTTGCATATGTCTTTATTTGAGGTATTCTAATCCACCATGTATGGGTTCTAAATGGAATACTTAATATGCACTCATACCCTAACTTACATATAGGTTCAACAAACCTTAATCCCCTTCAACCTGGTTACAAGGAACCAGGGTATTCCCATAGCTTGCATCCATTTGGTACAAGGGTCTTGTGACCGTAATCGAAGGGTAATAAGGAATATACATTTTTTATACGCCACGTTCAGGTTTTCAGCCTTAACAGCACAATAGGAATCCTGTGCTTTTAATGACTGTTATTTCTAGTGTCAATTGCTACCATATACATTATATTGGTGTTAAAGAGACTCCAGACTTTTAGAACCAGATAATCAGTAGTGTATGACACCAATGTGTACTATCAATTTGTGTGTCAATCCTGTTATCAGGTTGACCCGAGTCCTTGCAGGGACTCCCAGTATCGACATGTATACCACCTAAGGATAACTCTGTTTCTTCACAGAGTTGTACCATAGTGTCAAAATACTCGAAATTCCCTATTACCTGATACTTCGGTCATGAGTTACCAAAACTAAATCTGAACATAGAAATATTATGTGTCAAAGAAACCAGGTCAAATTGGTTGCCAAACAAGGGCCTGATACAGGGACTGGCTGTTCATAAGGTCTGATCTCTACTTTAACACAGGAAAATTGGAAAAATAACGATTCACAGAAATGATAAAAAGAATTCACTTCTGGTGACAGTAACCCTGGAATATCCTCTTCTTCCCACCTAAATGTTTTGCATCAATAGTACAAAATGACTGATATTTATCATCTAAAGTAAAATACCACTTGATTTCAAATATAGATAACCATTGATAAGGAATTGACCCGACTGGTTCTCAGCCTCCATATTTAACTATTGTCGTTAACTGCTATCAAGGATATGCTTGGTGCTTCAGTTAAGAAAAAGATTGGAAATCGAAGACAGCCAATGAGTTAATGTGTTCAGATACAGAAGTTTACCTCTTGGCTCTGTTCTGGAAACTGTGGGTTGCTGCTCTAGATGTCAGTATGCTACGGAGTCTGGGTTTGTACTAACACTTATAGAGTACTTGGGTTGTTCTGGTTATACCAGTATCAGGTCGTGATACTAAAATCTGATACTTTGAACCAGGTATTTGGGTCTATAATGGGGTCCCTATTACTTGTATTATGTGAATCCCTGTTAACTTGTAACATGAGGAGATTCAGGATATCTATTGGTCCAGATATCAATTTGCTGCAGGTGACGGGTTGGACTATCAAGTATCGATCATGTGGCACGAATGGTTACAAAAGTTCTCTCAGATTATACTTAGCACTAAGGTGAGTTCAGATGTCAATTAACCCTTTGGTCTTCGATATCCGGTTGTCATCTGATTTCAGAGGTGGATTTGAAGGCCTCTGATACCAGTTTAGCCTGAATGAGTAAAACCTGTTATTGCATTGGTAGTCCCTGATACTTGTCGAGTATCAATTATTACTCCTCGTGTATCATCTGCTAATTTGGCAGAGTAGGATACCAACTACGACACTCAGATGGCTACAACTGCTGCATAACCCACCTATACAACTCTTTTTTTGAACATAGTTGGAACTCGCCCCCTATTGATAACATAAACTGATCCTCCTCGGATCCGTGTGTCCATGAACTGGTAAAAGAAATTGTCTTCTCTCAATGGTTTAAACAAATTTATTCTGATCGATAGAATATACCCATAATTTCCCAATATTGGATCATATATCTAGGTTGTACTTTATTATGGATCAATGACAGAAATTTTAAAGGAAAGAATTACCTGCTATTTGTTGGCTGAGAGATTCAACTGTTCCAAAGTCCCCTTCCTGATTGCTCTTCGGCAAAGATGAATTTAGAGATTAGGGTTTGAAGAGAGGTGGACGGTTGCCTCAACTTCTATATATAGCTAAGCTGGATTTTTCGTAAAGATAAGGGAAAAGGATTTGAATCTCTCAAGGTTTATCTCAAGTACTTGGGATGGTTTGAATTTATATTTGAACGACCCAGGAATAGGGTTGCAAACGGCTATGGTTCTATTGGATTTGGATGCCTACTTGAATTTAAAGAGCTGGGATCAGCTCCCCCTTTCACATTTGTTTACCAGGGATTAGGACGTTGGGATTTCTTTTAGGTCCCTGCTAACCACCTATATTCCCAATTAATCCCTTATTGCTAACTTAAAGTGAAAAATTTTATAAATAGGGCAAATAGGTATTTTAATAGCTTGGAAAAATTTGTTCCGGGGATTAACATAAATGAACTGCTGGAAGAAAAACAAGTGAACACGAGATCAACGGATAACCAAACCCTCGCCCCTAGTGTGGACTCGTAGGTTTGAAATTAATCACTAACCCTTGCCCCTAGTGTGGACTCGCAGGTTAGTTCAAGGCAATCACCCTCTCCCTTAGTGTGGACTCGCAGGTGCAAATAGTCAACCCTCGCCCCTAGTATGGACTCGCAGGTTGGGAAAACGATAAATAGAAAATAGCAGTTCAACTATAGCGCATTAGTTCTATGATACGACTCAATCAAGCACAAGTGTGAACACGACCAATGAACCACAAGGCTAACTGTGAACAAGGGCTATATATCAATGGAGTAAACTACGATGATAAATCACATGTCAGCAATAAACGAAAGAGACTGGATAATAAAAGGCAGTGCATATAAATAAAGGTGTAAAGAAAGGCAAGGTATACTTGCCGGTGGTCCTGAGCTGCAGTTACAGTTCAAGTGTTGCGTCAAGTCTCCAAAACCTATATTATGAATTTACAAGTCAATAGATATATTATGGGAAACAACTATTTACCAATTTCATGTTTTAGTTACTAGGTTCAATATTACTCTAACCTACTTCATTGCCTCATTCATAAGACTTACCTACTTACCGTTAGATTTCTATCATTCTCTTACTTGTTATGGTATTCTTGCTTTGAATGACACCCTACTCATCTTTATTCCTGGAATCCATGTTAACTCTAGTCTCATATCTAACACCTGTGTGTACCAAACACTAATTACCTCTATGTTGCTTGCTTGTAGTTACAAGTATATCCCTAACAGATCTTGAATATAGACACATTATTCTGTAGGCTATGAACACAAACTTGGGTTGGTTTATTGATCATTCCCTTGGCCTGTCACCCCTCTACTACTCTGTATAGATAGGACACAAGCTAACCCCCAATCCTTGGCATCCAACCCCTACAAGTATACACAGGTCTTGCCCCCCCAACCTACCTAACCTGTGCATCCAAGCCATTTCTCACTGGAACACTAAATTTGCTATACCCATAACAGTTGTATAACAACTCATCCACATACCTAACCCATAATCTGGTACTTGGTCCACCTCTCTAACATGACACCACATCCTTATGTAATTGGTACATGGTTACATTGTTTAAGACTGGTCCTTATTCCCATAGGCCATTACCTATTGTCTTGAGCTGCAGTTGCTCAGGTTGCCTAAAATCTGGACAAGCTATGAATGCAGGGTATTGTTATGTAGTACCACACATAGGTAGTCAATCAAGCCCCTATAGATATGCCTGTAGGATACCTGACTATTATGGGTACTAGGCTAAAGGCTATATTTAAGGGTCATGGCATCACACATGTTACTACCCCCTTTCTATTCCTCTCATTCCTATACACAAGAACTGATATGCTCACATTAATCCCCTTTACTTTGGATTGTATACTATGACTCCTACATCCCATGTCTGCTATTAGCTAATAAATGTTTGACTAATGCGTGAACATGTATCCCATCTATAGGTTGCTACTCCTCATTTGGTCACCTCCAGTCCATCTTGTGTCGATTTCTAGATACAGATACTAACCTCTAATATTTAATATTTGGTACTCCCTTGCCGACGACACCTACTTGTATCGACCCTCATGTGTCAACTATTTTAGGATAATACTCGTGTACCTTCAGCTATTTATGTATCCTCTTTATATACTATCTATATATCTGTATGGAGCTTCCCTGCTATAAATGAAACATGACACTGTTTTCTAGACCCAAGACTTGACCAAGTGGCTAATTAGCTATTGTTAATCTCAGGTAAAACCCTACTCTATGTGCATACCAGGTCCCATACCTTTACCTGTTCTGTTTGTCATAGAGTACATCAGTTCAACTGGAGCATGGGTACATAACATGGGTCTTCACTTTACCCTCTTGTCTCTAGACACTCTGTAATGTACAAAGTGTAGTGTGCTTACTGCAGGACATGTGGACTCGATACATTCTTGTCTCTAGACACTCTGTAATGTACAAAGTGTAGTGTACATTCCCAAATCATACAATAACTTACACTCGACTTCCCATAGCTCACAAAATCCGTTCCCATGTACCCTAAAATGGAACTGTTATCATATAACCTCTCACCTCTGATACACTACAAGATGACCCCAAAGCTACACTGTTCCCCATGCTTTGTCAAGATCACAAGGTCAGGATATTCATATACATGTATGTATCCCAGCTGGTACTTTCCTTTTTTCTGTGTCCTTGATGTGAGGTGAGATAATCTAAGGTACTCCCTACTGTCCATATATTGACAGGTCATGAGGTTGGCAGTAGCCCTACTGGGTACATTGGTGTCCTGGTTACACATGTCATATCCTACTATTCTAACAAGTTCACCCTTAACTCTCAACTTGGTTTCTGCATGAAGCCTGTAGCTTGGTCTTCCAATTAACTAGGTTTCCCAGGCCACCTTACCCGTACACTAGTTCCTATAGTTGCTACTCCCTCTATAGGAACTAGGCCCCCTCCCCTTAATCCTTTGTTGTTAACCTACAGTTGCCATAACTTCTTGTACTCCATTGTAGGATTTTTGATTCTATTTTTCCCATTTCCCTTTATCAGGGCAGGGTATCCGAAATCTAGGCAGAGACTAATAACAGCAGCAGTAGTAGCAACAACCACCCTGCTGAGCTACTCTAAGGTGCCTGATTAATATCCTAGTTACCTGGTTATACAAGTCACACCAATAGGCCACCAAGGTCTGAACCCCCTTTCTACTCATAACCAAACATAAATTAAACTTACATGTATGTATTTCTATAAAAATGAACATATATAGCCGTGACCCCCCTGTCTATATTTTGTAGAGTTAGTGTCAGGCATCCAATGTCTGTAACAAGTGAGAACACACTGTTTAGACTCACACCCAAAATCGACACATACACCATCCTATTTTAGTCGCATCTTTGCTAAGGCTATATATATATATATATATATATTCTATCCAGATGTACATTACTTGTACTGCACCTATTGGTGTTATGACTCTGTCGCAACTTATAGCTTGGGGACTACCACACTACACTACTTATCATGTTTCCATACACCTGCTATGTTGCCCGAGCATGTGAAGCAATATAAATAAATGATATGGATATAACGTCATGACCCGACTTTAGTTACCTTAGTTTTTGCAGGGTAGTTCAAGGATCCCTGATACTCTTTGATATCTATACTCCTAGATACAAGACTCTGTACATGTTGTTGCAGGACTGAACAGATTACGACTCCCCTCTTTCCAAGTCATATACATCATCCCCCCTTAAACCCTCTTAAGCATTAAATCAAGCATAATGTTGCTACTCCAATTACAGGTGTAATGTAGTCGAAGCGTACCTAAATTCAAATCGGATACGAGACACAGCGTTTGCCCAATCACTCGAATACTTCCTTGTTTGCTCCTTGATCTTCCTTGCAATGGAGAAAGCAGAATTATTTAGGGTTTCGATGATGAGAAGTGGGGCGGCTAATCTCACATATATATATATATATACCCAGGTAGTAGATATAACCTGAATTCTAATTAGATTGGGAGAAATCGAATTTGATTTCGATATGATCCAATCCCTTTGGTTTAACCCTAGTCGGCCAAAGAGGGAGCAGGTGATTTGAATTTGCATACAGGCTTAAGCCTACGGCTAGAAGAGTTTCAAATATGCCCTTTGCACTTAAGTCTATTTATAAATGGGTTTTTGCATAATCCATCTCCTCATGCTAAGTTTGTTATATATATACATATTCTCTATGAATAAACCTCTAGAATTTAGTTATATCTTAGTTTAAAATATTTACAAAATCCAAAATCACTATCTTGGGTCAAATAATCAAATAAATAAAAATACCTTAACAAAAAAAACAACATGGGGGTTTACAGTATCAGTTAGGGTAAATAGGAGGACTTCTATGTTGTGCATACCTGGACCAGTAACCACAACAGGGAGGTAAGTTGAAGGGTAGCACCCTAGGCAAATACGGGTACAGGTTAGTGTCAATATATTGGGAATGAATCCTAGGATATGCATGTATATGGGAACATGTGGGCACAACTCTAACACACCAAGTAGACCTTAATGAACCAAAGCTATAAAATGGTTATGAGGGTTAACCTCGACAAATAGAGAAATTAAGGAAAACCTTATATATGTAAATATTAAAAATAGGTATTGAGGAACACTAGGTAGCATACCCACCTAACAATTAAAAGCAAATAAACTTAGAAGTATAAATAACCTAATAGATAGGCTCGTTTGTGCTCTCGAATTGTGTATTGATTCTATTAATTTATAAATAGGTTGTTTGGACTTTGACTCAACACTCGACTCGTATCCGCAGCTCAGGACCACAAGCAAGTACACTTTCTGATTACTTTTAATTCTAATAGTTTTTCCAGTATATATCATACATATGCTCTCTTGCTTGTTGACACACTGGACACACGGGTTAGATTCATGGATCTTTGCTCATTACATTTCTTGATTATCATGTTTACCACGTCTGTGACTTGTTCAAGTCCATGAGTACTAGTCGGGCGAAAAAATATCTTAGTAGACCTGTGAACTGTCCTTTCTATCCCCATTGTCTATCTTAGAGAATAGCAACCGCACACGACACGTATGGGGTGCCGGATTTACCCCCAAGCCGTTTACATGTCGAACATGATATTTCAACACACATAAATAGGGGTTCCATTTATTTTTTCTTGCTATTGTCACTATTTGCCATGTTGTCCTGTTTACATATTTTATTTTAGTTGAAATATCCTGTTGTATATATCCAGTTTTATTCTAGATATGACATGTTACTAGTTTACTCTATTGTTTTTTTCCACATATGCTATTTTCATGTATTGCCAATTCTATTATGTTGCGAATAGCCTATCGGTTTGTGTGCTTGTTCCATTCCTGAATGAAAACTAACATTTTTAGGTGATGAGTTAGAGGATTTCTGTACCACTTACTATGAGCAGACTATAGATGGTGACCTTAGCTTTCAGGACGATCCAGATGCAATCTTAGCAGAGCTGCCCCCTGCAGATGACATCTAGTTAGATATCATTTAGTATTGGCTGGAGTTGCCTCCAGAAACCTTTTAGTTGTTATATTTATTTTGAGGATTTTGTGAGTTGATTAGTGGAGAGTCACCTAGTACTATTTGAGCTCTCTTGAGACTATTCAGTTTATTTCATATCTTTCTCTCTCACTGTGGTTTTTTATAAAAATATTATTCTGCTTTAGACTTATTGTGGATTTGAATTGTATTGTGGAAATATATAAACTACGTGGTTGTGTTGATAAAATGAGGAGATGATTAGACAGCGTTCTATCGCCGATATTGCGGCGTAGGCTGGACGTACCCACGACCCATTCCCAAATACTGGGTATGGGTCGTGACACGTTTTTATGGTGGCCCATGCAGGTTGATTTTCGTAGGGACTGCGAAACTCATGGTAGTACTTAAGATAGACGTACTGCTGCGGGCCTGTGAATAGGATTAGATTTTTAAGGACCATCTCCACATGTTTAAACTGTTATTGACCTCTATATTTGATTTCAATTACTCTTTAATTTGTATCACCTTTCACTCTTCTTACCGTCTAATAATTTTTCTTATTTGCAGTCAATGGATTCTCAAGACAGGAACACCGCTCCCCTGAATAGCCCATCAACCGCCGACAGATCTTCCACGGACGGGACCCCATCGACACATGGAGGCCAGTTTACTTATTTGGGTGAGACGTTACAGCCGTAGACCTCAAGATTTTGCCGAGATGATATTCTACCACCCCTACAGTTTCCTTCGCAAACTCCGCCACCAACACCAATTCTTCCTCCAGCACCTGTTCTGCATCCAGCACCTGTTCTGTCTCCAGCACCTGTGCTGGACAATGCTACGCTCCTTTGGATCTTTCAGCAACTCATCACTTTCCAGAAGGAGCAGGCCAACATCTTTCGCGATACCTTGAGAGAGGCTCTTCAGACTAGAGATGCTCCTCGACTGCGTCCTGGAACTTCCAAGGACTTCATGGACCTCAGGCCCAAGGAATTCTATAGGACAGAAGGGATTGTCTATGCTGATGAGTGGTTAGAGAACATGGAGAAATTTTTTTGGATGACTCAAGTTCTTGAAGACCTGAAGATCGAGTCGGCCATCATGCAGCTGTTCGACATCGCCCGGACCTGGTATAGAGATGAGCCCCAATTTTTTGTGCCAGATGTGACTTGGAAGGAGTTCAAGCAATTGTTCAAGAGGAAGTTCTACCCCGACATAGCTCGAGATGCGTTAATGAGTTAGTTTGAGAGTCTGGAGCTGGGGGCCCTCACCGTCGACGAGTATACCTCAGAGTTTTTTCGCCTCAGTCGCTTCGCAGAGAGCATGGTCAACACTCCTAAAAACAAGGCTCGACGATTCATGAAAGGATTATCTCATGAGATTTGCCTAGCCATCGCCACCAGCCGAGCCACCACCTACAAGGAGATCTTGAGGGTCGCACAAGCAGTAAAGAAAGAGCCGAGTCACAAGCCGAAGAGAGATCGAGACGAATATCGAGGAGGCAGCTGCCAATCAGAACCGACAAAGCGTCCCTATGTTCCAGGGAAGACCTCAGCACAGCAGTATTAGCCACAGTACCACTTCCAACAGCAGTTCCAGCCTTCTGGTAGAGTTCTAGCATATCAGCAGAATTAACCTCCGGTTCGAGCTTCTCTTTCACATCAGATTCAGCAGAGATAGCCAGTTGGCCATTACAGCTACTGCAAGAAGCCAGGACATACGAGGGAGGTGTATAGGAAGCAACTTGGAGTCTGCTTATTTTGTGGGTCGAGTACACCTCAGCTGAGGGACTGTCCTACGATGGCGATCAATGCAGCTCAGAGGGCAGCTTCCACCTCAGGTGTCACGACCCGCACCCAGTATAGGGGCACGAAAAGTGGATACGTCCAGCCTACGCCATAGTGTCGGCTGTAGAACGCTATCCTAGGTCACATACATCTAACAATTATAAGGTACCTGTATAATATATACCCTCCGAATGGAGGATAATATAAAAATGTACAACTCAATCACAGCTAAGGTAGAAAATACGATAAGATAGATAGATATGAAAGTCGCCAAAAGAAATACAATAAGAGAAGAAGTCTAAGAGTCTAAGATAGCATCTCCACAACATCCAGAATAACAAAATCCCAAATAAGTACATAATGCATCCAAAATAAGTTAAGACAATAAACTAAGATAACTAGTCTAGCTAACTAGCCTAGACTACTGGGGTAATGTCCTCTGCAAGGGCTGGGTCCTCTTGGGAGTCCAACTCGCAGGTGTCATCTAGGCCTGCTCCATAATATGTAGGACAGAACTCCTCAATGTCATATATTTTAACAGGTCCAGTCAAGACAGGAACGAGCACAATACATCTCAAGCAGTTCATAATATGACAGAAAATGTAAATATGCTATAGAATAAGATACATAAAATGCTGAAGAATTTATATGAAATAAAAAGATGACTGTAAAGAAATATCTACTATAAGTAAAGAGCTAATAGTGGCTAGTGATGTAGAGTACAAGATAGACATATCAACGGCTTGAATTTGCACATGATTATTCTAAGAGTTTGTACATGATTACACGACTTTGGAATTGTTCACATGACCATTTATACTCCCCCGTACCCCAATCAATACACAAGGATCCAGACAGGTTATGTTATTGTACATAATTTCACATGGGGGCCCATAAATGGGTGCACATAAAGTATACATGAGGGGCTCTGTGAACATGAGAGTACATGAATCACAAGAGTGTACATGAATGGTGAAAGTACCGGAGTACATGATGAAAGTGAAACGCACATGACATGACGTAACTCGATGCTCCTGCGGGGGATAACATCTCATGAAGGGATCTATATAGTACCAATCCGTGTTAACAATGTGACAGCATCAAGTAAAGTAATCTAGAGCATAAATATAAATTCTATCAAGTATGAAACGGTCAGAGAATGTACTCGTCTGGTATCCTGAGTATCCGATGAGTATATATGTCCAGACAGAGTAGATGAGTCCTATTGAGAGCAATACAGGTCACAACATGTCAAGAATAGTAATATTAAACTTTACAATACATTCTATATGAATTCTAGGTCATTATAGACTAAAGTCAACTCTTGGTCAACTTTAGTCAACTTCACTAGTCAAACTAGGTCAATCATAGTCCAATCAAGTCTCACTAAGCCTAACCAAGCCTAGGCTAGCACTCGAACACAATCAAAGCCCTAATAAGTTATCACACACAATACAAACTATGTATATTCATCCTTATACAATATTGTTTGCCATTGATTGTAAAAGTACAGAACAGTTTTATGGGAGGACTGAACTTAGACTCACAATACAAACTCGCTTGTACAAAGAAAGCCTAGGGACGAAAATCTAGGTACAGCAGTCTAAGTATAATTGTTTATTTTAGATTCTGGGGGGTGACGATAGAGGCTCGGGAAAGCGACGGCCGCTCTGCCTTACTCCTTGGACGATCGGTATGCAGTCTTGGCTCGGAGAAGATCTGCTTGGCGTGGACGAAGAAATGCTCTTCTTGCTCTCCTCGTGTTGCTCTCCTGGCTTCTCTCTCTCTGTGATTATCAAAAAAGGGGGGAGCTCTCTCTGTATATCTGTCTCTCTCTTTTTTTTTATTCTCTAGCTGTCGGGGAGTTTTTGCAAGGGAATGATGCTGGCTATTTATAGGAGTGGGGTGTGATCATTAGGGTTTGCTAATGATCATTTATTTGGAATGTCGGCGCTCCTTCAATCTATCTGAACCCTTGATCCTGATTACAATAAATCTAGGCCAATAATGCGGATAGCACCGTATCTTGTGAGCAATTAATGCTAACTGCTTTAAATCTTCATGATTGATTATGCCAATGTCCGATTGCTCGCCACGTGTCCCATTGGCTTGATGATAAATGATATGCCTTGATCTTAGTAATTATGATGATGATGTCAAATATATTTGTTGAGATTCGGTTAAATCCTTGATTGATCCGATGTCACGTATTTTAATTGTGGGTCCTGCCAGAGCCGCATAGGATGGGCAACACTTGAACCGCAGGGAGATACTCTTCGTGAGCCGCATAGGACAATGCTTCATCGAGCCGCAGGGAACGAACTCTCAATGAGCCGCATATGCATAGTCTTTGCGAGCCGCATGAGCTAGTGTTGTATTGAGCCGCAGGGGCTGAGCTCTCAGTGGGCCGCATATGGCTGATTTCTGCTAATCATATAGGGTGACTTCTCAGTGAGCCGCATGAAGCTGTTCTCTATTTAAGCCGCATGAGATTTGCCACGTGGCAACCTAGGATTTCTGACGGATCGGGTCAGAGATCTTCCTCTTTTCCCGAAGAGTCTGTAATTATGGCAGAGCCATTATGACACTTTATGCCAGAGCCGCCACATTCGTCAAATCGTGTCAGAGCATTAAATAAGGCGACTATTCAAAGGGCCAGCTGTAGGGAAGGATCACAAGGGGACGTGGCATCGATCGAGCCACATATTCCTGTTGAACCGCATACACTCTCGAGCCGCATGAGACTGAGAGTCTTCCTTTGAACCGTATAAGACAGCTCCCATATGAGCCGCATGGGCTTCGTATCCGGAGCCGTATGGACCATTATTCTGATATTTTCCATGCTTCTACAGGACCCCCTTCAAAGTTTTCAATTTGTAAAATTGAAACACTTTGAATAAGAAGCATGGTCCCGTTCATGCCGCATAAGTGTCCCAGCCGCAGAGATTCATTTGTCCGCATAGGCTCTTTGCCACGTGTCCTGACTACGTGTGCAAATCTTCATTAAATGCTCTTGATTCGTTTTGATTTAACGTCGTCTTTTTGGGGGAGGATCCCAAGGGTCGGTTTTGCCTTGACCGAAGCGTTTTGCCTTTATCTTTTGAGGCGGCGCGTAATCCGAGACGTCTATTTATTTTTATGGGTCTCTTTCGCCTATAAATAGGAGTCTTTTAGTCTCTTGGGGGTTTCTTTACCTTCTCTCTTTGCTCGAATTCCCTGTTGCCGTTTTTGCTCTTCGTCTTCTTCCTTCAACGATCGACAATGGCTCCCAAGAAGGCTGTTGCTGCTACGGACAAGAAGGCCGCATCATCTTCTGCGGCAGCGAAGGGCAAGAAGGCCGCGTCTTCATCGATTGCGGCGGCGAACATGGCGGCTCCTCCGCCGGCTAGCGTGCCTGCTTTTCACCCCGACGTCCACCTGCCTATTGCTGGTAGGATTCCTTAATATGAACCTGCCATGGCTACGCCGCATATTTTATGCGCGAGCCTATATTCCAAAGCATGCTGTGTGTCCGACTCATGCTCGGGCCGCATAGAGTATGACCCAGGTTTGAGCCGCATGAAAGTGGTTACATAACTACTTCTTTATCAAGGCCGCATAAGCTCATCAGGATTTGGACCGTATGAGCTCTTTCAAACTGAACCGTTTAAGCACATTTCGAACTGAATCGCATAAGCTCATAAACTCATCTTCGTCGGGCCGCATAAGCTTTTTCGAGCCGAATAAGCTTATTCAAATCGGACCATATTCGCCTACACTTCCTTCGAACCGCATAAATTCCTCCACACTGAGCCGCATGAGTTCCTTTCAGGCGGAACCGCATAAGCTTATTCGCACTGGACCGCATGGGCTCTTTCAAACTGAGCCGCATCAGCTCATTTGGGCTGATCTGTAGAAACCTGTTTAAACCGAACCGCATGAGGCTATACTGAGCCGCATAAACATCATGTAGTTTTGTGTTTCAGCTATCTTTTTGACTTGTTTCTTTTGCCTTTTCTTCAGTGAATCTGCCCGTGAATCCTGCGGGGGAACTTATGGTAGGCTCGCATCAGTTGGCATCGGGCGTACATCGGGATGACTTAGTTCGTCAAGTGTCCGAACAGCTACTTGTTGACGAACCTTTGGAGCGACTAAATGCTATCAGGGTTCAATCTTTTCAATTCCTTGGTGACATGATAAGCTCCGGGCAGTCTGATGGAAAGTATCTGAAACCGGTCTTCCTCTTTGGGGATACGTTGGTCATAGAAAACTCCCGAGTGCTGGATGTTTCCGAGAGTTGGGATTTTGACCTGGACGGGATGCCAATTCACATCCTTATTATGAAGCGCCATTTCCCTTTTGAGTGGTTCAATATGATCGTTCTGGACATGCAGATGCCGGACACCCTCACTCCAATCCGACCGGGGATATTTGTCGGTAACATCCGTTATAACAGAGCCACTGGGTCAGTGCGCGCGGTCAAAAATCCGGCCAGTCGGTCCGTGACGGGGTTAGTTCCGGGTACCTTCATCAACACCCCCGGTCCTAACTTTTCATTCTCCCAGGCTGATACCTTCCTGAGTCAGCTTGCTCGCAAAGGGTCCTATCCTGTTGGCAGGTTGGTACTGCCGAGCTGGTTACACCCCATTCCCCCGTGGGCTAATCTGACCTCATGGATTCTACGGAAGTACGAAGAATTTTTGCGGGGAGTCAACCTTTATGACGCTATCCGGGGTACCAGCCACGGGTTGCCCGTTAATAAGCCACTATTCATGGCCCTTCTGGAGATGTACAATCATCGGACGGGGACCTTTTTCACCCCTGTTGGAGAATTGGGGCTCGCTCTTCACGAGATGTATGCTGTCTCCAAGCTCCCCTGGGGGGATGAACCCTTCGAAGTGTACACTCCGACGAATGAGGAGCTCCAAGATTTGGATCGACGATTCCCCGGTTTCGTCGCCGTGTATCAAGAACTATTATGCCATCATAGCACCTGTCATCGGACGACTATCCAGAAAAATGACAGCTCGAAAGGGGACTCTCCCCATACTAAATCTTGGGTCGCATACCTTTTCAAATTCAGCGCGGCTGGCCGGGTTACTTCCCGAGATCGTTTAACTCCTAGGGAAGTAGAGGCCTTGGTGTCGACCGCTAGGAGGTCGAAGTCTAAAAGTGACAGGTTCGGGAGCCAGATTGACTCCTTCAGCTACTTTTGTTATGGTACCCGACGGTTGTCAGAGAAGGCACTCTTGGCCGGGTTTCTAATGGTATGGCTGCGCAACGGCGTGGTCTCAGGAGGGGAAGGTTCTATTGAGAGGATCAGTCGCCACTTTATTCTTCCTGCCGTGAAGTTGGCCTTTGGGGTCAGGCTGGCTCTTCTTCCTGCCATGGTGTGCAGTATTCAGCATGGTCTCCGCGCCTTCTCGTCCCAGGTCATTGCTCGTGACGTGGCAATGGATTTCGAACGTGTAGAATTGCCTTATCATTACTTGCTGGGATGGCTATTGCTGCATTATCAGTCCTTGATGAGGCCTGGGACGGGAGATGGCGTTACAGATGACGACGCGTTTCTTTTCAAGTATCACCACCAACCTTGGGAATGTAGTACCATGCCGGCGTGTCGGAGGATGCTGGCGAGGGTGGACGGGTACAATCTCTTCGTGTCCGTTCCTCATTTCACTGATCAAGAGGTGAGGAGTGTTCATGTTGATGGGGTTGGACCTCCTCATTTCTTGCCTGAAAAGATGCATTTCTGGCTGCGTAATATTCGCCCGGCGCATCTAGTTTACCGGAATCGCAACTTTGTGTACTTGGAGCCCACTTGCCTAGTAGGTTTGCCCGTCAATTTGGGTATAGTCAGCTATTCCTCGGGCGCCCCAGTTCTCACCTGGGATTTGAAGGTAGCATTCTTGACGGTATTAGGGCATGGAGTTATTATGACACCTGTCATACTCGGGCTAGCTTCTTGGTCCCTACCGCAAACGTGATAGGGGAAATCCTGCATATGGCGGCCCTATATCATGTTACGGCGAACCCTCCTCTCCTCGATTTTGACTCGAGGACTAGCTTCATTGTGGGCACTCGCCTGGCGGAGAAGGCTACGATGTCGAGAGCGAAGAAGAAAGGGACGAATAGAGTTCCTTCGCCCGATTCCGAGTCCTTCGACACAATTGAGGAAGACAACGAGCGGGACGACGGGGACTCCCTTTCTTCGGATGACGAGACAATGGCGGGTCAGTCTCCCGTCATGGCAGGTGACATGATGATGGATCAACCGTCGGCTGTATTTGATGAAGCAGTGGACCAGTTACCATCTGTGTCGGAGGTGGCACGGGTAGATCTATCGCCCGTCATACCTGGTCCCTCACGTAAGCGAGGCAGGCGTGAGTCCACTGACGGAGGGGTAACTTTTTCTGTAAAGAGAGCGGCGGTCGGTCCCCATAGACTGCTTATTACAGAGAAGGGTGAGGATGTAGACGGCATTCCAGAGGTAAGTCAGAGCCTTCTCTTTGTTGTAATTTTCTTTCCTCTCGGGGATATGACTTGATCATTTTTCTTTGTAGGCGTCTGACGAACCAGGCTCTCCTGAACCATCTACTGCCCCAGTAGTTAATTTGGCCCTTGCTGCTTTGATTAGCGACACGTGTGCCGCGGTTCTCTCTGCGGGGGCTCTCTCAGCGGCGGCCGAGGATTCCCAAGCCGCTGAGGCCCCAGCCCGGGGTGACGAAAGTTTCCTTGGGCCCGTCTTCGAGATTGCTGAACTTCAGCAAGATGACGCCATTCTCGGTGCATCTCCTCCCGAAGATGCAAGGGCGGATGAGTCTATTATCCCTGACTCGGAGGCTGTTGGTGAAGAGGTTGTGATGGCTGTAGGCGAACCCCAACCTCCACACTCCTTTACTGGTAAGCTGAGCCACATATTGACCACCGAGGGGGCTTATTTGCTCTATCAACATATCCTTCGGGTCAAGTCGATTCATGGTTGCCTTGGCCCTGCAGGTCCTGACCCTTTACCTCCCGTCGTGGATGTTCTCGGGGAAGGCCCGGTCTGCCGTGATCTGGGCGAAAGGAGCGTTTCCTCTCGTTCATCATCGCATGTTGAGGGACATCCTGCCAGCTCTGGGCAGATGGGGATGGAGTTGGTGCTGGCCCCGGCCTCGTCTTCGGCTGCTTATACGGCTCCGGAGATCGACTTCTCGACCCTGCCGAGCATCCAAATTCTGCGGGCCGCTGAAGAGGAATTGGCCGATGTTCAAGCGTCCTTCCGTGCAGAGTTGGTTTCTCTTGTGGCAGGAGCGGCAGATTCTGTCGCGTTTTCTTTCGCGTTGCCAGCCACACTCCCGTTGACACCGGCTTCCTCGGAGGCTCTGAACGAGGTGACGCAGGATGTGGTTGACAGCTTCTATCGTCACTTAGGGAGGGGTGTAAACGCTGCCATGGAACGGGGGATCCCTTTTTCTCTGTCTCTGCGGGGCGCTCGGGGTCAAATCGACACTCTGAAGGGTCTTCCTGGCTGGGTGGGGTTAGCCGCGCTCCTGGAACCTAAGTTGACAGAGGCTGACCAGCTTGTGACCCAACTGCTGGCAGTACGGCAGGCTGGCTTGCCTGCTGCGATTGAACGGAAGCGGGGCTTCCTGATTGCTGCTCGGGACAGGATCAAGCTCGCTCGAGAAACTGCCGGGCCGGCTGTGCAGGGTGACCTTGACAAGTTCTCCGTCTCCTATGACCGACTGGGTCGTCGGAGTCAGGCTTGTAGGGCCCAGGAAGAATCTGCCTCTCGTGGAATAGCTGACACGAAGGAGTGGATTCTCGCACTCCAGAAGGAGTTGGCCTTCTTAGAGTCAGAGCGGGAGGCTGCTCATGCAGAACAGGAGTCGATCGCTCGGGAGGCCGAGAGGGTTTCCCGATCTTCTGTCAACCTGGAGCGGGCCTTCAAGAAGTTTGAGGACAACAGGCAAGCCCATGCTCATCTGGAGGATGCGGCGGTGCTGAACCAGGAGGCAGAGCATCGAGCCAAACAGAGGCTTGAGCGGTCGGTTGCCTTGATAAAGGACCGTCTCATGGTGTTATGTGCTCCAGAGCAGTGATCCGCCCTCTGTCTTCTTCTTCTTCTCCTTTTTTTTTCTCTTTTAATTTTTGTAAGGGGTGTGATCCCGCTGATGTAGCCCTTTGATTTTTGAATAAATGAGCATGTTTCAACTCATCTTTTCTTTCTTGTACTTGCGGTGTTTATGGAACCGGACTTGCTGGGGGATTATTTGTGGACCTGTTACCCTAGGTGTACCTTGGCTTTAGGTACGGATAACAAGTTTGGATGTTTGGAGCAGCCATGGCAAAGTGGTCATGGGTGTTCTTGGTATTGGGGGAAGGAATGCCGTAGAGCAGCTGGGCTCCCGGGGCATGGTAAGATGGTAGATTTATGCTAAGAAGCTTAGCAAGGGATATTTGTGGACCTATTATCCTTGGCGTACCCTGGTTCAGGATACGGATAATGGGATGAAAGGAAACCAATCACATTTGCTCAGAGGTTATAATGACATGACAAACGTGAAGGTTTTACCGTGAAATCTTCCTGCTCAGAGGTAATGAGAACATGGCAGGAGAGATTTCACGGAAGCTATTTGTAGTAAATAGCGGATATTTGTGGTCAACAGAGGACATTTGTGGTCAACAGAGGACATTTGTGGACCTATTATCCTTGTCGTACTCCGATTGTGGGTACAGATAATAGGTTGAAAGAGGACTGGCATACTTGCTCAGAGGTAATGTGGACATGGCAAATATGACGATTTCTTCGACGGAGCCTTCCCATTCAGAGGTAATGAGGACATGGCAGGAGTGGGCTCAATGAAGAGTGGGCACATAGAACGACTCAGAGGTAGGAGAACGTGGAAGTTCTATGCGAGGGGGCGGTTTGTTTTTGGTGGAAGTGAAGACGACTCAGACGTAATGAGGACATGGTCGTTTCAGAAATTGGTGGATCGACTACCCTTTTTGTGCACTGGGAGTGCGGGTAGTGGATCATGAGGGAGGATCTCTTCCAGGAAGAAAGTTTAGAGGTATAATCATACGTGACTTACTATCTGCAAGAGTGACCGGAATGTAAGTTCAGAGGCACCAGCCGGTACATAACTTGGTAATTTAGAATATTGAGGGAGTGAGAGTTCAGCGGCACCAGCGGGTGCATGGCTCGATAATCTGAAATAGGGTGGATGAGATTTCAGTGGTACTAAAGGGGTACATGACTCGATAATCTGGAGAATGATGTTTAAACATAGTATTTCTTCAGGAACTTGCCGTTGACGGGCAACAAGAGCAAGTCTCCGTTCTGCTTGGCGAGGCGATAAGCACCGTTGGAGAACACGGCCTCGATGACAAATGGACCTTCCCATTTTGGCTGGAACTTGCCGGCGGTCTTGTGAGTCATGACCATTGGCCTGCGGACTGCCAGCACAAGATTGCCCACTTGGAATGTTCTGATTTTAACCTTCTTGTTGAAGGCTCCTGAGATGCGTGCTTGGTATAGCTCGATCCTTTGCTGAGCTAGGAGGCATTTTTCAGAAAAGGCCTCCAACTCTTGTAGTCGACGTCGGTAGTTATCATTCGTTGTCAATTGATAGGTAAAGACGACGCGGAGTGAGGGGATTTGAGTCTCCAATGGGAGGACTGCCTCACTCCCGTACACCAGGAAAAATGGTGTATTCCCGGTGGCTGTTCGAACTGTGGTGCGATAAGCCCATAAGCATTCGCCGAGCTTTTCGTTCCAGTCACGTTTGTTGGAGGAGACAAACTTCTTGAGGAGTTTGATGATCGTTTTGTTGAATGCCTCTACTAACCCGTTTGCTGCCAGGTTGTACGGTGTCGAAGCGACATTCTGAATGCGGTGCTTATCGCAGAACCGATAGAATGCGTGGCTTGCAAACTGCGGACCATTGTCATGGATGATCCTTCGGGGTAATCCAAAGTGGTAGATGACGTGATGCTTAAGGAAGCTGATCACGTTTGAAGTCTTAACTTCTGCGAGTGGGACAGCTTCCGCCCATTTGGAGAAGTAATCAGTGATAGCAAGTATGAAGCGATGTCCTCGGGAGGAAGGTGGGGTGATTGGGCCAATGATATCCATTCCCCATGCTTCGAATGGCCAGGATGCCACTGTCGGATGTAGAAACTCCAATGGTTGGTGAATGAAGTCTGCGTGGACTTGGCAAGCTTTGCATTTTCTGGCATAGTCTATCGCGTCTGCCACCATTATGGGCCAGTAGTAGCCCATTCGGCGAAGGCGATCTTGTAGTTTTGGGCCGGGCTGATGGGCCCCGCAGACACCGTCATGAGCTTCTCGCACGGCTTCTTTGGCTTCTGCGTTCGACAGGCACCGGAGTAATAATCCGTCATAGGAGCGGCGATACAGCATCTTCGTCTCTGTATCGTAGAAGAATCTGAGAGAACGCCGTCTGACAGAAGTAGCTTCCTTTGGGTTCTCTGGGAGGATGTTGTAGACGGCGAAGTCGATGAATGGCTGTCTCCAGTCTGGTGCTTCGTCGACCGTCTGGGTGGAATAACTTGCCACGAATTGAATATTGTTCTTGGGGCAGACCAGTTCGTGGCCTATCACGTCAACCGAATGATGAGCCTGGTTTGGCACTGCTAAAGAAGCGGCGAGGCCTGCTAGAGCATCGGCTTCAATATTTTGGAGTCTGGGAACGTGTTCGATGAAGAACCCCTCGAACGATGAGATAATGTTGATCGCAATTTGATGGTAGGGGATCATGTCTTCATGACGGACCTCGTATGAGCCCCGGATCTGATTGACGATTAGTTGGGAGTCGCCGTACGCTTCAAGGTATTCTACCCCCAGCTCTCTTGCCAGTTGGAAACCAATGACCAGAGCGTTATACTCGGCCACATTGTTAGAGTAGGGTTCTGTGAGGGAGTAGGCGCGATTGATCACCAGCCCGGTAGGAGAGATCAATACCACTCCGACCCCAACGACGATATTTCCCTTGGGTCCGGTTCTTAAAGCGCCATCGAAGAACATCCGCCATATGTTATCGTGGGTAGCTTTATTCGAATTGGCGACCTCATCTGGGATCTCTTCATAGATTCTGGATGACTCCGATCCTGGGTGGGCTGCCAAGAAGTCTGCCAGGGCTTGACCCTTGACAGCCTTCTGCGGGACGAAGATCATATGATAGGGGGACAGCAATATTGCCCATGTAGCGAGGCGAGAGCTGAGTGCCCCTGGTTTAGTCATGAGGACTCTGAGAGGGTTGACTCGGGAGATTACATGTATGGTTTGCCCTGTGACGTAGTGCCGCGTCTTTTGAATGGCGAACACCAGGGCGAGGCATTCCTTCTCCACAGCGGTGTATCGGTGTTATGGCCCAATCATCATTCGGCTGAGGTAATATATGGCCTGCTCGTGGCCTGCGTCGTTGTTTTGTGCTAGCAGGGCGCCAAGGGAGTGTTCCATTGCTCGTACGTAGAGCAAGAATGGTTTTCCAGGGACCGGGGCCACCAAAACTGGAGGATTTGATAAGTATTCCTTGATGCTGTCGAAAGCACGCTGGCATTCCTCGTCCCATACGAATGAGACTCCTTTCTTCATGAGGTGTGTGAATGGTCGGCATCGCCCGGAGAGGTTAGAAATGAACCTCCTGATGTAAGCTAGCCTTCCTTGGAGGCCTCTAAGTTTGCGGAGATTTTTCGGGGGAGCCATCTCCATGATCGCCTTTGTTTTCTCGGGGTCTACATGGATACCCTGTGCAGTGATGATGAAGCCCAAGAACTTCCCGCTGGATACGCCCAAGAATGATTTCGTAGGGTTCATCTTCAGATTGTGGGCTCGCATTAGGTCGAATACCGTCCTCAGGTCCTGACGATGATCTTCCTTACGGCGACTCTTGACGGCGATGTCGTCGACATAGCATTCCACTGTCTTGCGCAAATGTTCTCTGAAAATGATACTCATGGCTCGCTGATATGTAGCGCCAGCATTCTTTAGACCGAATGGCATGACTGTGTAGCAGTATGTGCCAATCGGCGTTCGGAATGATGTGTGCTTTTCGTCGTCGGGAGACATCTTGATTTGATTGTACCCCGAGAATCCATCCATGAATGACATACGTTCAAAGCCGCATGTGTTGTCGATCATGATGTCTGTGATGGGGAGGGGAAATTCGTCTTTCGGACATGCCTCATTTAGATTACGGAAGTCGATACAGATTCGGATCTTCCTATTCTTCTTAAGGACCGAAACTATGTTGGCGACCCAGTCAGGATGTTGCTCCTCACAGATGAAGCCGCTGGCTATTAGTTTGTTGACTTCGGCTTCGATCGCATCCATGACGCCTGGGCGGAAGCGTCGTTGTTGCTGCTTGACTGGTTTTGCATCTGGACGTATGTTGAGCTTATGAAGAGCAATGTCGGGATCTAAACCCGGCATGTCCTCATAACTCCAGGCGAACACATCAATATATTCTTTGATAAGTTCCAGTAGCGATTCTCGCTCTTCGTCTGTTAAACTCTTACTGACAAAGATGGGCTTTGGAGAGGACTCGCTGCCGAGGTCGACCTGCATAACTTCATCTTCGGTAGGAGGTTCTCTCTGCTCAAACCGTTTTTTCCATTGTGCGTCCAGCTGTTGTGCCTACGGCTCTAGTTCGAGGATTTCAGGAATGTCTTCGTCTTCTTCGTAAGCGTCAGTAAATGCCATATTGACTGACAGGACTTGTCTGAATATGTCTCCGATGCTGGTATCCGAGTCGGAAGTTGGTGACCCGGTTGAATGTGACTGCCAGTCACACTCTTCATCTGAACTCTCGGGGGTCGTCGTGGGAGTTACATACCCTAGTCCACATCGAGTTTTGCTATAGTAGTCCCGTGGCTTGCCGGTCGATACTGGGGGCTTCAAAGGTAGTCGACGTCCAGTGCCGTAATTCAAACCTGGTGTAGTCTCCAGATCATATCCCTGCTTTTGCATGAGATATTTGGACTGGGGGCTATAAAGATACAGAGCCAGTCTCCCGGCATCTGACCCAAGATCGGCTTCCTTTATGATGAAGGAGTACGGATCGTCTTTCCGGCCGAAGATAATTGGATGGTCCCCTCCCTCGTATATTCGGTAGGCGTCTTCTGCTGGAGTAAGCTGGATCGCGGTGTATACATTTGTCACCTGTGTGTATAGGTGAGTGCCTATACCGTGGTCCATAGCATACATTGTACATAGCTTGTTGAGCTCGGTGTAGTTCAAAGATAACCCTTTATTGATGAAGTAAGGTATCTTTTCTAGGGGAATTACATCATCGGCGGAGGGGACATTAGTGTGAGTAGCCACATACTTGGCAAGTTTCGGCTCCTCCTCGGCTACCCCCTGTGTAAGTGAAGACTGAGAGGACGTCCTAATCAGCTTGATCTTCAGAGGTTCAACTGACGGAGAAGAGCGTGGGGTTGTCGGTAGACTAGCAACCCCCAGTCTGGCACTCGATGTGGAGCGAGGGGTGGCTGGTTCGCTAGAAGTGTCAGACCTTGTATCGGGATGATGACCTTTCTTGGGAAGGCGTATTGTCAGTGGCCTATCGGAGGGATTGAGTTTCTCCGTTTGGGGTTGAACGACACTTGGCAGTCTGATGGTAAGTGGCCCTGTTGTGGGTCTCGGCACCTGGCCGGACCTTGGCAGCCGGATTCTCAACTGCTCTTCCTGTGCCGAGAGGCTGATTGCGTCCTTACGCAGAGTGGCCGTAAGGGGTGCAAAATTGCCTGGTTTGCGAGCCTGGAGGTGAATCGTTAGAGGTTCTTCTGATCCTGTGGCCGTCTTGGTATGAGCTTGCACATCTTCTTTGACCAGGTGCTTCTTTGATTTTTCATACAGACAGGAGTCTGAGTAATAAGATTCGACCCCCTTGAAGGGATCGATATCAGCAAATTCTGTCCTCACGAAGCCATGCTTATCGACATATTTGAAGCATTGGTGCAGCGTGGAAGGCACGATCATGTAATCGTGTATCCAAGGCCGCCCCAAAAGGATGTTGTAAGACGTGTCGGCGTCTATGACGTAGCAGGTGACTTCTGATTGGAGATCGCCAATCTGGCATTTCAGACGGATCTTTCCGATTGGGTAGCTCCTGCCCGAATTGAAACCGCTAATGGCGGTGCTCGTAGACGTCAGGCGATGCATCGGAATGCGAAGATGATGTAGCAGACCCTTCGGAATGATGCTTATGGAAGACCCAGGGTCAATATGCATTCGGTTCATCTTTACGTCGCCAATGTATCCAGTGTAGTATAACGGGCGATCGTGCAGGTTAGTTTTGATGAGCATATCCTGCGGAGAGAAGACGATATTGGGCATCGCTCCCGTACACGCACTATCTTGGAGATCTGCAGGTTGATTATCTCCCGTGTGGTTGACCTGAGCAAAGTACGCGTCGGCGTTTTGGAGTGCATCAGTCAAAGCTGTGCCGACATCCTTTGAGAGCCTTAGGAGTTCATATAAGGACAATTTGGCCGGTATATTGGCCAATTGTGCCAAGATGTCGAAGTTATAGGGCCTCTCCAGCCCCTGAGGTGTCTCCTTTCGGAGGGATTTGTCGAAGCGAGTCTCCTTCGGCCTAGGCTTGTCGGTCGTCGAAGGCTGAGCCGGTCCCGGAGCATCGGTAGAAGTGGGCGGATGATCATCAGTCGAGTTCTCAGCCACGGGCTGAGATTGTGCTCCAGATCGAGTAACAACGGCCGTGACTTCTTCTTCATCTGTCGAGACGGTGCGACAGGATCTGACTTTTTCGCTTCTCTTCTTGTGAATGGGAGGCGTTGTGGGCTGAGTCACCTCGTGGACCAAGTCCGGATGGACCCACATAATTTCTCCTCGCGATGTAGTGAGAGGTACAAGATCGGCAGCTTGATCTCGAGCAGGCGAAAGATTAGCAATTTCCATCGTTGCCAGAGGGATGGGTATAACACCGTCTTGAGTCTCTGTTGGTGGGAGGCTGCCGAATTGTACGGATACCATGTTGGTTGTTACGGTTACCTCCTCGAAATCGATGGCTAGAGCGTTCGAATCGATGGGGTTTTGGATGTACCGTTTCAGTTGGTAGCAGTTGTGTGTAGCATGGTGGACGTAACGGTGGTAATGGCAGAATTTTGGGTTCTCCAAGTCAGCCGGCCGAGGCTCCCGTCTTGGTGGAGGGAGCTGAATTCTATCTCCTTGTATGAGCATGTCCAAGATAGGCTTGATGTGGCCGTCTTCAAAAGAGTAAGTGATTTGAGGCCATTGTTTGTCTGTTTGTTGTGACTCGGGCTTCTGGGCCGTGTCGGCCACCATAGCCTGCTTGCCTCTGTTGTCCCGATTATTGGAGGGGCTACCCCTATTGCCGGTGTTGGTGCTGGGACGCTTGCCCTTGTTCTCTCCCTCTGAGATATGCAACCCCAGCTGGCGGACCTTCTTCAATCGTTCTTCGGCACTTGTAGCACTGATGATAAAAGCCTTCCAGTCCTTGAATTGACTTTCGCCCATCCAGAGACTAATTGTTGGGAGTAGTCTCTTTTGGCAAATTTCAATCAGAAAAGAATCCACATTGCCAGATGGTAACTTCATTGCGGTTTGACGAAACCGCTCAATGTAATTCCTCGTCAGCTCTTTCTCTCCTTGGATGACGTCCATGAGGGTAGACATTGTGACGTCCTGCCCTACCTCATAGAACCTCTCCAAGAACAAGCGTTTGAAGCCAGCGAAGGAGTGGATGCAATTGTCCGGCAGGTTGCGGTACCAGTCGAAGGCGACTCCTTCCAATGCCCCGATGAATAACCGCGTGAGGATAGCGTCATCATGGGGCAGATGGTCGGTGGTGACCTCGAAGTAAGTGATATACCGACTTGCTGAGGTCTTGCCATCATAGGGGTTGATATTGAACGGCTTATATCTTGGTGGGAATGGAACATCCCTCCATTCAGCAGGATATGGTTGCCGTATTCTGAAGTCTTGAGAGTTTTCTCGGGCGTGGAACATGGCTCGGAGCTCTTGAACTTCTCTCCTTACTTCTCGGGTCTCATCTGTCGCAGTCGGAGCCGTTACTTCAGGAGGATTATTACCCGAGTTCGGTGCCGCCGAATTTGAATCTACGTTGATTGTGGGACCCGCACTTGTCTGGCCAGGTGTCACTCCCTGCAGAGTAGGAAGCGCCGCTTTGATCTTGTCTACAGACTTGACCAAGGCGTACAGTATGGCCTCCAAAGTGTCGATGCGTTGGCGATCACTGGAGCCACCTTGATTGTTGTCCGTCATGAATACCGTCCTTACGTGAGGAGTGACGGAAGGGACGGTGGAGGGTGCACCCTCCGAGTCGTACCCATGCATCGAGAAATCATCGGGGTAGGTGGGAATATTCTCTTCGGGTTCGGACTCAGAAGGAACAGTACCCCCAGCTTCGGAGTTTGCTTCATCTTGAGAGTCACGGATGTCATTGGGGACATCAGCATCTGTTGCACCTGATGGGAGAGTTGTTTCTCCGGGCTCGTCTCCTTGAAACATCGGATTGTTGTGGATGTTCGGAGGAGTGCTACCCCTAGCTCCCTCGACCCTCAGCGGTGCGGACGATGAATCTCCCATTGCAGCAGATTTTGTCTTCGAACGGGTGTGTTGGTATACTCTGGTGGAGGGCAACCGTTTAGCCGACAATTTCTTAGCTGTAGTGCTTGATATTTTTGGGCTGGAGATGCTTGTCTTCTTCCCTTTCTCCTCGGCGGGGACTTTCTGTGCGGAATTGCAGGAGGCAATAGGAGGTGCTTCGTCTCCCGAGCTCGGATGCTGTAATCTTTGGAAGACGGACGGCCGGTCTTCCGTCACTGCCGTGTTGTTGCAGCAGCAGTTGACGATGATCTGGGTGCAGTGACGTCCATGTGAGGACTCTTTGTACGTCGAGGCCCCTTCTCTTTTCTTGCGTTTGTGGAGGACAGCCTCACGCAGGTCAGAGGAACCACTTTGTCCGTTTGCCGCTGGGGACTGGACTTGAGCGGTTCTATACAACTTTCCATCAGAGGCCCGCGTGATAATTAGCGGGACGCCTCGATAGTCAGAGGTTGGGGCAGCTGTCTGGGCTTGATGAGCCCGCGCTGCCCTGGACTTCTTCTTCTTAGCACCTGTGGGTGCATAATAAGAAGAGTCCAAGTTGAATACCACAGAGTCTGGAGAATCATCAGGGTTCGTACCGTACGAGAGACGGTCGAAAACTGATCGAGAGGAGCATGGAGCGGATGCTATGCGGCTGGGATTGGAAACCGTGCAGGCTGTCTGCATGCGGTTGTCTTCTGTCGTCGGCTGAGTTCTTATGCGGCTAGGAGTCACGACCGTGCAGGCTGGCCGCATGCGGTTGGCATCTGTGGCCGCATAGGTTTTCTGCAAACGATTGACTCTAATAGCCGTATGAGTTTCATCCATGCGGTTGGCAACTGTAGCCGCATAAGTTATGCGGCTGACAGATGTGGCCGTATGAGTTTTCTTCACGCGGTTGGCGGATGTAGCCGCATGGGCTTTCTCCCTGCGGCTAATACCCTTCTGCGGCTCGGATCGCGTAGAGTTCCTCTTTGCCCCTGCAAGTCCAGCATCATAGTGTTTTTTTCTGTCGGACTTGGGGACAGCAGAGTTGTCTACGGTCTGAAGTGGGGCCGCAGGAGAGTCCTTCTCGCCGTCTTGAGCAACAGAGGGTATCCCATCGAAGACTTGAGAAGAAGCAAATGATTTTGGCCTCCACTCTTTGCGAGCCTTCGTGGTGCGGGTGCGCTTCTGGATCGGGCCAGCGCTGCCTTCAGAGAGCATCTCTTCGAACGCCCGTTGGTCGAAGCGGACGACCATCTTCTGTTGTGTGGAGCCAAGTTTGGCTGCATCCGATTGCGTCACCAACTCCTCAGCCGTGGAGAAGTTTGTCCCCAGCAGAGTCGCCATCGTGTTTGCCATTGATTGTAAAAGTACAGAACAGTTTTATGGGAGGACTGAACTTAGACTCACAATACAAACTCGCTTGTACAAAGAAAGCCTAGGGACGAAAACCTAGGTACAGCAGTCTAAGTACAATTGTTTATTTTAGATTCTGGAGGGTGACGATAGATGCTCGGGAAAGCGACGGCCGCTCTGCCTTACTCCTTGGACGATCGGTTTGCAGTCTTGGCTCGGAGAAGATCTGCTTGGCGTGGACGAAGAAATGCTCTTCTTGCTCTCCTCGTGTTGCTCTCCTGGCTTCTCTCTCTCTGTGATTATCAAAAAAGGGGGGAGCTCTCTCTGTATATCTGTCTCTCTTTTTTTTTTATTCTCTAGCTGCCGGGGAGTTTTTGCAAGGGAATGATGCTGGCTATTTATAGGAGTGGGGTGTGATCATTAGGGTTTGCTAATGATCATTTGTTTGGAATGTCGGCGCTCCTTCAATCTATCTGAACCCTTGATCCTGATTACAATAAATCTAGGCCATTAATACGGATAGCACCGTATCTTGTGAGCAATTAATGCTAACTGTTTTAAATCTTCATGATTGATTATGCCAATGTCCGATTGCTCGCCACGTGTCCCATTGGCTTGATGATAAATGATATGCCTTGATCTCAGTAATTATGATGATGATGTCAAATATATTTGTTGATATTCGGTTAAATCCTTGATTGATCCGATGCCACGTATTTTAATTGTGGGTCCTGCCAGAGCCGCATAGGATGGGCAACACTTGAACCGCAGGGAGATACTCTTCGTGAGCCGCATAGGACAATGCTTCATCGAGCCGCAGGGAACGAACTCTCAATGAGCCACATATGCATAGTCTTTACGAGCCGCATGAGCTAGTGTTGTATTGAGCCGCAGGGGCTGAGCTCTCAGTGGGCCGCATATGGCTGATTTCTGCTAATCATATAGGATGACTTCTCAGTGAGCCGCATGAAGCTGTTCTCTATTTAAGCCGCATGAGATTTGCCACGTGGCAACCTAGGATTTCTGACGGATCGGGTCAGAGATCTTCCTCTTTTCCCGAAGAGTCTGTAATTATGGCAGAGCCATTATGACACTTTATGCCAGAGCCGCCACAGTCATCAAATCGTGTCAGAGCATTAAATGAGACCACTATTCAAAGGGCCAGTTGTAGGAAAGGATCACAAGGGGACGTGGCATCGATCGAGCCGCATATTCCTGCTGAACCGCATACACTCTCGAGCCGCATGAGACTGAGAGTCTTCCTTTGAACCGTATAAGACAGCTCCCATATGAGCCGCATGGGCTTCGTATCCGGAGCCGCATGGACCATTATTCTGATATTTTCCATGCTTCTATAAATATATACATAGATATTCATATAGGCTAGTGCCTAATACACAAACAAGGCATAAACATGATATACATATATGTAAGTAGGGGTGAGTGTGTGTGTGTGTCAACATTATAATGGATAGTGATATGGTGTGTGTGTGTACAAGGGTATTTGTGTGACAGTGCTTAGGGTGTGTGTGTACCACTATTTCATAGTGTGTGTGTGTGTCAACTGTTGAGTGTATTAGTGAGTGACATGTGTATGTGTGTTCAGCTGCACAGTGTGACAGGCTGTGTGTGTATGTGGACTGTCTCATGGTGTGTGTGTGTATAGGTAGATGAGAGTGATAGTGAGGGTGTGTGTGTGTATGTGTCAGTTTCAGAGTGATATGGAGTGTGAGTGAGTGGTTATTGGCAAGCATGGGTAGTGTGAAATCAGGTTTCTGTGTGTACAGTAGTGTGTGTGATCTAAAATCTCAGAAAAATTGTCATGTTATTCTCATCAGTTCATCCCACATATATATTTGCATAACCCCAAGTCATTATCCCCTATTCAGTTATCAAGTATTCAATGAATGACCGTTCTTTCAAAAATTAACCCAAACTTCAAATAAAACCCAAAATGCCAACCTAAACATGAATCATTAGATCCCAGTTATGATAACCTAACTGAACTAAACATTGAATCACAAATTCGAATCATAAAACTCAGTTATCAGCATTTACCCGATTCTCAGTTCAGTCCAAACAAGAAACCTAAATTTAAATTGAAATTCAAATAATCATTAAACCAGTGTGTGCACAGGTGCTAGGCACATGTGTCCATGTGTCAGAGAGGGTTCTGTGTCCACACAAGTGGATACGAAGTGTCCAGAACAATTTAGGCATGTACAGACACATACCGTACAACACAGCGTCGTACGGCGGGGACACGAGTTCGTGCACACGACACGTGACACCTCGTGCTCGTATCCACATATTCGCCGTAGATAGGGGTAGAGGGTTGACACCCTCATTTTGGTCCAAAACGTGTCTGTGTGTGACACGACACATGTATCAGTCGAAGGAAAACAACTGAACCGTGTCAGTATAAAATGCGTGCGTACGTGAGAACGTGTCCGATACGACACGTGGCCACGCGTGGCTTGGGGGGTGACCTATCAGTCACTGCCCCGACCTACCAGCCAAGTGTCAGGCCACCACATGGCGTGTCGTATCCAGATTCAGTGTCGGGTAGCAGGGCATCCGAGCGGGGGCTCGTGCTGCGTGTCCAGTCCAGTTTTGGACACAGTAAAGACACAAAAATCAACTCAGTCGTGTATGAAATCAAAGAGCACATGAAGCTCTACAAATCAGTTCAAAAGAATTCAAAAACAGCAATAAAAATCTCTCTTGGGCATTTCATCAAACACCTAAAAGCCTACACTGATACGTGTCCAATACAAACACCAAATCAACGCGAATTTCTACCAAATTTTTCCTACAGCTAGGGGACACCTAGATGGATGCATCTATGGAATTAAATCATGATTTTAGGGTAATTTGTAGGGATTACCTATAGAGAGCCAATCTCCAAAAAAAGCCCCAAATAGTGAAGTCTCCTTCCTCAAGCTATGTCCCAATGAGCTCCCCTCCTTGCAGGCTAGCCTCTTTCTTCTTCTACTCCAGATTTAGAATCAAGTGCAAAAGATTGGGATCAATTTGGTGGAAGAATGATGAAAGGGGAAAGAAATTAGGGTTTCCTAAAGAAAAATTTCTCAAAGAGGCAAGTGGTTATGAAGAGATATTATATAGGCTGAAATTAGGTTTAATTTGGGCTATGGTGGCTGGCCATCTAGGGGATTAGGGTTAGGGTTTCATGTAGATGGGCTTTGAGCCAAGTTCATAAGCTAGCTAGCTCAACCCCTTAGCTATAAGTCCAAATACAAAACTCTCCTAATCCTCTCATGAACCCTAGCCACACTCAAGTCAACCAAGACCAACTTAAGTCACATTAGGGTCCCACACCATGCTAACTAAGTCACTAAAGTCAAATTCAAACTCTAGGCTAGTCTCTAAAGTCACAAATAGCAAAAGTAAAAAATCACAATACCAATACAATAAATAATAAAATAATTCACGAAAACCAAAATGACCAAATTACCCTCAAGACTAAAATATATTAGTGACAAATCTACCCTCCTTAAAAGAATTTCGTCCTCGAAATTGAAAGAAAAAACTAAACTGATGAGAAGGATAGACAATCATACCTCAAGGTCCAAAAAGATATGGGTATCACTCGTGCATCTCATCCTCCCACTCCCAGGTAGACTCTCCTGGAGAATGATGCCTCCATTCGACGCGAACCAAGGGTATCACCTGTTTTCTCAGAACCTTCTTTCGTCGATCCAGAATCTCCACAGGCTGTTCTGGATAGCTAAGAGTAGGTCCCACCTTAATCTCTGAGTGGTCGAGTACATGGCTAGGATCTGCCACATACTGTCTCAGCTACGACACATGGAATACGTTATGGACTCCTACTAGTGCAGGTGGCAAGTCTAGCCTGTAAGTCACATCACCGACTCTTCCGCTGATCACGAAAGGTCTGATGTAGCGCGGGGTAAGCTTTCCACCTCCATAAAAACGTTTCGTACCACGTGTCAGAGATATCCTCAAGAAAACCAGATCTCCAACCTAAACACAAACAAGGTCTCAATTACTAATATATTCAAACATGATCAAACAAAATCACAAACAAAATAACTTCTAATTCTAATCCTATCTCTAAACTGTACCTCAAACTCCAAAGGTCTGCGGTGGCTATCATCCCAGTGCCGATGTCTATCCTGCACCACACGAATCCGGACTCTGATGAGCTTTACCTTCTCGGATGCATCTACAACCATCTCAGGTCCCAATAAAGCTCGCTCTCCAATATCATCCCAAGACCAGGGTGTACGACATCTGCGCCCGTACAGTGCCTCGAATGGTGACATCTCAATACTGGCCTGAAAACTGTTGTTGTATGTAAACTCTACTAAGTGCAGGTGATCCTCCCAGGATCCTCCAAAATCTAAAACACAAGTCCGTAGCATGTCCTCGAGTGTCTGAATATTCTTCTCTGACTGTCCGTCCGTCTGAGGGTGGTATGCAGTACTAAACTTGAGCTGAGTGCCCAAACTAGTCTGCAGACTCCGCCAAAAATGGGAAGTAAAGCGGCTATCCCGATCCGAGACAATGCTCACTGGAACTCCTTGAATTCTGACAATCTGTCGTATATACATCTCTGCTAGCCTCTCAGTCGACGTACCCACTTTAAATGGCAAAAAATGGGCCAATTTGGTCAACCTGTCTACGATGACCCAAATTGCGTCTTTTCTTCCTGGTGTACGCGGTAATCCAGAAACAAAGTCCATCGTGATGTGCTTCCACTTCCACTCTGGAATGGGCAATGGCTGCAAAAAAACTCCTGGCCTCTGCCTCTCTGCCTTGACCTGCTGACAGACCAAACATCTAGCTATGAAGCGAGCTACCTCCCGCTTCATCCCATACCACTAGACAAGCTACCTCAGATCCCTATACATCTTGTTGGCACCTAGATGTATAGAGTGCTGAGATCGGTGGGCCTCCTGCATGACCTGCTCCCGGAGCTCTCCACTGGGCACACACAGCCTGGAACCGTACCTCAATGTGCCATCTTCTGCAAGAGTAAAGTCATCATCCACCAGTCCTGCTCGAACCTACTCTCGGATATACCGCAGAGCAACATCCTCGAACTGTGTCGACTTGATCCTCTCCATCAAGTCCGACTGAATCTGAAGGCCCCACATCTGCATCTGAACTCTTGGTACAACCACCTCGATCCCCAGGCTCTATAAATCTGCTAGCAAGTGACGATCCATAGTCAAACACATGGCTGTCGTATACCTACTCAAGGCATCGGCAACCACGTTGGCCTTCCCTGGTTGATACTGCAGTAAAATGTCGAAGTCCTTCAACAACTCCAACCACCTGCGCTGCCTCATGTTGAGCTCCTTCTGTGTAAATACATACTTCAAGCTCTTATGATTTGTAAATATCTCCACCCGCTCTCCGTATAAGTAGTGTTTCCGCAACTTCAAAGCAAATATAACTACTGCCAACTCCAAGTCGTGGATAGGGTAGTTCTTCTCATGGGAACGTAACTACCTAGAAGCATAGACAATTACCTTCCCATGCTGCCGCAAGACACAACCCAAACCCTTTCCTGAGACATCACTGTAGATAGTGAACCCTCCTGATCCTGATGGTGTAGAAGCATGGAATTTCACGATCAAAAATCCTATGCGCCAAACATTACATGCGCCAGGAAGTTCAGACAAAAGTACTTGGACACAGCAAAACAAGAATAGAGACATTAAAAGAAGATTTTTATTTCATATAAAAGTCTATTACATGTCTTAAAAAGGGCTGTACAAAGGAGAACTTCTACAAAAAGAAAAGACCCTAAGTCTACAGCCAGACGCAGCATCATCATGCGCTCTCGAACAGGCGCATCTCACCATGCGCTCTCAGGCGCATCCCACCATGCGCTCCCAGCCGGGCGCATCCCTTCAGCAGCTCAGTTATGTGCATCCTCAGTTATGTGCATCCCTTCAGCAGCTCAGTTATGTGCCACCCTTCCAGCCAGGCTCACCGTCGTCTAAATGCTTCGACTAATGAAGCATTTATTAAGCAGAACGAGGGTGGCAATCAACCCTCTAGCTGGAGGAAGAGCTCCCCAAATCAAGGAAGAGAAGAGCACCGCAAGCCAACCTGTGGCCAGGGGAGGCTTCGAAAGAGCCTCCAAAGGTGAAGGAAGACCGCAATCGAAACCGCGGCTAAAGAAGCAGCTTTCAACACAACCAGAATGGGCAACACCCACTTTGAAGGAAGAAAGAGCCTCCAAAGCCGCATCACCGCAATTCCGATCTGCGGCTCTTTCCACATAACGGAGACGAGGCTCGTGCATCCCGATCTTTGGATGCAACAGGCACCTTCTGCCTGCCTCAGAAGCCCTCGACTCCGACTTTTGGATGTAACAGTCACCTTCAAGTGAATCAAAGAAGACAATGCGTCGCATCTTCACCTTCGGGAGCATCTCATCAACAGAATGCACTCGAGTAAACAAATTCATTTCGAAAAGATGTGAGAGAACGAGAAGCAAACTCTCTCCATGCCACTATTTATAGGTCGAGCAAATCAAACCTATGCACCAAGTGGATGGCTCTCCGAATCTCGTACAATAAATTTGCATTAAATGGATGAACCTGACGCTTCGAATTCAGCCAAGTCAAAAACGGCTATTTTAAGCACTCGAAGAACGTAACAGTCGCACCAAAAGACGTGTCAAAGCAGAGCGGATGTGGCGACCAGACCGTGCATCACACAGACGCGCCCCTCAGTACCAAGCGCTTCACAAGCATGCGCCCCCATGCGGCCCCATGCGCCTAGTGGAACGCCGATTGATGCGTCCACTCCAACAGTCCATCACCTGTCAAAGAACATTAAATGCTGAAGTCTGACAGAGTTGGCAGCACGCCTCTCGAGGACTGAACAGTTGACAGCTTTTTCAGAAAACGAAGCGTTGCCAACGTCAGCATCATCATTACTTTCCTCCGGCGGTTACAAGCCACGTGGTCGCCCAACCACTCGCATGCGCCTCCGCGGCCATGCGCCCAAAGTTCTGTATGCGCCTCAAAAGCCAAGCATCTCAGACTTTCCCTCTGATCCCTAAAGACAGAAGTAAAGTCACTACTGAAGCTCTGCATGTGCCTCAAAAGCCATACGTTCCAGACTTCTCTCTGATCCCAAAAGACAGAAGTAAAGTCACTACTGAAGCTTCGTATGTGCCTCAAAAGCCGTACGCCCTGAATGGTTCGTGACTCCCAAAGGTTACGAGCCAAAGTCTCCTCATGCGCCCAATCCCAGGCGCATCCTACCAGATCATTCTCCATCAAATTCGAGATCTCCGAGCCATGGGCCAATGACACGTGTCCTTTGACTTGATTCTCCCAAGATCTCAGCAACAAAAAAATCTCCTTCTCTGCTACATGCCGGCCCACAACAGCAGTATGAAGAATTCAACCCCTCAATCAGGGCACATCGTCCATGCGCCTCCATCAGCAATCACCACGTGGCGTCCCTACGTCCAGGCGCATCCTACATATGCGCGTATGAGCAGCCAGCCTGCAGACTATAAATAGAGGGATCATTTCCTTCACACACACACACACAGAGATGAACATTCATAGACAGGCAGAGACATCGTACAACCAGAGAGGCAGATATAAACACTCAATGTCTTCCTCCTCTTAGCAAGCTCCAGCTCCCAGAGCAATCCAAATCTTCAGAGAATCGATAACCGTCGTCAGATCGTCAACGGAGTCAACGCATTAACACTCGCTCCATCGGCACAAGGGACCCAGATAAACAAAAGTGTACTCCTAGGACTACGTCTAACTCCTATATTGTAACATTGTTCTGTTTGTATTAAAATTTGCAATCAAAAGATTTTAATGGCAAACAAGCTGACGACTCTGCTGGGGACCTCTTTCTCCTCCACCGAGAAAGCTGTGTCGCAATCAGACGATGTGAAGGTGGGCTCCTCCCATAAGACGCTGGTCGTACGCCTCGATCAACAGGAGTATGAGGAGTTCATCTCTGAAGGCAGTGCGAGTCCTTCGAAGCGGCTGCCAAAGCCGAAGAAGACCCGCTGAGTCTGGGGGCGCAAGGTCGACGCCTCTGGCACCACCATCGAAGGGGATGCGCCGATCCAGCCTTCCCTTTATACTGACGTCCTCAGCAACCGAGATGCGCCCACCGGTGTAGCACATCCCTCGGGGAAACGTGCAGCTGACCACATTCCCCAGCCGTCTTCCTCTCAGGCGAGGAAGATGCGTCGACGGAGCAGGGGCGCAGCTAATGCCCCGCACATCACCTCCGATGCGCCACAGAAGGTCTCTATCTTTGACAGACTCACTCGCTGTAGTGGCGAGGAGAATTTGGATTCTGAGTACTACGCGCCCCAGCGGGCTAGTACAAAGAAGTCCAAGGCAGCACGGGCCATGCGTCCCAAATGAGCTATGCCAGCAGCAAGCCAGAAGCATGCGCCCACAATCATGCGTGCTGCTGATGGTAAGCTGTATAAGATTGACTCAGGTGCTGCGGCGCCAGAAACGAGCCAACCTTCAAAGTCCTTAACTCACTTGGGCGTATCTGTTGCGTTCGCAACCAAGTCGAGTAAGGCAAACCCAGTGGTCTTGAACCCTCGCGCCCCCTCGGGTTGTGCGTCTGAGGTTCGTTCAAGTCACTTTAAAGGTTGTTCCCTCACTACTGATCTGAGCACCTGTTTGGTGTTGGACCTGGGGGAGCAGCATTTACCTGACCACCCCGGCGCTTGGCCTTGCCATGCGCCTGAAGGGGGTGCGAAGGTAGCACTCTCCTCCAACGATCTGGGTAACATGATCACTCACAAACGCCGATCAGGAGAGTCGACTGACAAGCACGATGCACCTTTCACAGGGCACACTTGTGCTGTGGTCACCATCAACTGCTGTTGCAAATCAGCAGTCCCACCAAGACAGTCGGTGTTCCAGCGGCTGCAGTCATCGACACGCCTCCGACGTCGTCTCGGGAAGAAAGTGTCAACAAAAGAGGAGCCAGAACTAGAGGTTGCTTCATTCAATATAATCTCCAACTCCTCGTCAGTCCAAAAGGCGACTGGCATTTTCTCGTCCAAGAGCCAGCCGAGGAAATCCAAAACAACCGTCTCGTCCTCCTTCCGAAGACGAGGGTGTCCTCCAAAGCACAGCTCGGGTGGATCTTCATCCTCAGGGCGAAGTCAGCCTCCCCGACATAGCTGGGGGTCGTCTAGACCTTGTGGACCTGCATCTCGAAGATGAAGAAGTCGATCTAGACATGACTATGGGTAGTCAGGCCCTTACGGATACCTCTCCCGAAGACGAAGGCGTCTTCCAAAACTTAGCTGGAGGTAGTCTAGCCCCTGCGGATCCGAGTCTCAAAGACGAAGAAGTCCTCAGGAACATAGCTGGTGGTAGCCAAGACGAAGCTCCGGGAACAACAACTCCTCTACAGGAGAGTAAGGCTGAAAGCGAAGCCTCAACTGAGCCATCCGACTCCAGCCGTGTCATGACAGTCTACATGGCTGGAGGTGATACCAAGTCTGATGCGCCGCCACCAGACCTCGTCCAGCGCATGGATACCTTAGAGGGAGGACTCAAAACCCTCTCTGCCTCTATGCAAACACTGACTCAAGCAGTGTTTGAGATACGGTCGGCTTTGGCCAGGGCACCGTCTAATGGTCCTGACCTAGGGACCAATGGAGAATCAAGTGTACCCCCTCATCGGGTATCCTTGGATACGGATCGTCGCGAAGCCCCCCGGACGTTGGAGCCCTCAAATGTTCAAATCCAGGTGGTACCACCTTCCCCGACTCCCAGCACCACGAAAGACATGGTCGAGATGATCAGGGACCTGCGCGAGCGCTTTGAGTCCAAGACGAGACAAGAGGAGCACCAAAAGATGGGCATCCCCCAACCTTATCCCCTCGAATGGAATAAAGTGGTTTATCCTCCCAAATATAAACCACAAACACTGACGCCATACGACGGGAAGGACTCTCCGCGTCACTATCTGACGTATTTCCAGTCTCAGACGGGACATCTTCCGAAGGAGGATGCGCTACTCACCAGTATATTTGTCAGCGCATTGAAATGAGTGGCGTACAACTGGTACTGCAGCCTCCCCGACAATTCTATATCTTCCTTCGACGATTTGACGCACCATTTCCTCGACCGTTTCTACGACGGCAGGAAGGACATGACAATGGCGTCCCTCATAGAGATACGCTAGAAGGAGAAGAAAACAGTTCGGGTATTCATCGAACGCTTCCGACAGGCCTGCATCAGACTGCCCCCGGGCATGCCGAAACATGCGTTCCTCTCCTCCTGCAGTATGAACATGCTGCCTGCAGTCAAACTCTGGCTCAACTCTACTCCTCCTCCCGACTGGAGTTCCTTGATCATCGAAGCCGAGGCCGCAGAAAAGAAGGCGGCCAATGCTTGTCTTCTGGGAGTCAGTTTCCCCGCCTTTGAAGACAAAGATAAACGGCCTGCAGCCAACAACCCCGAACGAGAGACGAAGGGGAAACAGGCATTGACTGTCAATGCCTCAAAAGGTACATCAGCACCTACTCAGAAGCCTCCACTTGAACCAAGACCAAAGGAGGTTTATTCTTTCAACGATGAAGACACCCTGCAACTCTTTGAGATACTGAAGCAGGGTGACAAGATCAAGTTGCCGGACCCGAAGCGTCCGGACGAGGTTGGAAAAGTAGAAAATCTGAGGTACTGTCACTACCATCGATTTGTCGGACATCCAATCAAGGATTGCTATGTCCTAAAAAACTACATCCAGCGTATGATCAACGCGGATGTTATCTCCGTCGACTACGAGGAGAAGACGGTTTCGGCCAACGTGGTGTCGCTCCAGTTCGGCACCTTGCCGCCAACTACAACACAAGATGGTGTCGTCCCCATCCCTAAGGCGACAACGGAGGTGGTTAACTTACCACCTACTCGTGACAACGTGAGTAGACTCATCCCACTCACCACATCTCGGGGAGAGATCTTATGGGTTCACCCTGATCTCGTCTCCGAGGTTACTCAACCGGAGGTACGCTCTGCCTCTAAAACCAAAGGCAGGAAGATCAAGTCTTGCCGCATTGTCTCTTCCTCCGCGGAAGAGGTTCTTCCTGTACAAACGCGTTCACAATAGAACGCCCAACCCGACGAAGCTGCCATCGAGGTGGTGCCTCCTTGCACCATCCCTGCTGCCCAGGAGGAGGGCCCGTCTAAGCCCTCAGCAGCCAATAAGCAGAAGCATGTAGAGGCTCGTTTCGACAGGCCTCTGCAAAAGAAGAATGCTTCGGGGCTAGCCAAGCCCCACAACTTCGACATACTGGCATAACTGGCCAGTACTCCTGCCCGCCTTTCTCTGTTTGAGCTCCTTCGTCTTTCCAAAGACACTCGCGAAGCTCTATGTGAAGCCCTGAAGAATGCTGAGTCCTTCATCAGTCAGGTCAAGCAGCCTAAAGATCTCCCAACTACATGTGCGCACTATCATTGTGCGGATGAGGTTATCCCCAATATAACCTTCACCCAACAAGACATGCTGCTCAAGCACAACCGACACAACAGGCCGCTGTATTGTACAGGCTATATCGGTTCTGTCAAGATGAAGCGGATTCAGATCGATCCGGGGTCTTCCCTCAGCATCATCCCGAAGATGCTGCTCTCAACACTGGGGATCCCAATGTACCGACTGGCTCCATCCAACACAATAATCAGTGGCTTCAACGCTAGCAAGAGCGAGCCACTGGGCAAGATACGACTAAAGTGCCATATCGGTAACCTCAGAACTGAGGTGACTTGTTATGTCGTGGACGCCGACGTCAACTACAACCTCCTGTTGGGTCGTCCATGGCTGCATGAGTATATGGTGGTGCCATCCACACTCCACCAATGTATGAAGTACGTGTCCACCAACGACGTCATCCGGATGGAGTTCGCGGACATTGATCCTTTCAAAGGGGTTGAAGCCTACTTCACTGATTCCTCATTGTAAAAGACACCTGACGAGGAGGAAGCCAATGATGCTGACGACGAGGCAGAAAACGGCAGCAGAGCCGAATATGGAGCCGGAAATAACTTTCGACGCTCTTTTGAAGATCTGACTCAAAGACAAACCGCCTCAGAAGTTGCCTCCCATGAACATCATGCTACCTGGGAAAGCACCAACTGCTCCTGAAGCTCCCCTGAAGATACGACTCAAGGGAAAGTCGCCTCAAACATCGGCTCCCCTCGTGGCAAAACTACAGGGAAGGTACCCATCACCGAAGGCACAGTTGAGGCACCTCTGAAGGTGCGTCTTAAGGGCAAGCCGCCGCAACCATCTCCCAAGCTGCCAGAGAAGGCCCACATAGCCCTCTCGGACCCCGAAATCAAAGCTGTGGTGGGCTCTCCCGATCCAATCCCAGTACTCATAGATGAAGAGCTAGGGGAATATATCTCTGCCGATGTAGACGCCCCCTCTCTGGACAATGTAATCCCGTGGGATAAAATCTCGTATTTCATCAATAATAGAGTGTCTTTTAATTATTCTAGTCTTCTACATTGGAATGCCTTGTATACATTATATAACGCTCTACGGTCGTTGCAAACACAAATAACGACTGTCCATCATATAAATCGAGTAGTCCCATTCCAAAGGGTCTGTTCTGTAGTCCCACTACGGAGTCGAGACGAAGAATCCAACATTTTCGGCAAAGTTGAGCATCATCAAGACCTCCCTCCACTCGAGCCAGAACCAGATACCGACAGAATACAAGTCTATCGGTACACGGACAAGGCAAAGTACCTCATCCAAAAGATGGGTTACGACCTAAAAAGCAATAAAGGCCTAAACTACGGCAAGGGTCGACGTCTTCCTCTCCGGCTTCCAACACCTAAAGAAAAGCCACATGACTACTATAATCGGACTCGACAGGGGGATAGGCTATGTCACGCCGCCGTCAACTCCAGAGAGTTCGGAGGCAGAAGAAGCAGAACATTCTCATTCGTCTAAAGTATCAACTTGGGATTCCGATACCAGTATCGGCTCAGTCTTCAAGAGAGTGCTGTCAGCCAACATGATATCCGCTCAACCTCAAGAAGATGAAGGCGAAGATCAAGCGCCAAAATTCTTCGAAGAAGAACCCTGGGCGCAACGCTTAGGAAAACAATGGGAGTCTCGTTTTGAGCTACGCGAACCCCCTACCGAAGATGAAGTCGAGCAGATCGAACTTGGGGATGGATCTTCTTCCAAACCCATCTTCATCAACAAAAGCCAAAAAGGAGAAGATCGGGAGTATTTAATCCAACTGGCTAAAGAATATATTGATGTCTTCGCCTGGAGTTACGAAGACATGCCAGGACTTGATCCTCAGATCGCGATGCATAGGCTCAACATCTTACCCGATGCCAAGCCTATCAAACAACAACAGCGACGTTTTCGTCCGGATATCATGAATGCTATCGATCAGGAGGTGGACAAACTCTTGACCAGCAGCTTCATCCGTGAAGAACAACACCCGGATTGGGTGGCCAACGTTGTCCCTGTCACCAAAAAGAATGGGAAGATTCGAGTCTGCATCGACTTTTGGGATCTCAACTCCGCTTGCTCGAAGGACGAATTCCCGCTTCCAATCACCGACGTGATGATCGACAACACATGTGGCTTCGAACGCATGTCTTTCATGGACGGGTATTCGGGCTACAACCAGATCAAGATGTTCTCCGATGACGCAAAACATACGTCATTCAGGACTCCAAAGGGCATTTTCTGCTACACAGTGATTCCCTTCGGCTTAAAGAACGCTGGTGCCACATACCAACGAGCTATGAGCACCATTTTCCGTCAGCATCTTCGCAAGACAGTCGAATCCTATATTGACGACATCGCAGTCAAAAGCTGTCTCAAAGGAGATCACCTACAAGACCTGAAGATAGTCTTCGATCTCATGCGGGCGCATCAACTCAAGATAAATCCCGCTAAATCCTTCTTAGGGGTTTCTAGCGAAAAGTTCTTGGGCTTCATTATCACGGCGAAAGGCATTCATGTCGATCCCGAGAAGACCAAAGCCATCCTCGACATGGGCCCTCCGAAGAACCTCCGAGAACTTCGAGGCCTGCAGGGGCGTCTGGCATACATCCGGAGGTTCATAGCAAACCTTTTCGAAAAATGTCAACTCTTCACTCAGCTTATGAAGAAGGGAGTCTCTTACGTCTGGACAGAGGAATGCCAAAAAGCTTTCGACGACATCAAAGCTTACCTGACGAGTCCGCTAGTCCTAGTGGCGTCCGTCGCCGGCAAACCATTCCTCCTCTACGTCCGTGCCATGGATCATTCCCTCGGCGCTTTGCTGGCTCAGAATAGTGATACAGGCTATGAGCAAGCCATTTAATACCTCAGTCGAACACTCATCGGGGCCGAACACCGGTACAACCCCGTTGAAAAGGAGTACTTGGCGTTGGTGTTTGTCATTCAGAAGACTCACTATTATGTCTCGGGCCAGACTATTCATGTCATCTCTCGAGTCAATCCACTCAGAGTTCTCATGACAAAGCCAGGGTCATTAAATTCCCGGCTAGCTACGTGGGCGATCCTGCTAACACTATACAACATGGTGTTCGTTCTACAAAAAGCCGTCAAGGGTCAGGATCTGGCCGACTTTTTAGCTGCACACCCTATCCCGGAATCCTCCAGACTCTATGAAGACATCCCGAATGAGGTCCAAGAATCTAACGTCACCGAAGAAAGCTCCGTCTGGCGGATGTTTTTCGATGGCGCTTCAAGAACAAGCCCCAAAGGCCAAATTATCGCAGGAGTGGGGGTAGTCTTGGTCTCTCCCGATCAGTTGGTCATCCAGCGCGCCTACTCCCTTTCGAAGCCGTGCTCCAACAATGTTGCCGAGTACAACGCTCTCATCATGGGACTCCAGTTGGCGCGACAGCTAGGGGTGGATCATCTGGAAGCCTACGGCGACTCAAAACTCCTCGTAAACCAGATCAGAGGGCAATACGAGGTCCGCCATGAAGACCTGATCCCTTACCATGAAGTTGCGTTGAACATCATTTTAACCTTCGCCGAGTTTTTCATCGAACATGTACCTCGTTTACAAAATCTGGAGGTTGACGCTCTGGTTGGCCTCGCAGCCTCGTTAGCAGCACCCCTCGGGACTCAACACTACGTCACAGTAGTTGGTCGAGACTTGGTCTGTCCTAGAAATAACCTGTGCTCACAAGTGACCCATGCCATGTCAACAAGCGCTGGTGTTAATGTCCGAGACTAGAGATTTTCGTTCATCGACTTCGCGGTTCACAAAATTCTCCCAGAAGACCCGAAAGAAGCTGTCTCAGTCAGGAGGCGCTCCCTTCGATTCTACTACGATACAGCTACCAAAATGCTGTACCGACGCTCCTACGATGGACTTCTCCTACGATGTCTGTCCAACGAAGAAGCAGCCGAAGCTCTTCGAGAAGCTCACGATGGGACCTGCGGAGCCCATCAACCTGGCCCTAAGTTGCAGGATCGACTGCAACGCATGGGCTACTACTGGCCAACCATGGCCGCTGACGCTGTTGACTATGCTAAGAATTGCCATGCGTGCCTGCTTCACGCAGACTTCATTCATACACCGTCAGAACCACTACATCCTACAGTCGCCTCCTGGCCCTTCGAGGCTTGGGGTATGGATATTGTGGGACCGATCACCCCTCCTTCATCGAGGGGACACCGCTTCATCCTAGCCATCACCGACTACTTCTCCAAATGGGCAGAAGCAGTTCCACTGGCGGAAGTGAAGAGCTCTAGGGTGATCAGCTTCATCAAGCACCATGTCATCTATCGTTTCGGGGTACCCCGGAGGATTATCCACGATAACGGTCCTCAGTTCATCATCCATGTTTTCAGTAGATTCTGTGACAAGAATCATATTTAAAATGTGGCCTCAACCGCCTACAATCCGGCAGCAAACGGATTGGCCGAGGCGTTCAACAAGACTATCGTCAGGCTACTCAAAAAGGTCGTGTCATCCAACAAATACGACTGGGACGAAAAGCTCGGTGAATGCCTTTGGACCTACCGCACAACGGTACGGACCCCGACGGGCAACACACTATTCTCCCTGGTCTACAGGAGCGAAGCGGTACTACCTCTTGAGATCCAGATACCCTCACTTCGCGTAGCAATCACAAACCAACTCACAGAAGAGGACAATCAACGTCGTCGTCTGCGGAAACTGGAGGTACTTGACGAAAAGCATCTCCTAGCTCAACAATGCATCGAACTCTACCAAGCCCGTATATCACATGCTTTCAACAAGAAGGTCAAGCAAATGACTTTCCAAGAAGGCGACCTGGTTCTGGCAGTTAGGAGGCCGATGGTGTTGACTCACAAGACACCAGGAAAGTTCGAGCCCAAGTGGGAAGGACCTTTCATCATAGAGACGGTATACTCAAACGGTGCTTACCGCCTCGCTAAACCCAATGGGGACTTGTTTATTATGCCCATCAACGGCAAGTTCCTAAAGAAGTACTACTCTTAACATCTTTCAGACATGTACTTCCACAAAATCAGACGCTTTCGGAACCCAGCTGTTCCGTGGCATCCTCCAGTAGAAGGACAACCACGTCCACATCACCTCTGAGTTGTCCTCCTACGCCCTACAAAGCAAAATCTTACACTCCGTGAGACTACGCTACCCATTATGTTTACCACGTCCACATTACCTCTGAGTAAACATCCCGTACAGACTACCCCTGCGTTGTCGTACATTGATTGCAGAACTTCCACGTCCACATTACCTCTGAGTAGTTCCGCATATCCCCCAGAATCATTCCTACCACGTCCATAACACCTCTGAGTAGGAAGATTCCATCATTGGAATCCCATATTTGCCATGTACACATCACCTCTGAGTAAACATGTTGGTTCTCTCAAACTTATTATCTGTACCTAAAAATCAAGGTGCATAAAAGATAATAGGTCCACACAAATCATCAAGTTCATGACAACAAAAATGAACACATCACAAAAATTTTGTATTTCTTTATTCTAAAGAGTAAAGGATTACACCCCCCAGCAAGAGTTGTAAAAACACAAAAAAAAAGAGACTACAATCCCTAAACATCCCCAGGGTTGGCTGAAAGCTCTTCAATCCGGCACCTCAAAATTGTCGCTCGAGTCTCCACAGTCGCCAGGACCCGACGTTCAGCTTCTTGACGCATCGTCTCTATGGCCTCTGGAGAAGTGTCATCCTCATGCTTCTCATCCAGCTGCTGCCGTTGCTGAGCCAGAGTAAGAGCCCGGTGGGTGAAAGCTGCTTCCTCCTTCTTGAATGCTACATGTTCAGCCTGGACACGTTCAACATCCAATAGGAGTCTGGCCCGCTGGTCCTCAAGATGGCGAATCTGGGCATCAACCTCTGCGATATTAGCGTCCAACGTAGTTCGCAACTCCACCTTCTCCTGCGTAGACTGAGACAACCACTCCACTGCAGCTTCAGTCTCAGCCACTTCGTGCTCCCAGACACCCACGATAGCCTGATAAGAGGACTCAATTTCAGTAATCAGCTTCTCCTTTTCCGCGTCTATCAGGGCGGAAAGATCATTCCGCTGGATACGCTGAAACTCGGAAAGCAGTTGATCCAGCTCAGTCACCGAGGCCTCCAGAATCTCGGCCATATGATTATGGCCCTGGTGGAGACGTATCAGGTTGATATATGGAAGCGCCATGGATTTTGCCATCGCGAAACTCCCATTGGTGTTCATCACTGTCGACACACCCTTCTGCAGCATCTTGTACACTGGCTCAACGATGAATTTAACATACTCATCCGCATCCGCCAACACTTGTGGTGTTATGGCAGGAGTTGGAGGAGTTACCCTAGATGGCGGACCTGAAGAAGACCTGCCGATCTCATTCTGCGAGGTTTGAACATCGACCTCAGCAGACTCTCCCGCACCAGGAACTTGAATTCCGCTACCAGCGCCAGATGCCAAGAGTACAGAAGGAGTTGGGTGGGGTGTCGATATTGTCCCCCAAGTCGATGAAGCAACAGAGGGCTCTTGCATCAGCAAGCCCTTGCCCTTTCCCGGCTCAAAGAGGCTATCAGCATCTGGAGCTGCCTACTCCACCACCAAGATGCGATCTATAACCCTCGCGGAGCCTTCCTCTGGCAAGCTAACCGGATCAGCTCACGTTTTCTGGTGGAGCGCGTCTTCTGGGGTCGGGCTCGGCAGACGAGTCTCCCCCTCATTATCGAATCCCTCCACGGGGACCAAATCTGTCGCCACCTCCTGGCCGGCAGCCACCTCAGCTTCCATTGCTGAGCCTGGGGTAGGGCTCGGCAATGCTACAGTCGACCTCCCTGTATCATGACAAGGAGGGGAATCAACCCTCTCCTCTGTTGCAATCACGTCTGTTGCCCCCGCAACAGACTCATGCATCTCTGGAGGAACGTCTTCCGAAGACGACGAACTCCACCCCACTTCATCATCAGGAAGCCCCGTGTCCGCAGGACCCTCGACGTCCAAGGCCCCCACGACGGCTTGTACTGTCCCGGAAGCTGCTATATCCTCAGCCTCCCTCCTAACATAATCTGGAGATGCCGGAGTCTCCACAACAACGACATCATCTGGATTCTCCTCCATGGGAGACATCATAATCGGCGGAATGTGCTCTTCAGATGAGCCCGCCATCACCTTTGTCCTGCTGCCACCAGGCTTTGGAGTATGGGGTCTTCTTTTGAGCGGCTCCTACAAAAGGAAAGCATAAGTCACACAAAATGTGGATCCTGAATTGGACTATATGGGACACCCTTACCTCTGTAGGTGTCGAGTCTGACGACACAGTTGGTGACGATGCCTTCTTCTGCCTCTTTGACGCAGAAAAGCCAGCCTCTGTATCCGTACGTCTTTTCAGTTGATCAACTGAACGTTCGGCCTGACCCCCTGGGGATGCGGCAGGGGCACCTCAATGACCCACCTCTGGCGGACGGTACGGTCGAACCCTCGCCGTTGTGTTCCTGGTCACCGCTAACGGGGTGCCTACAACAAGACTGGTCTCCCTATCATATCCGGGAGGTATGGCAACCATGAAACAGTAAAATTTGGCGGCTGAGAAAAGAATCGGCGGTCGTAGATTCTGGACGGACAGCGTAAAGCGAGCTCCGGTACATCCGACATTGTAGTAATGCCAAGCTCGTGCACCATCCAGTAAGCTCCCAGCATACCCCAGGGTGATACTGGGATTATCCAACATCAACTAAGCATAGCCGAATTATCGTGAAAAATGGCTCGGTAAATACGGTTCCAGGTAGCACTGGTTCCTATTCCGGTACACCAGATGGGATGGCCGGATACTTTGCAACCAGCGGAATTCCGATGGAGGCAGAGTGGTGGCATCTTCACCCGAATCTATTAAGTCTTTACCGGCCTCAAAACCCGAAAAGACAGGACCTACTTTGGTGATCTCCCACCCCTGAAGGCGGGATAAAACCTTCCTGCAAACAGGAACGCCAGAATGCAACCAGCTCCTCTGGTGGAAACGGCGAAGGAATGCATCTCCGGCCCTATGGTCTTCTTCCGAGCCCGGACTCATTACATTTGGATGGTGTAAAATTAACCACCCCATCAGATAGTGAAATGGCAGTTCGACACACGGAAAGTTGTCATTTCTACCGCGATCGTGAACCACGTTTCCTACAAACTCCCATAAACCTTGTAGCAGGTTACACACCATCGCGGGGAGTAGAACCAGGCGCCGGCCGAAAACCAACTTCACTGCTGGCAGGATTAAGTTCCGGGTCACCCTCTTTACGGAGCCTGACCAGCCCGAGAAGACGTAATCCCGAAGCCAAACCATCAGATATGCAGCTAACACTGCTTTCGACGACATTCGATGAGTAAGGTGCCAGAAACAGCTATAGGAGCGTTCATCCGACTCCCGATCCTCATTTTCCCGGGGATTCTTCTCACCTAACTTGCTCATTTCGGAGAGCACTTCGCTACGGGAAAGCGCTGGCGGAGTAGTAAATTGAGAGGGATCCTCCTTGTCTTGCTTGAAGACGTAATCCCTCCAGGCGGTCACATGAGGTTGCAACCCGCTCTTATCCCTCTTCTGCATATAGTAATGATGACTCGCCACTTCCTTGAAGACGACCATCATTTCTTCAGCTTTGTCCCCCAGGACTTGGAACTCCTCGTTGGTCGGGAAGTATTCCTCATAAGGTTCTGACCCCTAAGAGAGTCTTGACACTTCGTACATTTCATGAAGTGCGAGTCCCAGCTCCCCCACCGGGGTAAAGAAAGTCCCGGTCTGGGTGTTAAACATCTCCAGGAGCGCGAGGAACATATGTCGGTTGATGTCAACACCTGCCTGAGTAGCACGGATCGCGGCAGTCAGCTCCATCTCTTGGAGTTCGGTTTAAAACCGTGACAGCATCTAGAGTGTCAGCTTGTCCCATTTGGCAATGTAATGACACCAACCCTCTACCCGAAATTCACCTTTCGGGTACGATCGCTCCATCAACAGCATGCGATTGGCAAAAGTCGAAGCGCCAAAAGCAAATGTATTGATAGGAACATCACTGTAAATGCTCCCAGGACGTAGAGTCCGCCAGGTGAAAGATGGCCCAGACCGCACGGCGGCCAAAGTATCCCTTTGATTTGAGATAGAGTCGATCTTGAGGATACCTGCTACCGCACCTCCCTGGGATGGGGTTAATTCCCAAGACATCCTCCTCTTGCAAGCAAGACGACAGAAGGCCGTCAAAGGCAATTGACGTTCAAGCTGCTTAATGGTCATATGCGCTCCTCTTGCTGTAAAAAACTAATCTTTCTTGACCTTCAACACCTTTGCTTCAATAGAAGTAAGGCGGTGTCCAAACAGAAACTCGGGCTTCAGAAAAGTCACTTTATCAGAAGTGGCAGATTTTAAAACGCCACGCTCCAACATCCGTTTGAGGAACCCATGCGGTTGTTCCCGAATTTGAGTCATTCTTTCGGGAGGCTGATCCAGCATGATAGCAGTTCGAGCAGGATTTATCACCTCCTCATCGTAATCTACTCCCATCTGGCAGAGGGCAGCATCCAGAAGCACCTCATTCAGGAGTGGGACAGTCATCGACACTGGTGTTCAACAAAGAAGGCAAAGATCAGCGATGTTACAAACAACAAAAGAATCTGAGTCTCGTTCTCATCAAGAGCACATCAGGCTCATGCACATCTAAAAAGGAGCTTCGGCGCATCATCTGGGCTTAAACCCATGCGCGTCAGCAGTAAAGTTTCTGCGCATCTTCAGGGCTTAAACCCATGCGCGTCAGCAGTAAAGCTTCGGCGCATCTTCAGGGCTTAAACCCATGCGCGTCAGCTGTGGAGCTTCGACGCATCTTCAAGGCTTAAACCCATGCACGTCAGCAATGGAGCCTCGGCGCGTCATCAGGACTCAAGGTCCATGCGCGTCGGCGTATGTATGATACAGGAACGGGATGATAAAACTCACCAACTACCGATGGCCGAACGTCAATAGGTGGACGGGGAACATCAGCAGCAACAGCCTCTACAGATTCTTTCCCTTTGCCTCATCCCTTGCCAGCACCGCCACGAGGAGTCTTGGGAGCCATTTCTTAAATGGAGAAAGTTAGGGTTTTTTTTTGAAGAACTCTAAAAGACAAAAGTAAAGAGAGGAATCAGGCTAGAACTCTCTCCCTCTTCTCCTCACGCCTATTTATAGGCTCAGTCGCACGAGTGAACCGATAAAGTATGACGTCAGTCGCCGCTTCGGGTTCTGTGAAGAGATAACTGCAGATAAAACCAAAAAGATCATCATTAATCTTCTTGGTTATCGAGGCGTTATCATTTGCATTAACTGAGAGGAGCATGCGCCCCATCACTGATGCGCGGAGTATCCATACGCCCGAACAGACATGCGCCCCAACCACCATGCTTCTTATTCAAAGTATTCCAAAACTTGACAAACAAGTTTTGAAAACTTTGAAGGGGGTCTTGTAGAAGCATGGAATTTCACGATCAAAAATCCTATGCGCCAAAACTACATGCGCCAGGAAGTTCAGACAAAAGTACTTGGACACAACAAAAGAAGAATAGAGACATTAAAAGAAGATTTTTATTTCATATAAAAGTCTATTACATGTCTTAAAAATGGCTGTACAAAGGAGAACTTCTACAAAAAAAAGATCCTAAGTCTACAGCCAGGCACAGCTTCATCATGGGCTCTCGAACAGGCGCATCTCACCATGCGCTCTCAGGCGCATCCCACCATGCGCTTCCAGCCGGGCGCATCCCTTCAGCAGCTCAGTTATGTGCATCCTCAGTTATGTGCATCCCTTCAGCAGCTCAGTTATGTGCCACCCTTCCAGCCAGGCTCACCGCCGTCTAAATGCTTCAACTAATGAAGTATTTATTGAGCAGAACGAGGGTGGCAATCAACCCTCTAGCTGGAGGAAGAGCTTTCCAAACCGAGGAAGAGAAGAGCACCGCAAGCCAACCTATGGCCAGGGGAGGCTTCGAAAGAGCCTCCAAAGGCGAAGGAAAACCGCAATCGAAACCTCGGCTAAAGGAGCATCTTTCAACACAACCAGAATGGGCAACACCCACTTTGAAGGAAAAAATAGCCCCCAAAGCCGCAGCACCGCAATTCCGATCTGCGGCTCTTCCCACATAACGGAGACGAGGGTCGTACATCCCGATCTTTGGATGCAACAGGCACCTTCTGCCTGCCTCAGAAGCCCTCAACTCCGACGTTTGGATGTAACAGTCACCTTCAAGTGCATCATAGAAGACAATACGTCGCATCTTCACCCTCGGGAGCATCTCATCAACAGAATGCACTCGAGTAAACAAGTTCATTTCGGGAAGACGTGAGAGAACGAGAAGCAAACTATCTCCATGCCACTATTTATAGACCGGGCAAATCAAACCTATGCGCCAAGTGGATGGCTCTCCGAATCCCGTGCAATAAATTTGTATTAAATGGATGAACCTGACGCTTCGAATTCAGCCAAGTCAAAAATGGCTATTTAAAGCACTCGAAGAACGTAACAGTCGTTCCAAAAGACGTGTCAAAGCGGAGCGGATGCGCCGGCCAGACCGTGCATCACACAGACGCGCCCCTCAGCACCAAGTGCTTCACAAGCATGCATCCCCATGCGGCCCCATGCGCCTAGTGGAACACCGATCGATGTGCCCACTCCAACAGTCCATCACCTGTCAAAGAACATTAAATGCTGAAGTCTGACAGAGTTGGCAGCACGCCTCTCGAGGACAGAACAGTTGACAGCTTTTTCAGAAAATAAAGCGTCGCCAATGTCAACATCATCATTACTTTCCTTCGGTAGTTACAAGCCACGTGGCCGCCCAACCACTCGCATGCGCCTCTGCGGCCATGCGCCCAAAGTTCTGCATGCGCCTCAAAAGCCATACGTCTCAGACTTTCCCTCTGATCCCTAAAGACAGAAGTAAAGTCACTATTGAAGCTCTGCATGCGCCTCAAAAGCCGTGCGTCCCAGACTTCTCTCTGATCCCAAAAGACAGAAGTAAAGTCACTACCGAAGCTACGCATGCGCCCTGAATGGTTCGTGACTCCCAAAGGTTACGAGCCAAAGTCTCCTCATGCGCCCAATCCCAGGCGCATCCTACCAGATCATTCCCTACCAAATCTGAGATCTCCGAGCCATAGACCGATGACACGTGTCCTTTGACTCGATTCTCCTAAGATCTCAGCAACAGAAAAATCCCCTTCTCTGCTACGTGCCGGCTCACAACAGCAGTATAAAGAATTCAACCCCTCAATCAGGGCGCATCGTTTATGCGCCTCCATCAGCAATCACCACGTAGCATCCCTACGTCCAGGTGCATCCTACATATACGCGCATAAACAGCCAGCCTGCAGACTATAAATAGAGGGATCATTTCCTTCACACACACACACAGAGACGAACATTCATAGATAGACAGAGATATCACACAACCAGAGAGGCAGATACAGACACTCAACGCCTTTCTCCTCTCAGCAAGCTCCAGCACCCAGAGCAATCCAAACCTTCAGAGAACCGATAACCATCGTCAGATCGTCAACGGAGTCAACGCATTACCACTCGCTCCATCGGCACAAGGGACCCAGATAAACAAAAGTGTACTCCTAGGACTACGTCTAAGTCCTATATTGTAACACTATTCTGTTTGTATTGAAATTTGTAATCATAAGATTTTAATGGCAAACAGATGTCAATATCAGAATCGGAGCTGTCGTCAGCCGCTTCTTCAACTCATCAAAAGCGACCTGACACTCCTCGGACCAGACAAACTCTGTATTCTTTCGGGTCAGCCTAGTCAATGGCTCTGCAACCCGGGAGAAATCCTGTACGAACCTCCTATAATAGCCTGCCAATCCCAAGAAGCTCCTGATCTCTGCTACTAAACTCAGTGCTGTCCAAGCCTCAACTGTCGTGATCTTCTTCGGGTCAACTAAGATCCCATCTCCAGTCACCACATGACCAAATGAGTCAACTCTGTCCAGAAAGAACTCACACTTCGAGAGCTTGCCATAAAGCTCCTCCCTCCTAAGAGTCTCCAGAACCACTCTCAAGTGCTCCTCATGCTCCTCCTTAGTCTTCGAGTAGACTAGGATATCATCGATGAACACCACCACGAACTTATCCAAGTACTGGTGGAACACCTTGTTCATTAGGTTCATAAATACCATCGAGGAATTAGTCAACCTAAACGGCATCACCTGGAACTCAAACTGGCCATACCGCGTCCTGAATGCGATCTTCGGGATATCCTCCTTCTTCACCTTCACTTGATGGTAACATGACCTCAGATCAATCTTAGAAAATACCCTCGCCCCACTCAAATGATCAAAGAGATCATCGATCCTCGACAACGGGTACTTGTTCTTGATCGTGAGGTTGTTGAGTTCCCTGTAGTCGATACACAGCTTGACCGACCCATCATTCTTCAGTACAAAGAGTACCGGTGCACCCCACAGTAAAAAACTCGATCGGATGAAGCCCTTGTCCTGCAGCTCATCCACCTGCTTCTTCAACTCTACCAGCTCGCTGTTGTTCATCCTATAGACGTGCTGAGATATCGGCTCTGCATCGGGCACTAAGTCTATAGAGAACTCCACGTCTCTTTCCGGTGGTTGTCCTGGCAAATCCTCCGGAAAGATATCCTTGAACTCCGCTATCAAAGGGTGTGGCACTGCCTGCTCCTCAACTGATACTCCGCTCCCCGCCTGCCGTCGGGTGAACTCAAACTCTGGCTCTCCGGATGCTCTGAAAAGAACTCTACCCCCACGACAATCTATGCTGGCGTGGTGCCTGCTCAACCAATCCATACTGAGTACAATATCGTAGTTCGGCAATGGAATCACGAACAGACTCACATCCAACTCTCGGCCTCCCAAATCAACTCTCCGACCCTTGCAAATATCACTAACGAGGATAATACCACCCCTGTGAAACCCAATTCTTGTGATTAAATTGATATCAATATTTCTATTATTATTATTATTATTATTATTATTATAATTTTTGATTGTTAAAATTATTTCAAAATTAATTAACATGGATTTTTGGTTTCAAACCCAGACCCGAGCCTGAGCCCGAACCCATTCCCAATTCAAATTCCGATTTGGTTTATATATAAAAAAATGATAAGTAGTTTTTGAGCTGGTCCATGAGGGACCAGCACTCTCCCACGAACACCTATTCTCCCTCCCCTTCTTTTCTCACACCCACATACTACATCAGACCCTTTCTTCTCCTTCTTCTTAAAAACCCACTTCTCTAAGAAGGAGCAACAGAACCCCCCACTCTCTTTTTTCCTCACAAACTCTCTCTCTCTACTCAACTTCTCACAGAGGAACCGTCAAACCCCACCATCACCCCTCTTCCTCTTCCCTTCCCCCTTCACGCCAGAGTCCTCCCCGGCGCAGCACCCGCGGACCCGCCGGCCTCCCTCCAGGCCCGACGACGCCGACCGCGCCCTTCGCGCCCCCTCGCGCGGCCAACCCCGCGCCCGACTCCCCTTCAGCGAGCCCCCTCTCCCCGACCGCGCCCCACACCCGCGCCCGGCGATCCCGCCGACTCCCTGGCCGCTGCCCTCCGGCCGACCCTCGCCGGATCCCGCTGCCGCGCCCGGCCATCCCGCTGACCTCGGCGCCGTGCCCTAGCTCCGGCCCCGATGCCTCTAGCGTCTTTTCGTCGGCACTCTTCGTCAACGTAGCCTCTGAGCACCACTTCCAGCACGGTCCCAGCGCCCCGATCCGCTCTTCCGTGACAGCGTTGCCGCTGTCCGCTGCTGTCCCGACCCCGATTCGCTGTTCTGGGACTTTTCGTTCCCGACCAGGAGCTGAATTTCAGTTTGGACGCTGTCCCGGGTTTGCATTGCTATTCGTAGCACTTATTTCTTTCTCTATTTATTATCTGAGAGCTCTAGCCGAGCAACCTGAGGTATAACCCCTGTCCCGTCTCTTTTTCATATAGTCTGTGATGAGAATGGTCCTCGGTTCCCCTTGGGAATTCGGTTTTAGCGACGTCGTATTTTTTCGGAACCTTCGGAAAGGTTCTGTTGATTATTTTGGGATTTCCGGAATATTTCGGGAATTGGTTTTTGGTATACTTTGAGCTTTCCGGATTTTTTCGGTAGCGTTCTGTGACATTTTTGGTTTGGAATCGGACTTCCGAAATTATTTCGGGTCATTCCGAATTTATCTGTGGATTGGTTGTGGATTATTATATATATACATATTTGGGATTCCCTGGTTTGGGATTTGCAGGAAAATTATCGGCGCAATTCCCAGTTTTTGGGTTGACCAAAAACAGAGCAGATGCTGCCGGATTTTTTCGTAAATCCTAGAATATTTTAAAAAATGAATTTAAAATGGATTTCGGAATTTTATTTGATATTTGGTTTTGGGCGACGACCGTATCGGTCAATGGGCTCGGCTAAGTGCAAACGAAACCGGCTTCGCCCGGACGTTGAGGCATTAGCCCAGTTGAGGATTGGACCATATCTGAGACTCTATATTTTATCTTTATTTTTACTATTTAATTCTGATCATATTTTATTCATATTTAAAGTTTAGGACTAACGGCAGTTTTGTCTTATTTTAATTTATGTAAATAAATTGTAATGGACATAAGCCCAGCTGGCTGTGGTCTGTAACTGTATTTGGTAGCGTAGATTTTAGTTATTTTTGATTTTGCGAGTTTTTGGTAGCATTCGAATAAATTGAATGAAAGGTATTTTCGTATAAAATTAATAAGATTTTCTCACATAAAATCTACAAGTTTTATTATTAATTAAAAGTTATGTATTTTTCACTAAATAAGAAATTAGTTTTATATTTATAAATTATGAAAATACAAAGTTTTAATAATTAATCTGGTATCGACGAAGTTTTTCGAATTCAAAGGTTTAAAACGATCTTTTTCCCTTGTACTAAATCAACGCACAAATAATCGTATTTTTGTGTTTTGTTAATTAAAAGAATTAAAATTGGAATAGGACACAAATATAGATTTTAACTAGCGTAGCTAGATTGGTAAACCTGGAATCTGAGTCAATTTCTCGAATGTAGGAATTCGAGGACAATTCTGATTTCCTGTCTCGAAGTCTTCTACCTTTCCAGTCAAATCCTTTGAGGCAAGTATAGTTTGTGTTAGTTTACAGTTATTTAATTAATCACTTTACTGCAAGTTTAAACCACGATGCAAACACGAAACACTCTCTGAGAGCACTGTAACTACTGGGGACTGGGGGAATAGTGTAATGAGTATGACCATACTGTAACAAATCCCCTATCCTTTACTGTAACAAACCCAAGCCGGTCATATTTTATTGCCTGTTCAAATCACACTGTTTTACTGCTGAAAACTGTTCATATTTAAACTGTTTAGAACTGCATGATTCTATTATTTAATTTAACTGTTAAATTAGCATGAATTGTACTTTGCTCCCTCCTGAGTGGAGATACATTTTTAGGGGATATTGAGGATGCAGAGCTGTTATACAACAGCTACTACGACCCACCCTGTGATGTACCCGGTTGTGCTGCCAGAGTCCCCATTGGAGGACGTTGGGACTGAGGTCGATGATCCGGCTGATAGATAGATTTTCTTTCTCTGCATTGTTGTCATTTTTATTCTGTTATTTCATTTCAGAACATTTCCATTTGTATTTAAATTTCCAAGTTTAATAAAGTTTCATTTCCCGATGTTGAGTTGTGACAAATATAGTGTTATTGTATGGTTACCTGCTACTGGAACAGCTTACTGCCGCCGTCTCAACAACGGTGCAGGCTGGGCATGATCCGGTACGACCCAACTAGTTGGGATCGGGTCGTGATATGTTTTTAGTGGTGGCCCATGCAGGTCCTACAACAACTTAGGAAAATATATCTAGAAACAATTAGAACACTAGAACATTGATTTGTCACAACATAGGTCCGAATTATATATAAAATAAATATTATTGTTTGATTATAGACAGGTAGGCTACCTTGCTTATGTGTGTATCCTAAAACCTTCCAGATTATGGCCAAAGAAAAGACTACCCGATCCGGCCCTGCTGATGATGAGGTGTTATCTCCTAATCACACCCCTCTCCCTCAGGTCTATTCTAGTCCTTCTTCCTTGCAGCTCATCCATACCCCCTTTTCTGCACAAGTCCCTGGCACAGCTCATACTACAACCGAACCTATTCCGCCCACGGCAATTCTACCTTCTTCTGTTATGATAGTTACCTCTGTCACCCCACCAGTACCAGTAGATACCTCCCAGATGGTTGCCCTACTTCAAGGAATCCTGGAGTCCCAGAAGGCCCAAGCCGAAGCCCAGCAGAAACAGATTGATATTATGAGGGATGTTATGAAGGATGTCAATGACGTAGCCTTAGCTATCTTAAACCGAGTTAGTGCGGAACCTCACCCTAGGAAGTATACCCCTGAATCTAGAAGATATTTGGATCCCATCAAGTACTCTACTTTCTGGCAGTCTTGTCGTAAGAGGCTTTTGGCTTGTGACTACTGCAAGAGGCCTGGTCATCAGGTCGTTAGTTGCTGCAAGAGATTGGGACAATGTTTGGCATGTGGATCCGCTGAACATCGGGTAAAGAACTGCCTCTTATCTCCCCATTATACCAGAGCACCTATCCCAGCAACACCTGCTACGTTGCAGCCTAGGAACTCTCTTTCTATCGAGCAGGTCTTGCCTCCTACACCCACCACAGAAAGGCATGATGCAGACTCGAGAATCATAGAAGAAGATGAAGCAGTTGGAGACTGCTCGAGCAAGAGCCAGAGCCATGAAGACTAGTACCTAGAAACTGCTGAGTAGCATTATCTATTGTTATAAGGAGTTGTAACAGGATGTCCTTAGAATAATCATGAGAGTCTTGCTGTAATACTCCAATATGAATAAAATTCTTGGTTACACCTTTATGGTAGATATCTTTCCTAAAGTCTCTCCCTTACGATACAATTTATGAGGATTATAATCTTAATGAGAAGAAATGTAAGGCGGTATTTATCAGGAATATATTGGTGATTAAGAATTGGAAGAGTAGAATTTTGGATTACCAAAATATAAGTTGGTACCTATAACAATTGGAAGTGATGATGGCATGAGGAGTGATTTTGACCTTGACCAGTTTAGGCTGACTGTATGATGGTATATGTTACTACATATTTTTATTTTCCTAGATTTTGTATCTTTTAGTGTCCCGTGATTTTCGGGATTATCACCTTTCCATATCTTTAACAGGTTTTAGCACCCCTTAAGATCTATAATTTTGTTATTTTTGGACCAATATTAGAACTCTTCAATCTCCTTCGTCAGCAGACCTTTTTAAACTTCTCCACTAGTCGATCAAATCTTTTCTATCTTTAACGGGAATCCAGACTCGTTCTCTATCTAGAGTTTTAAACTCTAATAACTCTTGTCTACCTGAGATACTTATATGTTTAGCATATCCAAACTTTATCTCAAATCTAATTGACTTTCTTGGAACGAACCCTGAACCAAATCCTTCGAAAACCATAAACTTCAATTATTACCGAAAGAATTGGTTCAGCCTAGTTAGTTCATGATTTCCCTAGAGAAGATATTTTCAAAATAACCTTAAATTTTGATTGTTATCTCCTAGGTTATTCTAAATATTTTATTGTTGATTTCCTCCACTCAACTAGAAACCTTACTCTCTTTAGGCAACTTCTGGATCAATTCAAGGCCTGGAAAGCTTTTAAACTCAATGCTCGAGTATCGTGAAGTATGAACGGTCAGAAAATTGTTTCCATCCTATTATTAAATCTTCTTTAAATTATTGAAAAACTTTTTATGGTTGAGCCATCCCCTTGTTGGTTTTACTAAACCATTCTAACCTGACTTCTTTGAATCCATAAAGACATACTTCTTTTGTGTTAACCTTACTTATCTATCACATTCTCAAAAAAACTTTCTTTGGATAAGGAAATTATTTCTTCAAATAATTTTGGTAAACGTCTGTATCCTTTAAGTGATTTCTCGGGAATATTCTCATTGACTTCTTCAACTCAACCCAAAGCTCTGATTCTTCTACCTTATCCTGCGTCCAACTCAATTAGTCATACTCAAGCTTAATCAGTTTCTTCAAAATCAAAACTCTTAAATCTCAAGAGCTACTGGAACACATATTTATCATGATAAATTTTCTTGAAACCAGTAGAACATACATCAATATCTTTTTCTATCATGAATAGAACTTTAGGACTCGTTTGAATTTTTAGGAAACTTCTTTGAAATTCTTATGGACAAAGTTGAGAAAATATCCAATAACCTAATACGACTTCGCACATTTGCGTTGTAGTAATTTGTCTGAATTATGAAAACTACGAGTTTACTGCAGCCAGCTGCGCACTGGCGAGGCAAAAGACTCTAAAGTTGAAGTGATTTCGGGTGTTCATAGGTTTCCGGATATTATTGTGACCGTCCTAAATGTACCATGTTAATCTTCTATGATGCTTAGCTATGAAATGGATAAAGTTAAAAGAGTACTCGGTAACCTAAAATTATTCAAGTTATTGGGTCAAAAAATTCACTGCAGTCAGGTGCACTCTGGCGAGGCATGAATTTGAGACAAAGTGACTTCAAACATATTTGGTTTCCGAATATTATTTAGACTATATTCATACCATGGTTGTCTTTGCACCATCAAAACATCCTGACTTTTGCCTGATTAAAGAATTTACATTTCTAGCGGTTGTCTCCTTTCCCAGAAATCTCTTATCATATTCAGAAAGAAAGGATTCCTTACAAGGTTTTTACTTGACTTCCTAAAAACTTATTAAGACCATATCAATCTCTTTTACCTCACTCCTTTTTCTGTTTTAACCTTTGTACGTTGCATACATATATATTCTTACATCTTAAGTATTTATTCATTTATTATTATCATTTAGTTACAGACTTTGGAAGTTATGGATAGTTATCTTATAAACTTTTTTTCGCATATCTTATCTTCTGACCGTTGAGCAGTGAAATAACATGTTTCCTATCCTCTTGATCATCACTCGGCCCTCAATGGAAATATTGCACTCGATTTCATTACTATCATAGGTATATTATTCTAATCATCTCTAATATCCTACTATCGTACGACTTTTCAATTCTTCCTGAGTCACAAATCTTTGTACCCCATTTCAATTTGATGGGACATTTAGGTTCCTCATCTCAGAAGATTCCATTACCTTCTGCCTTCTTAATAAAATGTTGACCTCCATTCCTTTCTTGATTTTTCTGTTTTACGAAACCTCATTTGGTTCTCTCCTATTCTATGATCCTGGTAGTACCTAGGTTCTTTCTTGTGCCAAAAAGTGATCTTGATAAACATTCCAGTCTCATTTCAGATCATATTATAATAATTTCGATCGTGCCTGTTGATTTAAAGTTTATTTTGTTTAAGGCTAAGATTTTGATTGTACCCCGGCCCTTATCTTTGAAATTTCGAGGACGAAATTTTCTAAGGAGGGAAGATTGTGAAACCCAATTCTTGTGATTAAATTGATATCAATATTTCTATTATTATTATTATTATAATTTTTGAGTGTTAAAATTATTTCAAAATTAATTAACATGGATTTTTGGTTTCAAACCCAGACCCGAGCCTGAGCCCGAACCCATTCCCAATTCAAATTCCGATTTGGTTTATATATAAAAAAAAAATGATAAGTAGTTTTTGAGCTGGTCCACGAGGGACCAGCACTCTCCCACGAACACCTATTCTCCCTCCCTTCTTCTTAAAAACCCACTTCTCTAAGAAGGAGCAACAGAACCCCCCACTCTCTTTTTTCCTCACACCCACATACTACATCAGACCCTTTCTTCTCCTTCTTCTTCTTAAAAACCCACTTCTCTAAGAAGGAGCAACAGAACCCCCCACTCTCTTTTTTCCTCACAAACTCTCTCCCTCTACTCAACTTCTCACAGAGGAACCGTCAAACCCCACCATCACCCCTCTTCCTCTTCCCTTTCCCCTTCACGCTAGAGCCCTTCCCGGCGCAGCACCCGCGGACCCGCCGGCCTCCCTCCAGGCCCGACGCCGCCGATCGCGCCCTTCGCGCCCCCTCGCGCGGCCAACCCCGCGCCCGACTCTCCTTCAGTGAGCCCCCTCTCCCCGACCGCGCCCCACACCCCCGCCCGACGATCCCGCCGACTCCTTGGCCGCTGCCCTCCGGCCGACCTTCGCCGGATCCCGCAGCCGCGCCCGGCCATCCCGTTGACCTCGGCGCCGTGCCCTAGCTCCGGCCCCGACGCCTCCAGCGTCTTTTCGTCGGCACTTTTCGTCGACGTAGCCTCTGAGCACCACTTCCAGCACTGTCCCAGCACCCCTATCCGCTGTTCCGTGATAGCGTTGCCGCTGTCTGCTGCTGTCCCGACCCCGATTCGCTGTTCTGGGACTTTCCGTTCCCGACCAGGAGCTGAATTTTAGTTTGGACGCTGTCCCGGGTTTGCATTGCTATTCGGAGCTCTTATTTCTTTCTCTATTTATCATCTGAGAGCTCTAGCCGAGCAACCTGAGGTATAACCCCTGTCCCGTCTCTTTTTCATATAGTCTGTGATGAGAATGGTCCTCGGTTCCCCTTGGGAATTCGATTTTAGCGACGTCGTATTTTTCCGGAACCTTCGGAAAGGTTCTGTTGATTATTTTGGGATTTCCGGAATATTTCGGGAATTGGTTTTTGGTATACTTTGAGCTTTCCGGATTTTTTCGGTAGCGTTCTGTGACATTTTTGGTTTGGAATCGGACTTTCGAAATTATTTTGGGTCGTTCTGAATTTATTTGTGGATTGGTTGTGAATTATTATATATATACATATTTGGGATTCCCTGGTTTGGGATTTGCAGGAAAATTATCGACGCAATTCCCAGTTTTTGGGTTGACCAAAAATAGAGGAGATGCTGCCGGATTTTTCCGTAAATCCTAGAATATTTTAAAAAATGAATTTAAAATGGATTTCGGAATTTTATTTGATATTTGGTTTTGGGCGACGACCGTATCGGTCAATGGGCTCGGCTAAGTGCAAACGAAACCGGCTTCGCCCGGACGTTGAGGCATTAGCCCAGTTGAGGATTGGACCATATCTGAGACTCTATATTTTATCTTTATTTTTACTATTTAATTCTGATCATATTTTATTCATATTTAAAGTTTAGGACTAACGGCAGTTTTGTCTTATTTTAATTTATGTAAATAAATTGTAATGGCCATAAGCCCAGCTGGCTGTGGTCTGTAACTGCATTTGGTAGCGTAGATTTTAGTTATTTCTGATTTTGCGAGTTTTTGGTAGCGTTCGAATAAATTGAATGAAAGGTATTTTCGTATAAAATTAATAAGATTTTCTCACCTAAAATCTACAAGTTTTATTATTAATTAAAAATCATGTATTTCTCACTAAATAAGAAATTAGTTTTATATTTATAAATTATGAAAATACAAAGTTTTAATAATTAATCTGATATCGACGAAGTTTTCCGAATTCAAAAGTTTAAAACGATCTTTTTCCCTTGTACTAAATCAACGCACAAATAATCGTCTTTTCGTGTTTTGTTAATTAAAATTGGATTGAAACACAAATAGAGATTTCAACTAGCGTAGCTAGATTGGTAAACCTGGAATCTGAGTCAATTTCTCGAATGTAGGAATTCGAGGATGATTCTGATTTCCTGTCTCGAAGTCTTCTACCTCTCCAGTCAAATCCTTTGAGGCAAGTATAGTTTGTGTTAGTTTACAGTTATTTAATTAATCGCTTTACTGCAAGTTTAAACCACGATGCAAACACGAAATACTCTCTGAGAGCACTGTAACTACTGGGGACTGGGGGAATAGTGTAATGAGTATGACCATACTGTAACAAATCCCCTATCCTTACTGTAACAAACCCAAGCCGGTCATATTTCATTGCTTGTTCAAATCACACTGTTTTACTGCTGAAAACTGTTCATATTTAAACTGTTTAGAACTGCATAATTCTATTATTTAATTTAACTGTTAAATTAGCATGAATTGTACTTTGCTCCCTCTTGACTGGAGATACATTTTTAGGGGATATTGAGGATGCAGAGCTGTTATACAACAGCTACTACGACCCTGTGATGTACCCGGTTGTGCTGCCAGAGTCTCCATTGGAGGACGTTGGAACTGAGGCCGATGATCCGGCTGATAGATAGATTTCCTTTCTCTGCATTGTTGTTATTTTTATTCTATTACTTCATTTCAGAACATTTCCATTTGTATTTAGATTTCCAAGTTTAATAAAGTTTCATTTCCCGATGTTGAGTTGTGACAAATATAGTGTTGTTGTATGGTTACCTGCTACTGGAACAGCTTACTGCCGTCGTCTCAACAACGGTGTAGGCTGGGCATGATCCGGTTCGACCCAACTAATTGGGATCGGGTCGTGACAACCCCCGATCGTGATCTTGTAAGTTCTAGGCAACGATTCAGATACAAGGTGGTATCTAATAGCAAAAGATACAAACACGAAGATGTGGAAAGCCACCGAATCGAACAATGCAAAAGCTGGAATGGAGTCGAGAAGAATAGAACCTGCGATCAGCTCTCCGATATCCTCTGCATCCTCAGCTGCTATAGCGAAAGCTCGCCCCTGCTGACCTCTCCTGGCCTGCTGCTGATGCAGAGCGAACCTCTGCTGCTGAGTCTACAAGGGTCCCTTCTGCTGTACTGCCGGAGCTCTGGCTCTAGCACCCTGAGCTTCTCGTCCTGAAGACATGGAACACTCCCTCAGCTGGTGCCCCGCCGAACCACAGAGTAGGCACCTCCCGAGCCTCTTTCTGCAGTTATTCCATACATGCCCTGGCTTCTTGCAGAAACCACAACTAACGGGCTGCTGCCTAAGTGCCTGTGGCTGAACCCTCGGCTTCTGCTGCTGCACCTACTGGAAAGGTGCACGACCCTGACCCTGGAACTGCTGTGGCTAGAACTGCCTCTGCTGATGCTGATGCTGCTGCTAAAAGTGAGGCCGCTTGGCCGGTCCTCCACTGCCACTGGCTTCCTGAGCGTCTCATCCCTCTTGAGCCTCAGCTCAAGATCATCCTCTGCTGCTAAGGCACCCACCAGAATCTTCTCAAAAGTGGCACTCCGATCACTCTTGGTTAAGGACTTGACCTTTTTGACTAACCCCTTCCGGAATCTCTGGGCCTTCACCGTCTCACAGAGCCCCTCAACAAATCTGTCAGAACTCCCCAGTGTACTCTTCGATAGTCTGACTGCCCTGAACTAAGCTCTCAAATTGCGTTTTCAGGACGCCAAGAGCCGTGTCAGGGAAAAACTTCTCATTGAACAGCTTCTTGAAGGCTGCCCAAGTCTGTCCCTCTGTACCGACCCTCGGGTCCATCTGGTACCATATGCTGGCCAGGTCCTGCATCTGGCTACCTGCCCCCTCAATTTCCAGTCGTACTGGAATCTCTGCCAGCCGAAAGATCTCCTCGATGTGCTCTATCCAGTCATTCGTATACAGAATCCCCTTAGGGCCGCGGAAGTCCCGCGGACGCATCTTCTGGAAGTCCTGGATCCCGTGTGTCCTCGGTTGATACGGCTGTATCTGTGCAGCCTGCGGCTGCGCAAAAACTCTCTCCACAGTCGTCAGGGCAAGCTGATGAGCATTCTCTATGCCCTGCTGGAAATGAGCGGACTGCTGTCGCTGGGCCTCCACCATCCTCTGAAAGAAGTCGAACAACTACCCTGCGTCAACTGATCCGGAAGGTGGCTGCGGCCGAGAGAAATCAGGAATGACAGGGGAAGGTCTCTGTACAGGCGGAGGTGCACCTCTAAATGCAGCAGAAACGCCAACCAGAGTCGGCACAACAGTAGCTGCAGTCTCGAGGCCCTGCTGAACAGGATGAGAGGTGGCCGACCTCTCGATAGTATCCCTCGGACCGGAGCGATGAGACCGTGTCTCCATAACCATACCGAAGACAGATCAAAACAAGAAGCAATTACTGAGAATGAAGCAAAAAATCAAAGGAGGACAATTTATTTATTCAAAGGAAAATATTTAATCAACAAGAATTTAGATGACAAGTATTGGATCGGAGCTTTTCTAATGTGATTGACTACCTCAAAACTATATTTTATAATTGATATATATATATATTTATATATATATATATATTTATATATATATACAATTAATATATAAAAAAAAATATATAATTAATATATATATATATATATATATATATATATATATATATATATATATATATATATATATATATATATATATATATATATATATATTCTCTTTGGTGTATGGATGTGAAGTTGTCTACCATTGGAAATTCAAATTCCTTCCTTAAGGATTGCAATTGCCAATGAACTCACAATAGAAAACAATGATCGCCTTCGGCTTCAGGAACTTGAAGCGTTGGACGAGAAATGGTTACTAGCTCAACAGCATATTGAGCTATATCAAGCCCGTATCTCTAAAGCTTTTAAACGAAAAGTCAAAGTACAAGCATTCCAAAAAGACGAACTAGTCCTTACTGTCAGACGTCCTATGACTATGACATACATGGGCAAGGGCAAATTCAAAGTAAAATGGGAAGGTCCATATATTGTAAGCAAGATTTTCTTAACCGGAGCTTATCAACTAACCGAAATGGATGACCGAGTTGCTATGATGCCTATCAATGGCAAATTCTTAAAAAGTACTATATCTGAAGAAAATGTAAAATATTCTTTGAATGTTGTACATACTAAAAGAGTTGAGTTGTTCACCCTTCTGATAAACTCCTAAAATCCCCAATGGAATATATCCACATCATGTCACCTAATCATAAACCCAATCTTTTAGAACCCAATCATTTTAAACGATGTCTTATTTTTGAATCCCAGCCGATTCAAAGATAATCAACAAATACATGAATTCATGTTTGTATTGCCTATGAATTCTATCATATACATCAGCGACTTATTACGTCCATATTACCTCTGATAAAGTCGTCTTTTGAAATGACAATATTCTGAGAATTATATTATGTCACGTCCAAATTACCTCTGAACAGATATAATTAGTATTATTATTTTCTTTTAGGAGATATGTCATGTTTGGTGCCTCTGAACATATTTTTCTATTCTTATCTATTACTTATATCTACTATAAGTATATAATAAGTAATGGAAACACAAAAAGAGCATTAATTCTTATTTCAATGCTGTTTAAAAAAATACATCATTTGGAAGATAAGAAGACAAAAATTTCTATAGATTGCTTCATTGGGGAGGCTGAGTGCTGAGATCAATGATCAATCTTTTCAAATTATCAGCACTCTCTACTCTGGAGTCGAGTATCCTTTGTCTAGCAAGAGCTCTCCCAGACTCTAGATCAAAATGTTGCAATAAATTAGCTCAGTGTTCCAATTCTGCACCTTCAATTTGGATAAGTACATCATGTTGCCTCTTCAAGTCATCTAATTGACTCGCATCAATTTGATGCATTTCCAATACCTCTTCTTTGTGTTGTCGAACTGCTTTGACTGCTTCTTGGAGCCGAGCCATTTCAATTTCTAGATCCCAGAGGCGAACTTGATATTCAGCAGCTTCTTTCTCTTTCTCTGCAGCTTCAGTCTTATAGCACTCAACAGTAGAAGTTGTCTCGATAATGCGAGATTCCAACTCTGTAGAGCGCTGTGAGAAAGCTACCACAGAAGCTTCGAACTCTACTTTTTGTGTTGCAGCCTCGCGAGCCATTACCTCTTATTCAGCATCTACAAGTTTCTAGATGTTTTATCTTGTTAGATCTTTATAAGATTTGATTGATTCTTCAAGCTCATTCAAAATATGATCTAAATAGTTGACTCTATCCAGATCACCAATCTTGCGGATGGCTCCAATGATGAAGGTGGAAGGGCCCCTTACTGACTCATAAGATTGGTCATTTTCCATGACCATTTGAATTAGAGGCTTCAAAGAAGTGAAGAAAGCATTAGTATAAGCTTCGACAACAGCTTTGTTCATAGCTGAGATCCCCGGGGTAGCCACTTCTGTTGGAATTCTTATTTCTGTAGTAGTTGGAGGATCTACAGATTGTACACCAGGAGACCCAAGTACTAACATCATAGAAGAACTTCCCTCTCCAGTTTGGATTCCCATATCCAAGGAAGCCATGGTCGAGCTAAAATTAAATGTGGTCGACGCAGCGCTTGCAAGTGTCCCTACATGACCCACTGTAATCAAGATACACAGTCATTACATATAAATTACAGGAATTAAGGTAAATAAAAGTTAAAATTTTACCTGATCCTGGCAATACATATAGGTTTTCACGGGGCATGTTCAGATCAAAGCGGAGCCTGGCCATGGTAGTTTCAGACACAGCTGCCTGACTACTTCCATCTTCGGAACCGCCTGATAAGAAATGACTGCTTCCGGCCCCTGATTCTACTTGTTCAGCTGGGGCAATCTCTTCTACATCCCTGACTTTAAAATCTTGATCAGTAGGGATCTGAGTCTCTGCAACAATATTGTTAGGATTTTTATCATTCCCAGCATCTTTAAGAGCCGTAGTCTGATCTTTGTTATATTTAGGCCAGCTCATCAGTTTTTGGGCTTGGATGCCGCTCCTCAACAACAGGGTGCTCCTCACCCTCAGCAGTAGTTTGGTCTTGTTCGATTAGTAACTCTTGATTTAGCGGGATTTCTACTAAAGCTTGGTCTCCTTCAATGGCACTTGTAGAATCATCTTCAAATACATCGCCGTAGTTACAGCCTTCGAGAGCCGCTATCATTTCTCGATCCTCTTGAGAATGAGTAGGAGTTTGGGCTATGGAAGGAACAGTGACATCAGGATTAGATTCTGTAAAAAGTAATTCCTCTCCAGGAAGTGTAGTCTTTTGAACTCTTGGAGTTGGAGATGACATCATAATTCCTGCGACAGCTAGCACCGTTACATGAATAGTCATTTTTGTGATTATGGGCTCCAAAATCCCTTCTGTAATGATCGGAGCCGGAACGCTAACCTCTGCAGATGAAAATGAACAATGTCAATATGTTACTCAATCAAGATTATATTAAAAGAGTATTAAAATTTACCTTGTAGAGGTGGTACATCTTGTGAAGGCAATGTTTCTTGATGGTCTTTTGGAGTCACTATTAATCTCTTTTTGGCCTTGGCCTTGCGCATAAGAGGCGACTCAGGTTCTTCTTCAACCTCATCGAGGTCACCTTGCATATTGAGTTCTCTAGAAACCTCTTCTTGGGCAAGTTGGCTACTTCTTGGAATTGAAGAAGGAGTTACATCTCCTCCTCTAGAGGATGCTCCAGTCTGCATCTGTTTTTTCTGGGACCATGTGGTCCTGGTAGTGGGCTGCTCTATAATGACCAATGTAGTCTTCTTTTTCTTCCTTGCAGCCTTAGGAGAAGAAGGGAGATCACTAGGATGTGAAGGAGCTGATGACTCTCCGGTCTTTCTTTTCCTTCCAAGTGCCTTTTGTAACACCCACTTTTCTAAAATGAGGGTAATTTTGAACTTTTGTAAAAGTCTATTATTTAATAATAGGATTTATGATTTATGTAAATTTTTAATTAATTTAATACTATTTAAAATTGGTGAATTATAATTTTGATGTGTTAGCTAGTGAACCCTAGAACTGTTGAACCTAGAGACTAACCATGACCATGGGGACCTAACCATGTGATTAGAATAACTATTTACAACTTTTTAGGCTAAGGGTATTTTGGTCATTTTGTGACTTTTGAATTATTTAGGATTTGATTAATTGGTGAATTTTAGATTATTTTAATAATATTTAAATTGATGTATTATTATTTTGATCAATTTTTTTATTATAATATTTTGGGAAAATTTTATATTTTTAATATTATTTTTATTGGATTTGTTTAGGAGGGTTTAAGTTTCGTCTCGTTTCGACTTGTATTGTGACTCGGGTAGCTTAAACTCTAGATGAGACCCAATATTAAGTTAAGCATGGCCCATAAATCCAACATTTAAGTTAGTTAGTTAGACTAATTTTTATCATGTTAGAATGGTTAAGTTAGAGACTCAAAACTAGATCCTTTTGACCCCAAACTTGAACCTAGTCTAGACTTAATCATATGAGACGAGGGAGGGGCAATTAGGACATTTTCCATTAGCCCTAATGGACTCTTTATGGCAGCCACCTTTAGGGGAGAATGATTCATTACATTCATTACAATCTTGCCTCTTTTATTTTCCTTTTGTTCTTTCCTAATTTTAGGGAGCCTTCCCTTTGATTTGATCTCCAAATCAAATTATTCCTTCACCAAATCTTCCCTCAATCATTCCCGTTATCCAAGGGAAGGGTGCTACCAAGGATTGGAATAGAAGTACAAGGAGGAGTATCCACTTTGAGGGATCTTCGTATCGGAGCCGTGTCCTAAAGGATTTCATTGGAATTCCACTCCCAATAGGTAAAACCCATCCTCTAAATCGATTTTGTTTGCATATAAATTAGTTTTGAATCCGTAGGATCCATCCTCATGCATGTGTACCCTTTAGATTCAAATTTGAGGCCATTTGGAGCTCTCTTGAGAATTTTAGATATGTGTCTTGTGTCCTACTTGATAGATCCCAAATTAGGACACCACATGTGTATGTATGTATGATAATAGTTTAAATAGATATTTAAATTCAGTTTTAGAATGGTTAGAGAGTGGATTGATCTTAGTTAGGATGATTAGAATGAGTTTTATTTGGATACCTATATTGGTATCCAAGTATCTTCGCCTACATGTGTTTCTTTTGTCCAAAATAACTCAAATTTGTCATAATATCCATCCACATTTTTATTAACCAAAGCAACTTAGAAATGTCATAACTTTTAGTTTAGAACTCTGTTTAACCTCCCGTTTTTTTAAAAGAACCGTATCAAATTTAGCTTTCCAAATATATATTTTATTAAGCCAAAATCTTTCTAAAACTTTTTGTAAAACTATTTGAGTGTCAGCTGTTCGAAAGACAAACGCGTTTTGGTGTTTTCGCGATTTCGGGAGCTTCCGGACACGAAAATGCGATCCGTTTGAAGTTTCGGAAAGCTAACACGAAGGGCTACGACATACTTTAATCCTAGAATTTAGTGAAGGTCCAATTGGTATAGTATTGGTTTTAAGTAGAAGAGTGACTATACGATATAGGCATTTTGTGTAACCTATGAGCCTATGTAGTATGGATATTAAGTGAATGTAGAGTATGTAATGCATAATATGTTAGATGAATGAAATGATATATATATATATATATATGATATGTATCATCTTTATATTAATGTATATATATGATTGAATGCAAGCATGTAGGAATGCAATCAATGTAATGTATGTAAGCAATGCATAAATGCATGAATAAAAGAATGATATACAATGTATGCATGATAATATATAATGAATGCTTGATATGAATGCAAGGTATACATGTAATGATAGATATGAATGCATAATGTATACATAATGTAATGCAATATATAATGATAGCATGTATGGTAATATAGAATATATGATGCAAGCATGTATATGTCCACTGTTTTTTCTTTTCCTTATATTTTTCCTTCCCTTCCCTTTCTATTTCAGTTTTTTTTTCTTTTTTTTCCCTCTTCTATTTTTACATGTTGTATACAATGTATATAATGTATAGATGCATGTAAGTATGTAATATGCATGAATGACATATATGTAATAAAAATAAGTATATATATGCAACTTAATGATATGTGAATGGATATAATGCCTTAACTGAAGTATGCATGTATATGGGATATGAATGAATGATATATTTATATGTGTTAAGGTATTGTAATATATGTATTCACATATATTTTGAGTTAAATATATGAGTTTGTATGCATATATTATATGTATGCATGTATGCAGGAATGAATGTAATATAATATTGTAAGTATATAATGTATTCAAATATGTATATATGCATCTATGTATGTATGTATGTATAGGTGCATGAATGAATGAAAGTATGCATATATGATATGTATGTAGGCATGTATGCAATGTATGTATGTATACATGATATGTATGTATGCATGTATGCAATATAAGTGTGTATGTATGCATTTCTATAAACTGAGTTAACCTATAACCTTTTACACACATGCACTCATACACCATTTGACACCATGTATCCCATGTCACATACACCTACCTATCACTAAATCTGAGAATATTAACACATATCCTTTCACACACATGCCACACACACACACACACACACACACACACACACACACACACACACTCACACACTCACTTACTCTTTCACCTCTCCTTCTCTATATATATATATATGTATGTGCCTATATATATAGCTTTCCTATATATATCTATGTATATGAATATATGAATGTGAATAATATATATACATTATATGACTAAGTTTGTGTGCCTTGTTAGCTTATGGTTTAGTTTTGTGCTTGATTTAGCAAGTGACTTAGGCTATGAGTTAGTAGCTATCTTGGATACTTGATTTGCATAGACTTAGTTTGTTTAGACCTAGAATTGACTAACCTAGACTAGTTGACCATTGTTGACATAACCCTAGCTAGTTTGACCACAGTTGACTAGAGTTGACCTAGTTTGACTTTATAGTTGACCTGAGTTGACCAAGAGTTGAATTTGACCTAGATTGGCTTAGACTCATGTAGATGCATTATAATTTCAATTACCATATAAATTGAACTCTTTATAACCTGTGTTGCTCTAACTAGGACTCTGTGACTCCAGTTGGCCATTTTTTCATATCAGCTGTTCAGGGTATCAGGCGAGTACATTCTCTGACCGTTTTATACTTGATAGGATTTACATTTATGCTCTAGATTACTTTACTTGATGCTGTCACGTTGTTAACACAGATTAGTACTATATGGATCTTTTTATGCGATGTTATCCTCCTCGGGAGCATCGGATACATCATGTCATGTGCGTTTGACTTTCATCATGTATTCCTGTGCTTTCACCATTCATGTGCACTCTCGTGATTCATTTACTCTCATGTTCACGGAGCCCCCATGTTTATATTCATGTGCACCTATTTATTGGCCCCCATGTAAAATCATGTACAATAACATAACTTGAACAGATCCTTGTATATTTATTGGGGATGGGAGAGTAGAAATAGTCATATGGATATTTCCAAAGTAGTGTAGCCATGTACAAACTCTCATCTTTATTATCAAGCCGTTCACATGTCTATCTTGTACTCTAAATCACTAGTTCACAGTTAGTTCTTTACTTATAGTAGATATTTCTTTACAGTCATCTCTTTTACTTCATATATTTTCAGCATTTCATGTATCTTACTCTATAGCATATTTACATATCATGTCATAATATGAACTGCGTGAGATGTACTGTGCTCGCTCCCGTCCTGACTGGACCTGTTGATAAATTTTACAGATAGATTGGAGGTTACCTGCTAGCCTAGAGGAGATACAGTAGAGGTTGGAGTAGATGGCTAGAGTTTTTCTTATTTTATTTTCAGTTGTCTTGAGTTGTATTTATTTTATGATTGTTTGAGTTTGTGTTGATAACACCGAGATTTATTTATCTCTATTGTACTTCTCTTGTGGATCCATAGTTATCTTATCGTGCTACTTCTAGTTTTGGTGATTGAGTTATATCCTGCTGTGATTGTCCTCTGTACGGAGAGTATATCATACAGTATTTAGTTTTAATTGTGACCTAGAACAGCATTCTACCGCTGACACTGTGGCGTAGGCTAGACGTACCCACTTCTCGTGCCCTACACTGGGCGCGGGTCGTGACACCTTTGCTGGGGACTTCTCCTTTCGTATCTTCAGTGATACATCTAGTGGATCATTAACTTCATCACAGAAGCCTATGAGAGAGGCTTCCAGAGGTTTGTCAGCGGGTTCGTGATTCTCTTCATCTGTGAAGGATTGTGTAGTACGAACTCCAGCTCTTGAACGTCTGTCCCTAGCAAAACTGTCAGCCCGATGGAAGCTTTCGGTAAAGGTGTTGGCGGAAGTATAAAAATTTGCGTAGGTATATAACATACGCGGGCCTATCTAAGAGACTTGGGGCATCGAGAATGTGGCTTTAGTGCCTCTTGCATTGTAGTATCCCCAAGCCCTGGCACCATCTATTAGGTAACCCTTAGCCTGTAAACAGGTGGTGGCATTACCCACATGTAGTTGATCATAGCCGAACTATCGAGCAAATCGGCTTGGTAAGTACGGTTCCAGAAAACACTTGCCTTCAAACTGGTACACTAAATGTGATGGCCGAATTATCTTCAACCATGTGAACTCAGCCGAAGATAAACAGAGAGGTGCTGCTTCTAGATCCATGAGTTGTAGAGGAAGATTCTCATACCCTGGAGGAGGAGTAACATATTAAAATCTCTATCCAGACCCTCGGTTCAAAGCTCTTCGACATTCTGACAGCACACTTATATTTTATCGAGCATTGGAATATCGCTTGATAAAATCTCCTTCCATTGCACCCATATCGGGATTCATCAAGTCAGGGTAGTACAACAGCAACCACCCAAATAGATATGTGTACGACATTTTGGTACGAGGGAAGTCGTCCCAAGAATTATTATCGTACACCATGTGTTAACGAAAGAACGCAAGCCTACGTTCAAGCGACATGTCATCGCCGAGAGAAGATCCATCTTGTAGTTGAATACTAGACGCACTGCGGCATATAGCACACCTCGATGGAATTGATCGACGTCACTGGCTCTGGGTATCACAAACCGTCGTAGCCATAAAGTGAGGAAACCCGCCAGCTGGGCTTCTTGAGACATGGTTTTGTAACCCTGTCTAAGATAAATTTTGATTGGAGCACCAGCAGTGAATGGGTACCAATCTACATCCAAGATGTTATCATAGTGCTTAGTTTTTTCTATCAATTTCTCTATATTGCTGTGGCCGAGCGGTTTGAGGAAACAAGAATTGCAAGCTTGACTCTCGACGATCTTTTTTTTCATGAGCAAGCCCCAGAAACAAGTATGGCAGCCATTTGGTAGTATAGCAAGTCCCTTTGGATGCTCTTTGTAATAAAGGGAAAGATCATATGTGGCATAATAATTCTTCGAACACAGCCACCATCTTAGGGTTCTCTGTGAGAGAGTATCCAATTCCTTGTTTATTGGCACATATTCTTCATAGGGGTTTTCACCCATTGGCAAATGTGAAAGATCATTTCATGAAGGCGAAGCCAATTTCCCCGTGAGGCGTCATGAAGGTACCGGTCATTTATTATATCTTTCAACTAAAGCCAAAAACATGTGAGCATTCGGGCGAAAGACGTGAACAGTTGTCCAGATCGGATCATAGAGCTCTAATTCGAGAAGTTATCCTTAAAATGATCCAAAATCCAAACCACTACACTGTT
>JANAVB010025196.1:11315311-11734075 GCA_029216955.1 Iris pallida | reverse complement strand
CACACCTCGATGGAATTGATCGACGTCACTGGCTCTGGGTATCACAAACCGTCGTAGCCATAAAGTGAGGAAACCCGCCAGCTGGGCTTCTTGAGACATGGTTTTGTAACCCTGTCTAAGATAAATTTTGATTGGAGCACCAGCAGTGAATGGGTACCAATCTACATCCAAGATGTTATCATAGTGCTTAGTTTTTTCTATCAATTTCTCTATATTGCTGTGGCCGAGCGGTTTGAGGAAACAAGAATTGCAAGCTTGACTCTCGACGATCTTTTTTTTCATGAGCAAGCCCCAGAAACAAGTATGGCAGCCATTTGGTAGTATAGCAAGTCCCTTTGGATGCTCTCTTGTAATAAAGGGAACAGATCATATAGTGGCATAATAATTCTTCGAACACAGCCACCATCTTAGGGTTCTCTGTTGAGAGAGTATCCAATTCCTTGTTTATTGGCACATATTCTTCATAGGGGTTTTCACCCATTGGCAAATGTGAAAGATCATTTCATGAAGTGCGAAGCCAATTTCCCCGTGAGGCGTCATGAAGGTACCGGTCATTTTATTATATCTTTCAACTAAAGCCAAAAACATGTGAGCATTCGGGCGAAAGACGTGAACAGTTGTCCAGATCGGATCATAGAGCTCTAATTCGAGAAGTTTATCCTTAAAATGATCCAAAATCCAAACCACTACACTGTTCCAGCATTTTATGTCAGGGTTCACTAAGCCTGTCAAGAACAATGGTTTGGTCTAGGTATCTTCCTTCAGCCTTCACAAACATGTTCACGAAAATAGGTACTCTGACGGGAAGCAACATTGATGAATCTTCAGGAGGTATACAGCTTGGTCTCAAACCTGTCAGATAGGAGCTGTATCTCTCCGAAGTGCTGTAGAACAAATTCTTGTTCTGTGGACCCAATTTGTAGCATATCATCCCGACTCTGGCCTGTTGAATCGGAGTCAGATCCCATGCCAGACATCGGAGATAACTAGAAAATGCATATCAAGACAAAGATAAGTGTCTCGACGTTTCTATGAGGAACATGATTTCTGTCCCTATATTGATAAAATCTGTCTTCTCTCTTCGCTTTTGGTTGGGATGTCTTCTTGATCGCCTCTCCAAACAAGAAAGATGGTTTCTTATGAATGACATTGTCCATACTTTCCAACGGCTCGCCGTTCATCAAGCATAATAAAGTGAGATTCTCTTCAGCTGCGAGCATAGCTCTTCGGGACTCAGGAAGATCATATTGAGGATATTGTACGTGGGATAAGTCTTCTCGGTATTCTGACACGTTGAAGGCCGAAGCATAACTTTCAACATTAGGGTCTTCTCTGAGATCAACTACAAAAAAGAAAAGAGTAAAAGATTAATTACAGCCTATACAACAGTATCTAAATTTTAAACAGGTTGCACGAAGTCACAGGTTACGCGAAGTTTTAGGTTACGCATGATTCTATGTTGCGCAAGCCTACAGTGCGCCTAGTGTCAGCTCAAGATTAATATGAACTTAAGATATAAATTGTGCGAGTTATCAAGTTGCGCCTAGTGCAAACTTGAAATGCGCATGTTTGAAGGGTACATTCGCGCAAGTTAGAAGGCACAAATTCGAAACATGTTAAAAAGAGGAGGCGAACGTTACAGAGTGTGTAAATCAATCAAAACTCTAAAAAGAGATGATTGATTTTGGCATAATGGATTCGTTTGTTCACTGGCGCCTAAGTTATGGTCAATTTGTTCTATGAAGATCAGCTTTGAGAGGTGGGTTGGCTTGTCCAGCTCTCAATGATAGAGGCGCATAACGAGGTACCCTCGGTGGTGATGTGCGTGATGAAGGCCCAGCAATGGCCTTTCCTTTGTAGGCGGCGGACTTCTTTGGTGCCATTGACAATCGTTGGAAGAGCTTCGAGAGTTAGGAGGAAGAAGATGAAGGGTTTGAGGAAAATGACTTTCAGTAAAAAGTTAAAAAATCCTCTTTGAACAACTATTTATAGCCTAAAGGGTATTCCGAAACTGTTGCGTAACTTGCGCTAAAAAAGCGGAATTGGTTAAACATTGAATGGCACAACTCGGGTCAAAATTTCTAATTCAAAGTATTTCAAAATTTAAAATCTTTAAAAAAACTTTGAAAACTTTGAAGGGGGTCTTGTAGAAGTCTAAATATCAATGGGCACCCCTCTCAACAAAGCTCCAGCATCATGTGGCACCAGATCATTAAGTTGCACCAGTCTCAGGTTGCACCTAAGCTATCTCAGGTTGTGCCTAAGCCAGGGTGCGCGAGCTCCACGTGGCAAGCATTCTCGAGAAGCTGTAACGGCTGCCATCATTACTGACAGCTCTGACAGCTCGTCAGTTGAAGAAAATCCATTCGAATTCTGCGAAATGCGACGCTCGAGGAGATTTTGTCAGCATACAATTAATGCTGACAGCTAGCTTACATAAGTTATCAAGAAGCGCGAGAATCAATTGTCATAACATAAAAGACCCAGTCAAAGGCGCCAAAAGTTGAGTTATGCGCGCGCCACCTACTGTGTTGGTGCCACCTGATCAACTTTTATTCAGAAGCATGATGATGTGGCGCACATGCCACTAATCTCGAAGAACGTGTCCACTACACTGCCTACGACCTTGCACATCTCACTCAAACGATGCCACGAGTCTCCCACAGTTCAAGTAACAGTTCACGTAACTAGATAGAAGGTGCGCAACCTGAAGTGCGCGTGACTCAGAAAACAATTATTTCAAAACTCTATAAATAGAGTTTCAAATCAGGTTAAAAGCATGACTAATGATCATAATCTACTGACAAAGTGCTGTTGCATCTTTCAGAGGCTCGTGTCTTCGAGATCACATCGTCCAAGGGATAAAGTGATCATCTTCTGATCAGATTCCTATAATTGTACTTTCCCAGAAATCAATTGTACTCTTGTACTTTCTTTCTTTCTTAGTTTATAGAAATCAAACTTTTATTTTTGCAAACAGTGATAAAGCACGTATTTCTACTATAGCCAAATCATAGGCTCCGTACACGTGTTACTGTGTACACATTTCTTGACTTCCTTGGTGATGTGCATACATGTTTTTGACTCAATCTAAGGCATGCACCCGGGATGCCGCTCTTATGTTGACTCAATCTATATGAAAAGCCACTAGCACCACAAGCCATCTTGGACTAATGTAAGACGGAAAGACTTCGTGTAAGAGGTGTGGTCTCCCCGAAGGTCTTGAAATACTCGTATTAGCGACATGCTCTTCAATGATCAGTCTTACACCTACTGAAGGCCCGTAATACCTGCAATTCCTCCTAGGCCGACATGAATCCATTGCCCTAGAGATTGTTCGAGAAACTAATACCTTATGCACAAGTTGTTCACTGACCATGCAAGACTCGACTCAACTCACCATGCTACTGAACCATTTCTCTTTTTTTTCCATACTTCCATACAGTTCCCAAAACCAGTAACTGCCTCGACGACCTACAGTCCCGAGCACTTTCAATGTTTCTAACTTCTTTTTAACTTAAACCTAGAAATGACTATTTGATAGCTTTTTGCCTACCTTGAACCAATCGTGTTCTGTGCAGTACCATCAACTGAGCCATACTCTATATAACAAGCCTTGAAATCATGGAATTATGTGGCTATAACAAGTCGTAGAACCGTGGGACTGTGCCTGCGATGACATCAAGTCGATAGCATATGACATAACTTGTTTCACTCAATATGTCGAAAGACCAAGTGCCAACTTTTGAAAACCACCATGGAGAACATCTAATTAATATGTTGATACTTTTCCATGTTCTATACATATACTTGACTCAATGAGATTATTCCCTTAGGTATGTGGTTTATCTCTTTTATTAACAATAAACCTACTTAATGCATGTGAAAACTCTATTTATTTAGTGTGAAGGCCAAGCTGAGGCAAGTTCATCGAAGCTACCTACGGTAACTCCCCAGTCCCAAAATATGTAGGACTACGAGATCGTATACATTCCAACTACGTATCAAACGAACTCCAGCCTAGCTCTAATACGTATAAGCTATCTTGGTATTCTAATTCTATATGTCAATCAACTATAAATATATCTAACTCAATCCACAGAATATGTAAATCAGAAATGAATAATATATATATTATAGTCTGCAACCCAATAACATACATGTTCGATTAGACCCGAAGGACGACATGGGTCTATAAAACAAAGCTAAGAGCAGAGTATAAATAATGGATACAATAAGAAAATATGATAAGGTACTTGAATGATATAGCAATAGCTCCATGATCAGCGGCTAGCTCTGTATGACTAACTACCTACAGAGATCACCAGGTCCTCAGAAGATATAGTAAGATACATAAAACATGCTGAATGTAACGATATAAAATATGCATAGAAAATAAAAAATAGTCATGAAAGAATCAACTAAGACACGAGGAGACTAAGACACAAGGGAACTAAGACATAAGGGAACTACGACATAAGAAACCTAAGATAGTGGCATGCCATACCAGAAGTGTGGTACTAGACGTGACTATAAGGAAAATAGGGTAACTGCAACTCGATTGGAGCTCATAGTCCTATAGTCAGTAGGCCGATGGGGACTCCCTAACTATAGTAAGTCTCATTCGCACTCGATGGGAGCTCACGAACAAGGTGGTCATATATAGTCAACGTCTAATAATAGGTCAAGGTCAAGTCAAGACAAATACAAGTAATCAAATCAAGTCAAAGTCAAGTCCAAATGATGAAATCAAGTCGACGCACAAGAACATGAAAATCTAAAAAATATAGTGAAGCGTAGATCCGGTAGGTGACAAGAAAATAAAGACATGTACTAAATAAGAAAAAAAGTAAGAAAACATCATAAAGCATGTATGTAGGATCGATGGCACCTCTACAGGGGTGAATAGAGTGCAGCGAAAAATAATTACCAATTAAAATCTAAGCAGGTGAAACAAATGTTTAAACAAACTTAAATGCAAGTGAAGCAGTAAATAGTGGAGGCAAGAAAGCAATACGCAGACACGGCATGTTTATACTGGTTTTTCTCTGAGAGGACTAGTCCAGTTCGCGAGAACTCTTGCTAGCTATAATCCAATATTTTGAATAGAGATTACACCGCGTGCTTTACTCCGAAGAACATGCCAACTTTAACACCGTCATATTTTTATCCGAAGCCCATGATCAAACTTCAACAATACCTTTCTGAGAAATTTTTTTATATGCCAAGCTTTGTACAACTCGAATACTCCTAATGGAAAACCACCGGAACTAGAAGGATCGGAGTTGTCTTATAGATTTGAAGATTGAAGCTTTGTAAATGGAAGAAAAAGCATAAGAATAGAGAGAAGATAAATATAAAATGAGTGAATACAAATGAGAATTTCTTCTTTTTTTATAGGAATTTTTGAGACAGAGTTCGGGCAGAGCTCGGTAGGCTAACGTTCATAATTTTGAATGTTGGTGATCCAAACGAATAGGAAAAGCTGATGACCAGGAGTGATTCCAGGTGACCGAGTTCGGTCCGAGTTCGGGTAGAACTCTGATCGAGTTCGGTTACCAGGGATCCTGGTCAACCTGAATTGGTTTTGGTTTTGGGTCTGAGTTTGGTTTTGGGTCTAAGTTTGGTTTGGGTCAGTAAATGGATCAAATATGTTTTTAGGATTAAACTTCTAAATGCCAGTGATTCCGACTCACAATATAATCTAGACTCAATAAAAAAAATATAGAATAAATATACAAAAATTGTGGAGATGAATTCTGCGATCTTCGATTTCTTTTCATATCAGGTTTGGAGTTTTAAGTCAATTTTTGAAATTTGTTTGACCATGGCTTAATGGGCAAACAATCTTCCCAATTTTGATAATTTAACAAAACTACGATTGATACTTAAGAAGATGTTCAGTTGATTTGGAAGTAGACTTGATGCAGTACTGAGAGTACGGTAGTAGCTTTGGTCGTCAATATTGGTATAATATAGTTACTCCGCCGTAATGTATAGTCAAGTCTTGTTACTCTCCCGTAACAAAACATGTTGGCTAAATATCTGTAAGAGTCTAGAAAAAGAAGAACAAGATTGTTGACACAAAGTCATAGTCAACCAAATATTGACTACATTGACTAAATAATATCTGTATTAATTCAATACGACACACGACGTCTGCATAACAGTTCAAGACAGACGACAGCTCAGTCTCCGGCTCTCAGTGTGTTTTCGAGTCTGTATTTTATATTTTCATTGAGTCTAGACTTGTGTACTCTGAGTCTTGCTGAGCTCTTGACACTTAGTCTACAGCCTACCCAAAATCCCAAGCTCCACTGAACCAAACACTGCCCAAAAATCCCCTTAGAACCACTCTATGCTCTGGAGACAGAGTTCGGGCCGAACTCTGCCTCCACACAGAGTTCGGGCCGAACTCTGTCCCCTAAAAATCAGGAACCCTAATTTTAGGGTTAGCTGGTTGCTAGTTGTCCAACGGCCAAATTTTTGAATTTTCCTACCCGAATTCTGGCCGAATTCTGCCTATAAAAACACTATAAATAGGGCATGAATTCTCTCATTCCAATCCATCCAATTTTTTTTTCTCTTCTCTCTTATAAGCTCAAGTAAGCCATACCCTTCCCATCTACTAGCCATAAGCCTCCTAAGTGTCGAGTGCTCAGCATCTCTCAGTTAGGATTCTTGTGCAAGAGTCGAAGAAGTCGCTTGGACAATTCCAAGCAAATCGCCACTGCGATCATCTGTTAGAAGTTGACGTGCTCTTCTGAAGAAAAGGCACGGGTTGTAAACTACTATTTCACAAATAGTGGATTTAATCCTGAGCTAGAGTTCTCAGGCCTGGACTAGTCCTCCACGAGGGAAACCAGGTTAAAATCGCTGTGTTTGCGTATGCTCTTTTGCTCTTCATTTATTTTCCGCACTTTACTCTGATTATTTATTATTGGTGAAAGAGTTATTTTTAATTGGCTATTTTTCTATATAAACTCTATTCACCCCCCTCTAGAGTTGCCAAACTGTTCTTCAATTGGTATCAGAGCTCTGTTCTCTTTTTAAGGACTGACATCCTAAGAGCTGATCCATGGCAACCACACAATCCTTGATTTCCAATCATGGTGAAGGTCAGTCCACTCATAGGCCTCCCCTATTTGATGGGACAAACTACACATATTGGAAAACAAGGATGAGCTTCTATCTTAAGTCTCTAGACTTTGACCTGTGGACTGTCGTCACTGACGGTTACAAAAAGCCCGCCAGGATAGTTGTCGATGGTGACCTCATTGAGAAACCACACGACAAATATTCTGTCGAGGAGAAGAAACAGGCAAGTCTAGATGCTAGGGCTATTAATGCTTTATTCTGTGCTATAGACAGGAATGAGTTCAACAGGGTCTCTACATGCACCACTGCTCATGAAGTATGGAGACTTCTAGAAGTGACGCATGAAGGAACCACACAGGTCAAGGAATCTAAAATAAGCCGTCTCACTCAAGAATACGAAGCCTTCAAGATGAAGCCAAGTGAGACGATCACTCAAATGATCACAAGATTCCTCGACATCATCAATCCTCTATTCTCGCTTGGAAAGCAGTACTCAAACCACAAGAAGATTCGTAAGTTGCTCAGAGGGCTACCAAAGATTTGGAACCCTAAGGTGACAGCCATCATAGAAGGGAACGATCTCACAACAATGTCAATGGAGACCTTGATGGGTAAGCTCATGACTCACGAGCTTGACCTCAAGGACTTCGAAGAGCCTGCTCCGAAGACCAGGGAGATCGCACTCAAAGCTCATCGACGAAGGAATGATCACGATGAGACCGAAGACGATAACTCGGATGATGAAGACCAAGCTCTCATAGTTCGCAACTTCAGAAAATTCCTTCGCTTCAATCGAAGGAAGAAGGATTCACAAGAAGATGATAAAGAAGAGCCAACCTGTTACGGTTGCAAGAAGACTGGACATGTCCGAAAAGACTGTCCATTCTTGAAGAAGAGCAACCGCTATGAGAAGCCATACAAAAAGAACTCATCAAAGAAATATGCCAACACAGGAATTTGGCATGAAAGTGAAGCGAGTGACTCCGAGGAAGAAAAAGGCTATCCTCAAGATACAACAAATGTGTGCCTAATGGCAACTTCCAACAAGGTATCTAACGAAACTCTAGATGACTTCTCTTTTGATGAACTTGGTGATGCTTTCACTGATTTACTCGATGATCACAAAAGGTCATCGGTAAATACAAACATGCCAAGGACAAAATCAAAAGTCTTGAAGATGAGATACAAAGAATTTCCTTACTTCTTGATAATGTTAGAAACACGACACCCACAAATGACCCTGATGAAGTATCCAAGCTTAAATTAAGCTTACATGATGCTGAAGCACGTATTGAGCAACAAACTCAAGAAATTACTACACTCAACACGTTGCTTGCTGAAGAAAAGAGTAGACACAAGATTTCCATGACTAAGATATATGGCTTAAATATTAAGGTTGATGAACTGCAAGCTGTTTCTAAAAGATTAGAAACCAAATTGGGTAAACAGGTTGTTCAACCTCAAACCCAATCACATGGGCACAACACCACTCATGCTAGTCAACCACGTCATTCTCATGCAGCACATAACCATGCATTTATATACATAAACTTTCACAAACCACGTGTACGTAAGAATAATTCTCACTCAGTACACAATCATCATACACAAAGACACAATCAACATCACTTCACACATAGGAATCATCATGCCATGCCATATAGACAAGATCATCATGCAATGCCATATAGACAAGATCATCATATGCTATATAGACAAAATCATCATGCCATGCCATATAGACAATATCAGCATGTCACACATCATAGACAATACCATCATGATATGCCTCATAGACACCATCACCATGCCACTCATTCTATGCATAATCATCATCACCATGCTAACTCTTCACATCATGACCATCCTCATCCTGTTGCTTATAGATATTATTCTCATGCTCCTAGCATAAATAAGAATGCTATCTGTACTTACTGTGGATTACATGGACACATCTCACCACAGTACAAATTTAGAAGACTTGTAGATAAAAAGATATATACTTGGTTTCCAAAGACTAACTTTTCAGGACCCTCAAGAACTCGGGTACCAAAGGTCACATCTACTCTTGATGTAGGTGGACCTTCCCTCTTCAACTGAAAGTAAGTGGATTCTCGATAGTGGATGCTCGCGACATATGACGGGAGACGCAAATCTTTTTGCATCACTATCGATGAAGAGAGAAGGATATGTATCCTTCGGTAACAATCTCAAAGGGCACATAATAGGTAATGGTATCATTGGTCATCCTCCTTCTCCTGTAATAAAGGATGTCTGCCTAGTGACCGAGTTAAAGCATAACCTGCTCAGCATTAGTCATCTTGCTGATCATGGATATGATATTAACTTTGGACAAAACAGTTGCTACATCTATGATAGGTCAACAGGAGATATTGCTTTTTAAGGGAAAAGAGAGGACAACATCTATATTTTCTATCTTTCTATAAATACTAACAATGCAGGTAGATGTCTATATGTCCACAAAGACGAACGACTACTTTGGCACCAGCGTCTTGGTCACGCCAACATGGATGCTATATCCAGGCTTTCTACCAAGAAGCTAGTGAGAGGATTGCCTGACATTACATTCAAAAAGGACACGGTATGTGCCGAATATGAACTAAACAAGGCAACTAAATCCTCATTTCATTCCATCAACTCTGTAAGTACTACTAGACCCTTGCAACTACTTCATATGGATTTATTTGGTCCTAGTAGAATAGCTAGCCTTGGTGGCAAACTTTATGCATTTGTTATTGTTGATGATTTTTCGAGATTCACTTGGGTTTTCTTTCTCGCTAATAAGAGCGATGCTATCTCTGTTTTCAAAGTTTTTGTAAAGAAAGTTCAAAACGAAAAAGGCTACATGATTACTCGAATCCGAAGTGATCATGGAGGCGAATTCGTAAATTATGATTTTGAAAATTTTTGTAATGCAAATGGTTTTGATCATGAATTTTCTTGTCCTAGAACTCCTCAACAAAATGGTGTTGTGGAGCGGAAGAATAGAACTCTCGGCGATATGGCCAGAGTCATGTTGAATAAATTTTCACTTCCGAAATACTTTTGGGCAGAAGCTGTCAGTACAGCATGCCACATTTTGAATAGGGTGCTAATTTGTCCCATTACGAAGAAAACACCCTATAAGCTTTGGTTTGGGAGAACCCCCAATGTTTCTTATTTTAAAGTTTTTGGTTGTAGATGTTTTATTCTTAACACCAAAGACAACTTAGGCAAATTTGATACCAAAGCTGACGATGGTATCTTTCTTGGTTATGCCGCCAAGAGTAAGGGATATATAGTTTTTAATAAACGCTCACTTATTGTGGAAGAGTCAACAAATGTGACTTTTGATGAAGACAACAGTGCAGTAAGTACTCTTGATGATGACGTTGAGCCATCAACTTCTACTCCAATGAATACTTCGACCGAAACTAATTCTCTGGAGGGTTTGCCTAAGAAATTCTCTTTCAAACCTTCTCATCCAGAAAATTTAGTTATAGGAGAAGTTTCACGTGGAGTAACTACTAGATCATCACTAAGAGACTCCGTTGCTAGCACTGCCTTCATTTCACAAGTAGAGCCTAAAAACATTTCTGAAGCTTTTAATGATGAATTTTGGATTTCTGCTATGCAAGAAGAACTCAACCAATTCGAGAGAAGCCAAGTATGGGAACTCGTTTCTAGACCGGTTAATCACTCGATAATTGGTACTAAATGGGTTTTTAGAAACAAAGTAAATGAAGATGGTTTAGTCACACGTAACAAAGCTCGTCTAGTAGCTCAAGGATACAACCAAGAGGAAGGTATCGACTACGATGAGACGTATGCTCCTATTGCTAGACTAGAATCCATTCGGATGCTTTGTGCTTTTGCTAATTTTCAAAACTTTAAATTATTTCAAATGGATGTGAAAAGTGCTTTCTTGAATGGTTTTATTAAGGAGGAAGTTTATGTGAAACAACCTCCTGGCTTTGAAAATCACAAATTTCCCGACCATGTGTTCAAGCTAAAGAAAGCGCTTTATGGCCTCAAACAAGCCCCCAGAGCTTGGTATGAAAGGCTAAGTAGCTTCTTACTTGAGAAAGGTTTTTCAAAAGGGAAAATTGACACTACACTGTTTATAAAATCTTTTAAAGACACTATTCTGTTGATTCAAATTTATATTGATGATATCATTTTTGGTTCTACTGATGAAACCCTCTGTCAAGAATTTGCCAAATGTATGCAGACAGAATTTGAGATGAGCATGATGGGAGAGCTCAACTACTTTCTTGGTCTGCAAGTGAAACAAATGGCTAATGGAACTTTCATCTGCCAATCGAAGTATACCAAGGACATCCTGAAGAAGTTCGATCTTGACAACGTCAAACCAATCAGCACACCCATGGCTACTTCAACCAAACTCGAATCAGATGAGAGCGGCAAACCCGTTGATCAACGTAAGTATCGAGGTATGATAGGCAGCTTACTCTATTTAACTGCTAGTCGTCCCGATATCATGTTCAGTGTTTGCCTATGTGCTAGATATCAAGCTAATCCTAAGGAATCACACATGACCGCGGTTAAGCATATCTTTCGATACCTTAAGGGTACGGTTACAGTGGGCCTATGGTATCCCAAGTCAACATCATTTGATCTTATTGATTATTCCGATGCTGACTTCGCTGGATGCAAGGTCGACCGTAAAAGTACGAGCGGCACGTGTCATTTATTAGGAAAAGCTTTAGTCTCCTGGTTTAGCAAGAAGCAGAACTCTGTCGCACTATCCACAACAGAAGCTGAATACATAGCAGCTGGGCGTTGTTGTGCACAAATTCTGTGGATGAAGCAAACCCTTGAAGACTATAAGTTATCTTTTATGCATATTCCTATATTCTGTGACAATACAAGTGCCATTAATTTGACTAAGAACCCTGTCTGCCACTCACGTACTAAACACATTGACATCAGACACCACTTTTTGCGTGATCATCAGCAAAATGGCACGATTAACTTAGAATTTATCGACACTGATCATCAGCTAGCAGATTTCTTTACTAAGCCATTATCCGAAGAGCGCTTCAATTTCCTATGTCGTGAACTCGGAATTTTGGATGAAGCAGTTATAAGTTGAGACTCGCCTGCGTAAATATCGAGTATATTTTGATTCTTTTACGACAAATTTGGTATGGGTACAAGCCGAAAGGGTCCTTCTGACAACAAGGCGTAAAAGCCTAAGCGATACGGTGCACTAGTCCTCAGGACTACCGCTAGCTGGGATCCGGCTCCTGCAGCTAACCCATGGCAAATTTGAAATATTGAATTATAATATATTTTCTTGTTTATTATATGGTTTGTTTCGACTTAATACTGTCTAATTACTACATTCTAAAGTTCATTCTGACTTTTGAGTACCTCTCTATGTACTTCATTGATTTCATCAAACTTTTATCCTCAACCATCACTTTTCTTCAACACTTAACCAATTTTTTTTTCTTTCAGCCTGTTTTCTGTTCTGGACCACTAATCCAGAACTCGGGCCGAACTCTGCCCTTAACAGAGTTCGAGCCGAGTTCGGTCCAATTGCTCCAGCGTCGGGATCTGGCTCTGCCGTTGGATCATTTTAGATCCAATGGTCAATATTCTATCCGACCAAAGACAAACCCCTATTTTATTTCGGGATTCCTTCTCTTTCCTCCCATATTTCCTTCTTCTCCACCTCTTCAACCTTCTTCCTTCCAAACCCTAACCCTAGTTCTTGATCTAGAGAGCTCCATTTCTTCTCAAAATCAAGGGAAAGGGGTTTTTCAACATTCTCTTCCACTGTTTGGTATTATTTTCAGGTATAACTCTCTCTTTCTATCATTTTCAAGTTCTTCTATTTCTTTGCAAATGGCATCTCGTTTGTCCAAACGAGGGAGAAGGACTCGACATGAGGGAGCTTCCTCTTCGGTTCCTCCTCCTCCGATTGAACAAGTTGTTGAACAACACCCCATTCATCCGTTGTTCAATCCGCCGCGTCCTGATGACCCTAATACATACGACGACCGTCTATTTGTGTCGCTAGACGCCTCTAATGAATGGTTTAGCGATTTTAGGACTCGTCCGGTGTTTGGGGGCCATCCCATCAATTTCACAATATTTTCTCAATATGAATCTTTATTTTGTGATCTTTGTTTGGATGAACTAGTTGCTTCCAACTTTGTCATTTACCGTAGCGCAATCCAAATGTTCTACTGTAATCTGACTTACGATGTAACCCACATCTATTCCCGGGTTGCTGGCATTAACATTGCCTTCAATGATTCTGAGTTGGGAGACTTTCTTGCTCTCCCGGATCTTGATGTGTGGGACAAGCTTGTAGAAGCACGTCAACTTCAATTTGTTGGCGATACTTCCCTTGAAGGATTCAAGGAGGATTTATGTGCTCCTAACGTAAGTCCTCGCAAGCTAAAGGCCAAGCATCTCACCCCCTACTTTTATGAACTTTATCGCATCGTGTTCAATACAATCTTACCAAAAGCTGGTTCAACTGATGAAGTTACCTACTTTGAGATCTCTGCTTTATATCACCTTCATTTTCGTATCCCCTTCAATCTTCCTAGGACAATGATGGACTGGATGATAAATTGTAGGAAGAAACCAAGAGCTTTGGTTTATCCTTTATACCTTCCTATGGTTTTTCGTGCATTCATTATTCCTATTCATGACTGTCCGTTCTTGCCTGTTCCTGCTTTCCTATCCAAGGCACGACGTACTCAAGCAGTCGTCGCCTCTCCTGAGGCTTCTGAGCATTCTGATGATGAGGAGCCAGACGCCCCTCCACTCGGTCAGGATGCACCTCCTCCACCTGCCACTCTTGACTCCATCCAGACCATGCTCCGGGATCGTTTCGACTTAGAGGACGATCGGTGGGCTCAGATGGACTACCGCACTACCCTGCAGATGAGTGCACTCAGCAACTCGCTGCATGATATTCGGTACTCCATGTCCCATCATCCTACTATGCCCATTCCCATGCAGCGGGATCCCGATCGTGAGGGCTATCGCATTGATGATCCGTGGGTCATGCGTTACCTGGATCCGGGTGCTGCTTTTGTGGATCCCAGACGTTCTGACACTCCTGGACCATCTCGTGCTCCGTGATGGAGATTGGCTACTATCTGCTGCTGCTGCTGCTGATGATGACATTAGTTGATGCATTTTCATTTCTAGTTAGTTAGTTTCAGTTTATGTACTTGGATGCTTTTAAACTCTGGTTGTGTGTTTGACATTTGGTTATGACACTTTATGCTAGTACTTCTTTTGATTATTTCTATACTGTTTTTTCTCTGCTTGGTGTGGTTGTATTACTATTAATTGTTTACTACAGTTTTCTTTTATTATTCATTTCTCTGCAGTCTATATTGCTAACTGCCAAAAGGGGGAGAACTATGTATATTCTGCCTGGATATATATGGCTGGATATACTTGTTTGGTATCAGATCCTATCTTTTCGTATTTCTGTGCTTGTTTGTGCTTTTTGGGAGATATTATACAGGTTTCATGCACTATTTTCGAGGGAGCTATTGCTTCTAGCTCAACACCGTTCACTGATTACGGGGGAGCTATTACATTCTAGCTCGGCATCAAGTATGGGGGAGCTATGTTGCTATAATCAACTGTGTCCAGGTATGAATATTGAATATACATATATTATTTTGTCAATTATCAATATGGGGGAGATTGTTGACACAAAGTCATAGTCAACCAAATATTGACTACATTGACTAAATAATATCTGTATTAATTCAATACGACACACGACGTCTGCATAACAGTTCAAGACAGACGACAGCTCAGTCTCCGGCTCTCAGTGTGTTTTCGAGTCTATATTTTATATTTTTATTGAGTCTAGACTTGTGTACTCTGAGTCTTGCTGAGCTCTTGTGTAACGCCCCAGTCCCAAAATACGTAGGACCAAGTACGTAATCATGCCAGCTGTATTCATACGAAATACGTAGGTCTCGTATGAATACATAAGCTGTAAAATGTAGTAATCCAAGACAAACTAAATCTCATCCACAATGAAACGAATAATAATATAAAAATGAACTTGAATATTTTTGGTACAATCGTTGGGCGGAGACAAAGTCCACTACCAACTATCTCAATGAAAGAAATGTACAATAAATCGAGCGATAAAAATGGCAAGACGAACCAAGCGCAATTGTCTTCGAATGAATGAAGAAGACCACGGCCTTGGCTAGAATACCTGCGGAAGACATGAACACACACCTGGGGAAAAACCAGGTCCTCAGAGGGACGTAACAAGATACATAATAACAATACCATGATGAACTGTAAATGATACATGATAAAGAAAAGACCACATGCTCCAACACAATGGAACCTAACCATCTAGGTGTAATGCAAGTCGAAAACTATACTGGAACGTATAAGTGGGTAGGAATAAAGCATAGCATCCACTAGAGGCTTTCGCATGAACTAGTATACGTCTCTGACCGTATCTGACGACGAGGTCAGGGCCGTGCAATGGATATATCCCCTAGTTCATACTTTGCATCGCTAGCATACCTCCTGACCGTATCTGACGACGTGGTCAGGGCCGTGCAATGGATATATCCTCTAGCGACACACCCATAACAGGGAAACCATGAACCCATAACCGGGCAATCTAGAAGGCTGTGGGATAGCTCATACGTCCCAGTAGTTTTCCCCGCCCATGTATCACACAAGTCATATCCATGTCTTGGCGATCCATATCTCTATGCAAGTCGCTATCTAGACTCCACTAATCCATAAATGAACCGACACACGAACCGCCCGTATCGGTAGCAAGTCGAATACGTAGGTTCGTGCCGACTCTATGATCCTCACTCATGTGTCGTGTATGAGACGTGTCAACAAGTCTAAGAAGTTATGAAGCATAACTTCAACACATCGGAAAGTCCGCTACCACATATGGTCCACACACACACGCACACACACAAACATCGATATACATATCGATGGCACCCAAGTCATACTTGGACATACTCTTACTAATATAAAAACACTAGCAACACATAAAATATCATGAATCAAATATAAGTACAAGATGGCAAGGTATCTTGCCTGATAAAGCTCCTGGTGTACTGCAATGCTCAAGGTGGCACGACTGCGACTTTGGTGTAACAACTCACAAGGGGACCTCTGCTGGGGTACAGACCGGTGCATCGGGTCCAGAACGGTCAATTTAGTTAGGTCGATAGGAGGAAGGACAGAATTGGCAGGAGGATAGGAATAATGGGCGTAGTTGCGGACGGAAGGATAGTCGAAAGAAATTTAGATAAATAATATATATATATGATTTAGGAAAACTATTTGTAATACTCGAAATTATATTTTTATTAGCAACGAAAATACTTGAAAATATTTTTATGTATAATAATTTAAAAATTATATTTTACTAGTCAAGGAAAATTTATTTAATAAAACATATAAAAAGCTTAAAGAAAATGTTTGAGACTAAAATCCAAAATCTAAAATTACATAGATAGCTTTAACCCCTATACTAAGCATATAGTTTGAAAACCAATAATATATCCAATTATCGAAATAATAACCTTAATAATAAATAAGTAAACTAGTAGGAATTATATGAACTAAATGATACAAATACTGATAACAGCATTAATAATAATAACTATTATTAAGATAATGAAATAAACCACTTGATAAAAAAATAGTGGTTGTATCAGTACGTTTATAACCATAACATTACTATAATTACTATCAGTAGTAATAATAATAAATAATATTAAAAGATTATAATAAATATAAAAGAATATAAAAAGAATATACATAATAATAATAATAATAATGATAATAATAACCATAATAATAAAAATAATAATAATAATAATAATAATAATAATAATAATAATAATAATAATAATAATAATAAAACAGTAACAGAAAGAATCAAAACAAAGAAACAAACTAACACACAAAAAAAGACAATTTAAAAACAAAGAACACTAAATACAGGTAACAGCACAATTCCCCTACCAGCTATTGTTCTTTAAGAACACTAAATAATAAAAACAAAATATCAAAGAAAGAGAGAGAGGGAACCTACTTCTGAAAAGAAATGAAGAGGGGAGAAGGAGCGGAGGAAAAGAGGAATTGAGTGAGTTGGAGAGAGAGGGTTTGAGAGGGGATGATGGGAGGAGAACGGACGGTCGGCGGTGGCGGCTAGAGAGGGGAAAGGGAGGAGCGGAGACTCGGAGGAGCGGTCGGAAGGGAAGGATAGGTCGGTCCGGCGGTGGAGGTTTCGGCGGACGCGGGGAGGGTTTCCACCGGCGTGGCGCGCGCGGAGGCTCGGGTAGGCCACGGCGGGCGGAGGACGAGCAGAGGAAGAAGGGGGTTGTCGGGCTGCGCGTGCGCGGCCGGCCGTGGCTGGCGCGGCGCGGCGGAGAGGGGCGAGACGCCGGGGTCTCGCGGCGGAGATGGTGACGAGGGAGGCGGATCGAGGAGGGGAGAAGGGTTTTCCGGTCAGCGCCTCTCTGGAGGACGCTCGGCGGCGTGGGGCGGTGGTCAAGCGGATGGATGGTCGCCGACCACGGCTTGCCGTGGCGGAGAGTTTGGCCAGGCTAAGGTGATGCAGGCGGTCCGGTGCTGGACGAGCGGCTAAGGATGGGGTTCCGGTCGGCGGATCGGTGGGCATGGGCGGCGGTCAGACCAAGTGCAGGCGCGGTGGAGCACGCCGGTCGCGGCCTGGAGGGAGGGGCGGAGATGGGTTGCTGACCGGCGGGGAGATGGTGGTGGAGCGCGGGTTCTCGGCCACGGTGGTCGCGGCGCGCTGAGGAGGTAAGGGTGGTGGTGTCGTGCTTTTATTTGATTTTATTTTTTTGCTGTTGGTGATGTTGGTGGTCGCTGGTGGCGCAGCCACCGGCGGCGAACGTGGTAGTGGTTGATTTTGGCGATGGTAGATGGGTTGGTCGGAGTGGGCCGGTGAATGGTGGCGGGGATGGAATTGGTTTGGTAGCGGTGGTGACGGGTGTTTGCTGGTGGTGTCGGGGACGGCCAGGAGGTGGTGGCAGTTGTCGTGTTGATGGCAGCAGGGTGGCGGTGGTCGACTTGGACGGGTTGGGTTGGCCGGGACTACGGAGTCAGCATCGTGGTGAGGGAGGAGATGGCAGGGAGTTGGGACGTGGTGATAGTTATGGATAGGCTAGGTTTATGAATTTTGCTTGTCGTGTCGGGATTGTCGACACGGAGGACACAATGTATATGTAGAATTTGGAATAAGAATCTCTGGATGGACATAGACACGATGCACGTATTCTAGTTGTGGAAATTTTGGTGGAGGTGAGGATTTTATGGAGGAGTACCTGCCTATTTATAGGATGTGGGAATTCCCATTGGGATAGGATTAGGATTATTTAGAATCCAAACTAGATATTTCATAATTAATTTAAAATCACTCAAATTCAAATCAAAAATCTAATTCAATTCTAAATAAATTTAAATTAAAATTTTAAAACGAATAGAAAAAATCAAATTTCAAATATTTAATTATTTAAATAAATGCATAAATTCAAATCAAGATTTAAAATGGACACAAAATTTTCAAATATATTAAAAATATCGATAATAATAATTTCGAAAATAATAAATATTTATAAATATCATTTTTGAATAAATTATTATTATAAATAAATTTCGAAAATTATATGTTTATTTAAAATAAACTAGCAAAAATTTTTATGAATTATGTGCATGCACTAAAAATATTATTTATTCTAAACAAAAAGCTTTTCATAAATAAAATCATAAATTTAGAAAATTTTGATAGCTAAATTAAATATTACATATATTATTTTGAAACCATAAAAAATATTTTTCTAAAAATATGTACGCTCGTACATATTCGCACTCGTCGAGCAATTACAAAAAAAAAAAAAAATTTCGTGCGCGACGTACAATACGATTACGCGACGTACAATTCAAAATATTAAATCAGTACCAAAATTAAATAAATAAATAAAAAATAGTAGAAATTTAGGGGTTTTACATCTTGACACTTAGTCTACAGCCTACCCAAAATCTCAAGCTCCACTGAACCAAACACTGCCCAAAAATCCCCTTAGAACCACTCTGTGCTCTGGAGACAGAGTTCGGGCCGAACTCTGCCTCCACACAGAGTTCGGGCCGAACTCTGTCCCCTAGAAATCAGGAACCCTAATTTTAGGGTTAGCTGGTTGCTAGTTGTCCAACGGCCAAATTTTTGAATTTTTCTACCCGAATTCTGGCCGAATTCTGCCTATAAAAACACTATAAATAGGGCATGAATTCTCTCATTCCAATCCATCCAATCTTCTTTTCTCTTCTCTCTTATAAGCTCAAGTAAGCCATACCCTTCCCATCTACTAGCCACAAGCCTCCTAAGTGTCGAGTGCTCAGCATCTCTCAGTTAGGATTCTTGTGCAAGAGTCGAAGAAGTCGCTTGGACAATTCCAAGCAAATTGCCACTGCGATCATCTGTTAGAAGTTGACGTGCTCTTCTGAAGAAAATGCACGGGTTGTAAACTACTATTTCACAAATAGTGGATTTAATCCTGAGCTAGAGTTCTCAGGCCTGGACTAGTCCTCCACGAGGGAAACCAGGTTAAAATCGCTGTGTTTGCGTATGCTCTTTTGCTCTTCATTTATTTTCCGCACTTTACTCTGATTATTTATTGTTGGTGAAAGAGTTATTTTTAATTGGCTATTTTTCTATATAAACTCTATTCACCCCCCTCTAGAGTTGCCAAACTGTTCTTCAAAGATCTCCAAACAAATTTTAGTCATAAAATATTTGTAGGCGAGATGCAGCATTTTAAGTATCTATTATTACTTCCCTATTTTTTTACATAAGCAAAATGATGTGATCGAACTAGTAATACTCAGCACAGTCAAGAATAAAGCATAATATTTAACACAAAATAAGAGAATGCATAGTGCTGAAATAGGAAATACTAGCATAAACTGAAATAGAGTTCATACATCACTCATAATATACTAAAACTAATAATGCTTGAAAGAAGCATTTATCATTAATACATAGTCACAAAAGAAATCTAAAAATATAACTAGTGGTGAACTATCACTAGGAAACATATCCTCAATTGTCATCCTCATCATCATCATTATCATCATCATCAGCAGCTCTGGAAGGACCGGTGTCAGTAGAACGGTTGGGATCATATCGGGCAATTGTAGGGTCAGTATCGCTGAGGCTCTGGATCATCAATGCGGTACCCAAGTCTGGTGGGATTACGAACCATAGGGATGGGACCACTAGGGTTGTGAGTAAGACTGTAAGATATATCCCAAACAGAGTTGGATATGGCCTGAAGCTGGAGGGTGGTACATATATCCATAGATCGAAATTGATCCATCATAAGAGCCAGAAGTGACTCAATGGTAACGCCACCAGGAGGATGAGTAGGATGGGAGTCAACAGCTAATGGGTCAACTGGAGGAGGTAGAGCTTGAACAGTAGAAGAAGGAGTAGAACGATGATGCTCGTGAAGATAAGCAGGAGCAACATCAAGCAGGAGCAGCATCCTCCGAAAAATCTTCGAGTACAACCTCAAAGAAATAAAAAATATACGAGAGATACATCGCATAAAGAAGACATCACGATTTCTTGTGACACCGTTCCATAGCGGCAATGATAGTCTTGGGTAGACTGAAGGGGACATGAAAGTGGAGATAATAGATAGTTGAAAGCTCTAAGTATGAGATCTCATCAGTAACGGTATTCCTTGGAATGATGGTGGAGAATACCATTCTATGAAGGACATAGAAGTAGTTTTTAAATGCTTAGGGCGAAGAGTGCCTTTTGGTCGAGGATTTGTTTCATATAACGAGTCACGAAAGGAATAAAAAGTTGTCCCTTCAGGAAATTGAACAGAAGTGATATTGACTAATGCTTCCCCAGTATTAGAAATGTTAAGTACGATAGCTAAGTCATTAGCATCAAACTCAATATCGATTCCACCAACTTTTGATTTCACTTTTTCGTTAGTGACCGATAAGTTGCAATAAAACATACGAATAACATTAGTATATATAGAAAAACTAGATTGAACTAAATCTAGCAACTGATGATATTCAAAAACGTTAATGTGATCAGTAAATAGTATGAAATTGATAGGAGCACCCGGACAAAGTTTTCTTTTATGAAAATTATTAAACCACTCATTTAATGCCTCATGAGACATAAATATAAAATCATCAAAGAAATTATCGTCGGGTTTGGATGGAGTATAAAGAGAAAATGAGGCCGCCTCATGAGGAGTAGAGGACGAACCTTCATCAACTTTCCTTTTCTTTTTCGAAGAAACAATAATTTTAGGAGCCATAGGAAAATTGAAAGTAGTAGAGATAGTAAAAATATATCAAAATTGAGGATAAATAGTTGAAGAGAACTTCGAGAGAGCTCAGACTCCAAAGTTTGAAAGCTTGCGAGGCTTGGAGGAGGGAGAACCAATAAGTTAGGGTTAGGGTTTTTCGGTAGATTTGGAGGCTGTGATGAGGAGGAAGATGATATTTGAGGGTTTAAATAAAGAGGAGGCTCGGCGTCCAGCTTCTGTTTGAATTCACCCAGACCAAGTTCGGTCCGAGTTCGGTCACTTGGGAATCAGAACAGATGTTGGAAAGGGTGTGATAGTTTTTAACAAATACAAAATTAATTAGAAATAATTGTGTTGAAATGAATAATTAATATTAATCAATTAATAACACATAACTTGCATTGAATATTTTGGGTTAGCTGTAGGGACCGGATCCCAGCAAGCGGTAGTCCGAAGACTAGTATACCGTGTCGCTTCGGGCTATTTATACCTGTGTGACAGAAGGGCCCTTTCGACTTACAACCAAAATATTTTTCATAAATTTATGAGTATTAATTAAATAATATTTAATTATATTGCTTCAACGTCCAAAATTCCTAATTCTCAACGTATAAAGTTAAAACAATCTTCAGCCAAGGACTTAGTGAAGATGTCAGCTAGTTGATGTTCAGTGTCAACAAATTCTAAGTTAATATCTCCCTGTAAAACATAATCTCTAAGAAAATGATGTCTAATTTCTATGTGTTTTGTGCGAGAGTAACATCTCAGATTCTTCATGAGATTAATGGACTAGTGTTATCGCAGTAAATAGGGATGTGATGAAATGATAGCTGATAGTCTTCCAAGGTTTGCTTCATCCAAAAAATTTGTGCACAACAATATTATGCAGCTATATATTCAGCCTCAGTTGTTGATAATGCAACCGAATTTTGTTTCTTTGAAAACCATGAGACTAAGGACTTACCTAAAAAATGATATATGCCACTAGTACTTTAAGATCGACTTCGCATTCGGTAAAATTCATGTTCGAGTAACCTATCAGGTCAAACGAATCAGTTTTGGGATACCAAAGACCAGTCGTCAAAGTTCCTTGAAGGTATCGTAGGATACGCTTAACAGCGCTCACATGTGATTCTTTAGGACAAGCTTGATAACGTGCACATAAGCATACAGAGAACATAATGTTAGGTCAACTAGCAGTTAAATACAGTAAACTATTAATCATACATCTGTACTTACGTATGTCAATTGGTGTACCACTTTCATCTATATCAAGCTTTGTAGATGTTGCCATAGGTGTGCCAATTGGTTTGACGTTATCCATGTCGAATTTCTTTAGCAAATTTTTTGTATATTTTGCTTAATTAATGAATATCCCTTGTGAACTCTGCTTGATTTGTAGTCCGAGAAAGAATGTTAGTTCTTCCATCATGCTTATTACGAATTCACTCTGCATACACTTAGCAAACTTTTTACATAGCATCTCATTAGTTGATTCAAAAATTATGTCATCTACATATATTTGCACTAATAAAATATTTTTATCTAAAGATTTTATAAAAAGAGTTGAATCAACCTTCCCTTTAGAAAAATTGTGTCAAGCAAGAAGGAACTAAGGCGCTCATACCATGCACGAGATGGTTGTTTGAGACCATAGAGAGCCTTACAAAGCTTGAATACGTGATCAGGATTTTTGAAATCTTTGAAACCAGGAGGTTGTTTTACAAAAACTTTTTTTGTAAAACCATTTAAAAAAAAATACTTTTGACATCCATTTGAAAGAGTTTAAACTATGAAAACCTAAAAAAACATAAAGCATACGAATGGACTATAGTCTAGCAACTAGAGCATATGTCTCATCATAGTCAATGCCTTCTTCTTGATTATAGCCTTGAGCTACTAGACTTGCTTTATTGCGTGTGAGTGAACCATTCTCATCTTATTTATTTTGGAACACCCATTTGGTACTAATGATCGGGTGATCAATAGGTCTGGGAACGAGTTCCCACACTTGATTTCGCTCAAATTGGTTTAGTTCCTCTTACATTGCAGAAATCCAAAATTTATTATTAAAAGATTCTAAAATATTTTGAGGTTCTATTTTGGAAATAAATGCAACATTAGCCATTATTTCTCTTGTGCTTGAGCAAGTACTTACACCTATTGATACATCACCTATTATCAGTTCTTTCGGATGGTCTGGCGTGAACCTTAATCGTTTCGACAGACTCTCCAGATAGGACGTGGATGATGTATCTTCTGATGTTCTGTTGGAGGGAGTTTTCTCTTCTTTATTGTCACTATCGCCATTGCGTTGACTGTTTAGCTCATCGAATGTGACATTTATTGACTCTTTAACAATGAGTGACCTCTTATTGAATACTCTGTATACTTTACTTTTTTTCGCATAACCCAAGAATATGTCCTCATCATCTTTTTTATCCAAATTTTCCAAGTTGTCTTTTGTATTCAAAATAAAACATCTGCAACCATAGACCTTGAAATAGCGGGTGTTAGAAGTTCTATTAAACCATATTTCACAAGGAGTCTTTTTAGAGATAGGTCTAATCAGAACTCTGTTCAGAACATGGCATGTTGTATAGGCAGCTTCTGCCCAAAAATACTTTGGAAGATTATGATGGTTAAGCATAACTCTGGCAATATCTCCAAGAGTTCTATTCTTCCTCTCCACAATGCTATTCTATTGAGAAGTTCTGAGACAAGAGAATTCATATGAGAACCCATTCTAATCAGAAAATGATTTAAATCATGTTATCGAATTCTCCTTCATGATCACTTCAAATTCGAGTAATCATGAATCCTTTCTCATTTTGCACCTTTTTATAAAAATATACAAATTCAAAAAAGACGTCATTCTTATTTGCAAAAAAAATACCCAAGTATACCGTGAATAGTCATCAACTATCACATAAGCATATAGCTTACCGCCAAGACTGGCGACTCTACTTGGTCCAAATAAGTCCAAATGAAGTAATTATAAGGATCTAGAAGTACTTACAACATTTATTGATTCGAAAGATGATCTAGATGCTTTGGTCTTTTCACATTCGGCTTAGACCATGTCTTTCTTGAAAGTTTTTTCAGGTAAGCCCACCTCTTACCAGTTTCTTGGTGGACAATCTTGCAATAGTATCTATATTCGCATGTCCAACGCATACGCCATATCTAGCTTTCATCTTGAGTTGTTAACAAACACTTTCCTGTACTGTTAGTATTCTCTAACAAATATAGTACATATATATTATCCTATCTTATTCCCTCAAAGGAAGTTATTCCAGAAGATTTATCATAAGCAAAACATTTATTTTTAACAAAATTAATTCTATAACCATGATCAGTCAGTTGACTAATACTTAGTAGGTTATGTTTTAATTCTGTTACTAATCATACATCTTTAATGATAAGTGAGGGAGAAGTACCTATGTCGTCAATTCCAATGATATATCCTTTAAGATTATTTCCAAAGAAGACATAACCTTCTTTCTTCATCAATAGAGTTGCAAGCAATTTGTTATCACCTATCATGTGCCTAGAGCAACCACTATCGAGTATCCACTTGCTTTTAGTGGAAGGAGGAAGGTCCACCTACAACACAAGTTGAAGATTTTAGCTTTGGTACCCACTTTCTTGAGGGTCCTGATATGTTAGTTTTTGGAACCCATACATACACATTAAGATCTACTAGCTTTCTAATTTTACACTGGTGAGGTACATGTCCTTTTAAACCACAATAGTGACATGTAGCAAAAGTGTTAGTGCTAGGTGTAGTTCGAAGATCATGTATATAAATTTTTGAAGATGTATGTGATTTCTTATTGTGTGGAAAGGTATACATATATGCATGGCTTCTAACAGGTCTAGCAGTTGGTCGTGTTGTGTTTGTGTTTAGCCTTATGACTTGTGTTTAGTTGAGCTTTAGGTTTAACAACCTGTTTGCCCAGTTTGATCTCTAACCTTTTAGAGATGTCACAGGCTTCATTGTACTTGTCCGTGAGTGTATCTACTCTCTGAGCAGCAATGTTATACTTTTTTTCTCTAGTTCATAGAGATCGTTAAGTTTTACATTTTCTTGATTCGCTTTTTTAAGCTTTTCAAGAGTTTCATGTAAGCTTAACTTTAAAGAAGTAATCTCATTGGTTTCACTAAAAGAATCTTTAATATCTTCTAGCATTCTAGATTGCTTTAGAAACTTAGTTGTACAAATTTTAGCTATTTCTTAGAACTTTTGTACATATCTATCATTTTTCTCTGATCTTCTAATAGATCAGTAAAAGCATCAGACAATTCATCAAATGTAAATTCTTCATAGAGAGGGTTTGATATTACCTTAGCATCTATAGCCATAAAACATAGGTTTGCTGTGTTGCGAGGCTTCTATTCTTCTTCAGAATCACTAGCTTCGCTTTCACACCAGATGCTAGTGTTGGCATAGTTTCTAGTTGAAGACATTCTCTTGCTTGTCTGATTATGTCTGCTTTCCTTCCTTATGACAGAATAGACTTTCTTGATATGGCATGTTCTTTTAAAGCTGAAGCAGATAGGTTCTTCATCGTCTTTAGAATCTTTCTTCTTCTTATTTGACTTCTTATATCTAAGAAATCTTCTGAAGTTTCTTATCATGAGGGCTATCTATTTGTTGTTTGAGGAGTCTCTCACTTTCATCGTCTGAGGTTGTCTTGTGGTTAGCTTGAATGCTATCGCCTTCTCTCTTGGAGCTGACTCTTCGAAATCTTTAAGGTCTAGCTCATGCGTCATAAGCTTTCCCATAAGGGTTTCAAGAGTCATGATCGTGAGATCATTTTCTTCAATAATGGCCGTTGCTTTAGGATTCTAGTTCTTGGTTAGCCCACGAAGCACCTTCTGAATCTTCTCATGATTGTTGTATTCTTTTCCAAGGGAAGATAAAGGATTAACAATGTCTAGGAACCGACTAAACATATTTGTGATAGTTTCATTAGGCTTTATTTTGAACTCCTCATATTTTTGTGTTAGTTGCAAGATTTTGGACTCCTTCACTTGTGAAGTACCTTTACGGGTAACCTCAAAAGTTTCCAAACCTAGTGAGACATGAAATATGTAGAAACTCTATTGAACTCAGTTTTATCTACAACACAAGATAAAGCATTGATGGCTTATGCATCAAGACTAGCTTGTTTCTTTTTATTGTCGGTATATCTGTCGAATATTTTTTTCCCTAGAATACTGTCTACCGTAATAGGTAGTGGTTTCTTATATCCATTCATGACAATCGACCATAAATCAAAATCAAGAGACTGGAGAAAAAATCTCATACGTGTCTTCCAATACGTGTAGTTTGTGCCATCAAATAGGGGTGGCCTATTTGTTGATTGACCTTCACCATTGCTTGGATATAGGGATGCCATATCTTAAGGAGTTTTAATCCGACTAGAGATAAACCGTGCTCTGATACCAATTGTAGGATCGATGGCACTCTAGAGGGGGTGAATAGAGTGCAGTGAAAAATAATTACCAATTAAAGTCTAAGCAGGTGAAACAAATGATTAAACAATTAAATGCAAGTAAAGCAGTAAATAGTGGAGGCAAGAAAGCAATATGTAGACACAACAGGTTTATACTATTTTCCCTCTGAGAGGACTAGTCCAGTTCACGAGAACTCTTGCTCGCTATAATCCACTATTTTGAATAGAGATTACACCGCATGCTTTACTCCGAAAAATATGCCAACTTCAACATCGTCATGTTTTTATCCAAAGCCCACGATCAAACTTCAACAACCCCTTTCTGAGAAAAGCTTTTATACGCCAAGCTTTGTACAACTCGAATACTCCTAATCGGAAACCACCGACACTAGAAGGATCGGAGTTGTCTTGTAGATTTGAAGATTGAAGCTTTGTAAATGGAATAGAAAGCTTAAGAATAGATAGAGAAGACGAAGATTGAATGAGTGAATAAAAATGAGAATTTCTTCTCTTTTTATAGGAATTTTTGAGATAGAGTTTGGGTAGAACTCGGTAGGCTAACGTTCATAATTTTGAACTTTGGTGATCCAAAAGAATAGAAAAAGCTGTTGACCAGGAGTGATTCTAGGTGACCGAGTTCGGTCCGAGTTCGGGCAGAACTATGACCAAGTTCGATTACCAGGGATCCTGGTCAACCTGAATTGGTTTTTGGTTTTGGGTCTGAGTTTCGTTTGTGGTCTAAGTTTGGTTTGGGTTAGGAAATGGATCAAAGATGGTTTTTAGGATTGAACTTCTAAATGCCAGTGATCCCGACTCACAATATAATCTAGACTTAATAAAATAAAAATACAGAATAAAAATGAAAATAATTACGGAGATGAATTCTGCGATCTTCGGTTTCTTTTCATATCAAGTTCGGAGTTTTAAGTCAATTATCGAAATTGGTTTGACCATGGCTTCATGGGCCAACATGTATAAGGAAGACATGGCGGAACAAAAATAGATATAAACAAGAATAAGTGAAAGTAAACATGCATAAATACTGTACAAGTTGGCAAGGTATACTTGTCTGCAACTTCCAACTGTGAGTACGATGGTCCGGCTCCAAGGTCCTCGCTACCTCCGTCACGTATGCCTATACTAAATATTCTACTATTAGTAATACACAAATAACTTACTTTATATGGACTTACCATATATAGGCATTAATAATATATTTATACCAAAACTAGTCATATTGACTACTCTACTTAATATAACATATATAGTATTAAATCTACCTATAAAAGTAATATATTATTAACATAAAAAATATCTATTTGAATTCTAAAAAATATTTATAAATATCTATATAATAATTAATATATTTTATTCATAGAAAAATATGTGTAAAAGTCTTGTATTGATTCTACAATATTATTTCTAGACTTGGTATACGATTTGAGTCCCGAAACAATAAATAGTTAAAAATTATTAATTCTGAAAAAACTGTAAAAAATAGGTAAAATTATATATTTATCATAAAAATATGAACAACAATTAATTTGGTAATGGTATACGAAGTTTCAAATCAATTGGACACATAGAACTCATAGATTTTGGTATTTCGATATTACGAGAAAATGTCTACATTTTTCATAAATAGTAACCAAAACCAAAATATTGCAAAAGCATATGAGTTGGAAAGCTTAGGAAGTCTAGTTTCTTAACAAAAATATAAAAAAGGTAAAAATATCCCAAAAATTGATGAAAATTGGCTCGCAACAACACTGGTTTATTCTGGACACCTTTCTGTAGAACGGACACCCCAGATAAACCGTTTGGAATAGTGTGTGTGGCCAATTGGATATGAAAATAGACATAGAGATATTTTCAATACTTTTGGTTTTATAAAAAGATGAGATTCGAAAGTACACGGGAGGTGAATAGTGTGTGTGGCCAATTGGACACCTTCCTGTGAGTACGATGGTCCGAATTCAGACTTGGATCCTGAACTTTGGTTGACTTGTAGGACTACTACAAGGAATTGTAAACATGTGGGGGGTTGATAATATTATGGAGGACCGTGTTAGCTTCACAACAAATATTTATGGAGTGTCACGGGAGGTCAGAAAGGGGTCAAAACTACTGCTGTGGCTGAAAGTGGTCGACAGTGTATAGACTGAAGGAATTTCAGGATTATGAGGATAGAGAGGGGTTGGTGGCTACTTTATATGCATCTATTTTAATGGTTAAAGGGTTAGAATTTGGGTAGAGAAGGTTTTAGGAAAATTTGGTTTGATTTGGTTGCTCCAATAAAAAGATATGCAATATTGAATCTATAGGTGAATGTTGAGTTTCCTAGTTTAGAAAGTCAATGGTGGGTTGGTTTAAACTATTTTATGGATGTAATAAATATCTAAATATCAATCTAAATTCACCCTAATAAGTTATGGTAACCTATTATAGGCTCAACTACGGCTAGTTAGACTACTTCTAGGCCGGTATAATTTTTATAATCAAAATTGACTCTGAAAGGCTAATTAATGGGTATTATGTGCCATCTGAAAATAAATAGCACATGATAACTCAATTGGTGGGACACAATTAGCATATGTGTAGTAGGCTTAAAATAGGTCAAAATCATATATTGGGTCGAATGATATGGATCGGATTTGGGCCTCAAATCAAAATTGAAAAATACATCTAATTTTATGGTAATGGCTAAAATGATGATGTTGACCCCAAAGTTGTACAAAAAATATATAGTGCAAGGGAACATGTTTGTGTGGGACATGATATATCAAATTGAAGGTGGATTCGTCTAGATTATGAATATAAAATTATATTTGATAAATTCATAATTGTTGTATTTCAAAAGTCAAAGCTACGACAAAGTACCTATATAGCCATAATTTAAAATAAAATATGGTTTAATACATAAAAAATAAAATAAAAATAAAAAATCCCCAAAAAATTAGGGTGCTTATAATCTACCCATATTAAAAGAATTTTGTCATCAAAATTAAAAAAATACTCACTAATAATGAATCATGCTAACGTAACTAGGAATAGTTCAAAGGGTACATTATGTCACTACAGTCTCTCCTAATAACTCGAGTAACAATTAATCCTAAAATTTTCTTATTCAATGTTCGATCATAAAACTATAAATGGTTACCTATAGTCGCCCCTCCTTGTGCTGATGGTCTTGCAACGATCATGTTGAAGGTTTGTCCTCCTTGACCATCAAGCCAAGAAATTTAATTACTAGTCCCTTAACCACTATCCTCGATTCCCCTTATATATATAGGTATGTCTAGTCTAACACAATCCTATCCACTCTACACTCTATTTCAAGATCGATACTATGGTATAACTTGTCATTCCATATCCATTTAATAGGATTCTCCATAGTAAGGTTTTTGGGCCACTGTCCATTGTAACTCCATTTCTTGACTTATACATACTATCATTATTTCTACATTGTTCAAGTGAAACTTCCTCCGCCTCGATGCAACCATATAATTTCTATGAGGTTATGTATCCATCTTAAGTACAGTGCTTATGGACTCATTCTATTCATAACAAGACTTTCAAATCCTTTCACTATAGTCTTCCATAGGGGTGATCACACTCTAACTAGGGAACCGTATCTGATTCTAAAATTCTTCCAGATATTCTTCCAAGTTACTCCATTCAGTTCGAATGAGAATCCTATCTTATCTTCATCAATACACCAAATTAAATTGTGCTATACTTCTACCCCATCTCGATATAACCAAGGTATACTAATCCGTCTCTACCCACCATAGGTGAATAGCGAAAGGGTTGTAGTCCCTTGTTCCTAGAGTCTCTCGTTAAGGTAAAGTTGCCTATAAGAATTCTATGTTGCCAGTCCGATCTACTCGGTCTATCTAATTGATACGTCTATCCAAACCCTTACTACCTTAGATAACTAATTTTCTTTTTCTAAAACACTTCTATCAACTATATTATATCAAATGATGGAATATAATCCAAATGGTTCATCAAACACGAGTATTCTTCCTTCCGAAATAGGAAAAGACGAGAGTCCAAGACAAGGAGTTCAAGAAGGACGATCGACTTCAATTATGAGTTCCAAAGGCAATGGATAAAAACAAAAAGATTTTCAAAGCAATTATGGATTGAGATCCTAATATAATATCCTATTGCGGGCTCGTTCAGCACAGTAACTTAATCGAAACGATATGCTCTGACCTGTATGAGCTATCATAAAAATATGTAATATTCCAGGTCCAAAATATGTTAGATTAGGAGATCGTATACATACCAGCAATGTATCAAGCAGACTCTAGCTCGACTCAAATACATATAAGCTGTTTTCGTGTTATACTTCTATCTACCAATCAACTATAAATATATCTAACTCAATCTAAAGAATAAGTAAATCAGGAATAAAGAATATATATTACGGTCTACAGCCCAATAACATATATGTTCGATTAGTCCCGAAGGATGACATGGATCTATAAAACCAGAGTATAAATAATGTATACAATATCAAAGCATGATAAGGTACCTAAATGATATAGCAATAATTCTATGATCAGCGGACTAGCTCTGCATGACTAACTACCTGGAGTGAACACGAGGTCCTCAGGATACATAAAACATCCCAAATGTAACAGTATGAAATATGCATAGAAAATAAGTAGTCGTGAAAGAATTAACTAAGACACAAGGAGACTAAGACACAAGGGAACTAAGACATAAGAAAACTAAGACATAAGGAACCTAAGATAGTGGCATGCCATACTAAAAGTGTGGTACTAGATGTGACTACAAGAAAGTTGTGATAACTTCAATTTGATGGGAGCTCAAAGTCCTATAGTCAGTAGGCCGATGGGGACTCCCTAACTATAGTAAGTCTTATTCGCACTCGATAGGAGCTCATGAATGAGGTGGTCAAATATAGTCAACGTCAAATAACATGTCAAGGTCAAGTCAAGATAAATATAGGTAATCAAATCAAGTCAAGGTCAAGTCCAAATGATGAAGTCAATTCAATGCACAAGAACAGAAAAATCTAAACAAGTATAGTGAAGCGTGGATCCAGTAGGTGACAAGAAAAGAAAGACATGTAGCATATAAGAAAACAAGTAAGAAAACATCATGAAGCATGTATAAGGCAGACATGACGGAATAAAAATAGACATAAACAAAAACAAGTAGAAGTAAACATGCATAAATACTGTACATGTTGGCAAGGTATACTTGTCTGTAACTTCCAATTGTGAGTACGATGGTCTGGCTCCAAGGTCCTCGCTACCTCTGTCACCTATGCCTATAATAAATATTCTACTATTAATAATAGACTAATAACTTACTATATATGGACTTACCATATATAGACCATAATAATATATTTATACCAAAATTAGTCATATTGACTACTCTACTTAACATAACATATATAAGATTAAATGTACCTATAATATGCACAACAATTAATTTGCAATGGTACATTTAATCTTATATATGTTATGTTAAGTAGAGTAGTCAATATGACTAATTTTGGTATAAATATATTATTATATGTTTATCAATATATGAGTTGGAAAGCTTAGGAAGACTAGTTTATTATCAAAAATATAGGAAAGGTTGAAGTGTCCCGAAAGTGGATGAAAATTAGCTCACAACAGAACTGGTTTGTTTTGGACACCTTACTGTAGAACGGACGCTCTAGAGAAACCGTTTGGAACTGTGTGGGTGGCTAATTGGACATGAAATTATACACATAGATCTTTCCAATAGTTTTGATTTCATAAAAAGGTAAGGTCCAGAATTATACGAAACCTTAGATGGAAAATAACATACCTGTTGGAACGAATTTAGACTTGGATCTCGAACTTCGGTTGACTTGTAGGGCTATTTTGGTATATTAGAAGGGATTGTGAACATATGGGGGGTTGATAGGATTATAGAGGGTCATATTAGCTTCGTAATGAATATTTATGGAGCATCACGGGAGGTCAAAAAGGGGTTGAAACTGCTACCGTGGTTGAAAGTGGTCGACGGGTGTATATGCTGAAGGAATTTTAGGATTATCAAGATAGAGGGGGGGTTGGTGGCCACTTTATATATATATATATATATATATATATATATATATATATATCACGGGAGGTCAAAAAGGGGTTGAAACTGCTACCGTGGTTGAAAGTGGTCGACGGGTGTATATGCTGAAGGAATTTTAGGATTATCAAGATAGAGGGGGGGTTGGTGGCCACTTTATATATATATATATATATATATATATATATATATATATATATATATATATATATATATATATAAAGTATGAAGGGTTAAAGGATTAGGACTTGGGTAGAGATGGTTTTAGAAAAGTTTGGTTTGATTTGGTTTCTCCAATAAAAAGATATGCAATATTGAGTCTATAGGTGAATATTGAGTTTCCTAATTTAGAAAGTCAATGGTGGGTTGGTTTAAACTATTGTATGGCTATACAAAACCTCTAAATATCAATCTATCAATAAGTTATGGTAACCTATTATAGGCTCAACTAAGACTAGTTGGACTAGTTCTAGGCCGGTATGATTTTTATAATCGAAATTGATTTCGAAAGGCTAATTAATAGGTCTTGTGTGCCATTTGAAAATAAATAGCACATGAGAACTCAATTGAGTGGGACATAATTAACGTGTGTGCAGTAGACTCAAAATAGGACAAACCTATATATTGGGTCAAATGGTGTGGATCGGATTTGGGCCTCAAATCGGAATTGAAAAATACATCTAATTTTATGGTGATGACTAAAATGACAATTTTGATCCCAAAGTTGTAAAATAAATACGTAGTACATAAAAACATGTTTGAGTGGGACATGATATATCAAAATGAAGGTGGACTCGTCTAGATTACGAATATGGAAATAGATTTGAGAAATTAATAATTGTTGTGTGCTTCAAAAATTAAAACTACGACAAAGTGCCTATATAGCCATAATTAAAGATAAAATATGGTTTAATATATAAAAATCATATAAAAAAATATATAAAAAATCTCTAAAAAAATTTGGGTGCTTACACCCACCTAAGTCAGGAGTTGCCTCGGTTGAGCGGGACTTCTTGTAAGCCGTTGCATAGCCAACTCCAAATGCCGCTGCGTTTCGATCCATCTGATTGAACTGCACGGGGTGGGGCACTACATAATACACCACTCAGAAAAGGTTTCGTCCTTGAAACTTACTGAGTATACACTCTTCAACTTATCACTTATACTCAACTTGCATTCACCTGGCATCATTAAGGATCTCTTGAACATAACTTCCTACACATTTCATCAATTAGATTCACGCTCATGTGTTAGCCAAAGTTTTCATCGATCAACTACATCGCAACATAATCAAGTCCTATCTTCTATCCATACTGTGCCTCGTGCTGCTATTCTCAAACATAAGGTAACTACAACTCGCCGCATACACGGGCAACTTAGTTCTACGGTAAACCCACCCGAGCGATATCTTCGATCGTTTTGAATCAAAATATATTTTCATGTCGACCACTCCTTATCGAAACCTAGTTTTACCACTTCCTTCACCAAATCTCAATAATCCTCCAGACCTTAAGTTCAAATCCTAACTGATATTTCTAAGTCTTCAAATTAAATTTTGACCAATCCTTGAAACCTGACTGCATTAGTGCCTCAATCACAAATACCTATCGATATTAATTCTTGCTAACAAAGTTCTACTATCTTCTGAATTTTATTGTTCGCATCATCTACGTTCTATCTTCCAAAAATTTTCAAAGCCTCAACACAACCAATCAAAAATTTGAATCTCTTATCATGCACAACTCGAATAGACTCTTCCAAACACGATCTCAATTCTGATAATATTGTTTCAAATCCAACCAAGTATAGTTTGCTTACATTCCATCTTCAAGAACACATTCGATTTCAATAAAATACGAATTCATTTCAATCATCAACTTTCCTTTGTACTAGAAATTAGATCCAACATATTTGATTCGTTCAATCAATCAATCGATAATTCTAGTAATTCAATCCTTACGACATCAACGCCAACGTCCCAAATATCCAATCTATGCAAGTTCAATATGTTTTACCTCGAACCAAATCGATCAAAAATTCAAGTTCAATCTATTTCAACGATCGTACTTCTTCCGAGTACACGATTTAAAATTTTCTATTAATTCGTCATCAATGTTTCGTGTATCCTTTTACTTAAGCAACACAATATGGCAATCCATTATTAGGCAATTTATCCGACTAATCCTTGATGCCATCTCGTTCGTTTGATCCGCAAACCATCTATCCATCCAACACCAATATCCAATATTTTTGTCCAATCCTCATTCATCAAAACATCCTAAGATCATTTGTCCAACTTTTATGTCTCAATTCTATAAACTAGCTACCTTAGCGCTATAATCTACCCAGGCGACTCTCGCTAAGGTCAATCATACCAATTCTACCTCTCAACACTGGGACGTTTACCTAACTGCTAGGATAACTTACTAGGCCAAAATTAAAGTTATATATTCGTGTAACAATATCAAACCACTCACCTGCAATCCTAAGGTCAAACCATAGTTGATAGTATAGGGTTTTCTACCTAAGCTCGCTTCATAATCATCGAGCATAGATTTTTCCTACTTATATCAGCAATATTTCGTTCGAGGGTGTAGCACCCAGTTTCCCAAATGAGGATAATTTTGAAATTTCGTGTTTATAATTATTTTAATAATGATATTTAATTCATGATATAATTTTTGGTAATTTTAAATCATTTTAAAATTATTTAAATCAATGACTTGTGGTTTTGACGTTTTGGTAGTGAAACCCTAGAGACTGTTTGACCTAGAGCCTAACCATGTGATTATGATAATTTAATGTCATTTTTGGCCTAAGGATATTTTTGCATTTGACCTCTTTGAATTATTTTGATATTATTTTATTATTTATGATATTGTTTTGGGGTTATTTGAGTTGAGTTCGAATTTCAACTCAATCCGACTTGAAACGGGGACCCGGGGGTAGTTTGACTCTAGTGGGACCCACACACTAGTTAGGCATGGCCCACATGATATTAATTTTAGTCCACATGATAGAAATATTTTAGTTAGATGTTAGACTAATTATTATGGATAAGGTTAGTGTGATTAGAGACTTTAGAATGACTAATTTAGCCCCAACCAATTAGCCCTTTCCTAATACTCATAGAATAGGTTAGTGGGGGCATTTTGGACCTACCATAATAGGACAAATAGCCCCATATGGCCAGCCACTTTGGGAGAGGATAGGCTCAAGTTCATTTTATTATTCTCATCCACACTCTCTCTCTTGTTCTTCCCCAAATTCCTAGAGAGCAATCCCTAGCAATTTCTCCACCAAATCCTTCCATTTCGCCACCAAATCTTCTTCTTTCCATCTCCATTCTAGCCAAAGAGGAAGCTACCCAAGTTTGGAAGGATTCGGAGCTCGTTCGTGTCCTTTTGGAATCTCTACGTGTCGGTGTCGCTCCGGGAAGGCTTTTCTTCGATTCGATCTACCGGGAGGTATAAATCCCTTCTCCTTTTCATTTCCTCATACATATAGGTCTATTTTGAACCCATAGGAATGACCCCCATGGTTGTATCTCCATTTGTGTCCATTTCGTGTCCCTTTGGAGGTCATAGGAGTGTCCCTTGTGTTGTGGTTGTGTCCATGTAGGAAAATCCCAAATTTGGACACACTATGTGTTGTTGTTATGTATGAATGAATTATTACATGTTTAATCTCATATTTTTGTATTGGAGATGTGTTCTATAGTGTCTCATATATATATTAGTGTAGAGAGAGTGAGTTCTTGATATATTATGTTATATACTTGTGTTCTTTTGTCTCAAACTACCTAAATCCGTCATGATTTTTATCCACGTTTTTAATTTCAGCCCTAACTTAGAAATATTATAACTTCTAGCTCAAAGCTCAGTTTAATCTTCCATTTTTTTTAAAAGAAGCGTATTGAAGTTAGCTTTCCAAAAACATGTATTAATAGGCCTAATTCTTTATGTAACTTTCTAGAGAAGTATTTGAGTGTCAGCTGTACGAAAGACAAATGCGTTCTCGGTGTTTTTGTAATTCCGGGAGTTTCCGGAAACGAAAACGCGATCCGTTTGAAGTTTCGGAAAGCTAACACATAGATCTATAACATACTTTAATCCTAGATTTTAATTCATGCTGAGATAGTACGGTATTGATTATTAGTAGGAGTTACTATTCGGCATATGCATTTTGTGCACCCTTGTGTGTAATATAATATTCTATTTGATTTTAACCCATGTTAATGTATATACATTATGTAATTAAATAGAGAATGCAAGCATGAGTAAATGGTTAAATAAATGATGTATGAGGTGTAAGTATCCTATCTAATGTAAGCATGTATAAGTATGGCTTGTAATGAATATGTAGGTTCCATAGTATGTAATGTATGGTGCATATAGTGGTGCAAGAGAATAAATGAATGATGAATGAATGCAAGCATGAATGTAATATAATAATAGATGTAATGTATGCAATATACAAGTTAATGAGATGTAATATTCTATATTAACACAAATCCTATATTACCTCATGTACTCCCTTACACTATGTTGACACTATCACACTTGACACATTGTTCACTTACACTTTGACACTCTTTGATATGTATACACTATGTATGCCCATTTAACCCTCACTTGCCCCTTTGCCATGTTCACATACACACACATAGCCTCTTAAATAAGTATTTATGAATATAGTTAACTTAGCTATGTATGTATATTATATATATGTTAGCATATTGTGTTGTAATATATAAGTTTATATAACCATTTGAAATGCCATGATTATAGACCTAATGTTGAATACCAATATATGCATGTGTATATATGTGTAGACATATATAGCTTAAAGTAATAGATTACCTAGTGTATATCCAATGTGAATTCTTGCCTATTTGAGTATTGAATAATTGCATGCTATATAGAGTTGGGTGTATGTTGGCTTGTATAGCCTTGTATTGATGTGTGCTTGCTAGGATAGTCTTGGTTAGGCCTAGTAAGACTTGCTGGGTTAGGACATGACCTAGTTTGACCTAGTTTGACTAGTGCAGTTGACCAGAGTTGACCAAGGGTTGACTTTGGCCTAGTTTGACCTAGATTCATGTAGAATGCATTGTAGTACTTTATATTACCCTTCTGGACATATTATGACTTGTTCTGTTCTAATAAGGAGCCAGACACCTCTCCTAGGACAATATCTTTACCTTGGACATTCAGATATCAGGCGAGTACATTCTCTGATCATTTCATATCCTGCTTAGAATTATTTCCTGTAGTAGATTACTTTACTTGTACTGTCACGTTGGTCACACGGATTGGTACTATATGGATCCCTTCTTGAGATATTATCCTTAAAAAGCATCGGGTACTACATGTTCTGTGTGTTTCACTTACATGGCGTATCACTATGCTTCATTGGTTCTTTAATCACTTACAACATATACTCTTATGATCGTAGAGTCTTCCTGGAATCCTTATCCCATTTATGGGACTACTATGTATCACCTTCGGGGTCTACCACCCTTCGGGGGCTTATCACCTTCGGGGTCTACCACCCTTCGGGGGCTGTTACATAGCATCATATAACATAACCTGGCTGGATCCTTGTGTATTGATTGGTGGTACGGGAGACTAGAATTGGACATGTGAATAATACACCAGTAGTATCTTATCAGAATCATTCCTTAGTGTCTTATCAGAATCATCCCAGGCCATTTACATATTCATATTGTACTCTGACTCACTAGTCACTGCTAGTTCTCTATTTATAGTAGATATTTCTATTACAGCTTACTCTCTCTGTTTACATACTGCATTTCTTTCAGTACTTGTATCTTACTTTACTGTATGATTATATTTTTTAACCTGCTATGAACTGTTGAGATGTACTGTACTCGCTCCTGTCCTGACTGGACCTGTTGATAAATTTTACAGATAGCCTGGAGGTTGCCTGCTAGACTAGAGGAGATAGTAGAGGTTGCATAGATAGCTAGGGTTTTTGCTTATAGTTTATTTTCAGTCATCTTGAGTTGTATTTATGGATTACTGTATTTGGGTTTTGAGATGTATTCTGAGTTTGTATCTTAGACACTTAGACTTCTATCTGTTGTATCTCTTTTTGATTTCATGTTTTATCTATCTTCCTTTATGCTCTACCTTAGATGTGATTGAGTTTATATTCTGCTATGTCAACCCCATTCGGGGAGTATAAACTGTTTAGTCTTATACTGTTAGATGCATTAAGACCTAGGACAGCGTTCTACCGCCGACATTGCGGCGTAGGCTGGGCGTTGTTACGTTCTCGTGCCCTAACTCTAGGGTGCGGGTCGTGACAGAGGGGTCCGAGTCATTTTGCCAAAGCCATTCCTAGGTTAAGTTCATTTCTTGTAATCCTCGCTCACAAAACGGTTCAATGACACCAACTCACAACTCTCAAAATCGTATATTCGATCCACTCGATAAACCTACCAATCCAAACTCATATACCTCGGCTACAAAATCATAAGTCATACTCTACTGATCACAAGCCGTAGTGTCAATTCCAAATCTCAAGTCGTAACATCTCAATCATAATTTCATCGATAATTACTTTCCTCAAATCCAAATCATACTAATCCTTAATCTTGTGCATCTATTTTATCGTAAAATTGCAAGATCACCTACTATCAATTTTTGACTCGTAATAATCTTCATCTCATTGATCATCAAATTCGTCAAAATTTTTATTTCACATAGTCGTCCTAACATCCATTTGTACTCTTCAAGTTTACCAAATCAAGTCATCCAAACATTCAATACTTTCACATAGTCTATCAATTTTCCAATATTATAGAATTCGTACGGACAATAACATTCGACACGATCATCATTCATCGAATCAGAGTACCCCCGAGTTATCGCATATTGATCTTTGGTATGCCTCAATACCATCAACGATATATATGACCTGGTGATCTTCCTTTACAACAAACTCTGAGTCGTGCAACCAATGCTCTTATTCGAACTGGATATACTAGCAACTCTTACAAATTAAAGATCAATTCTGTTATATCCATCTTTCAAATTAGTTTCCTAATCAATTCGTTTAAACCAAAGGTCACATTTGTTATTGCCTATCTTAGTCATCGCACAATATATTCCTTCAATCATATCGGTCTATACTAACTCAAGTCATCGAGCAATTTCATCTAAAATCTTTAGAGTCATTCTCGTATCTTCAAATCAATATTTTCATGCACTCTATTTATAAGCCCCCTAATTTTTTGATATTATTGTTTATTTATTTTTTAATTATTTAATATGGATATTTAATATTAACATATATTTTATAATCAATATTGAGTATAGGGGTTGTCACTACCACATTCCTAGATAGGGGTATTTTCATAATTTTCAGATTATTTAATTTTTTAATAACTATTATAATTGTATATAAGGTATTGATTGGTGAACTAGCCTATTCATTAGATTTGGTGGACCTTATTAGATTTGACTTGACCTATAGGCTTAAGTAAATAGGATAGTCATGACTAGACTAGTTAACTAGTCATTTCCTTAGGTTAATGAATAGAAACCCTCTATAGGTTGTAAAGATTCCATTCATGACATGGAGAGGGGCATATAAATCTTATTATCTATCCCTAAAGCAACCCTAACCCTAATGGAATTATATATAAACACCTTCATTCTTTAATAGCCCTTTAGTTTTCTAAGGCATTTCATTCCAAACTAGAAGAAGACTCTAACCCACCATTCTAAAGTCTCGTCCCTTTCATTCCATTGGAGAGCTAGAAGCTTGGAGCACAAGAGGAAGCTTGATGAGGAGTCCAAGAAAGGATAGGTGTGTCCGATTTAGAGTTCTCCAAAGGAGGGACACACAAGTTGGATAAATTTCTATTTTCTACTAATTTCTTGGTTAGAAACACCATTTGGACCATAGGAACCTGCCCATAGGAATGCCCAACCCTATTGGAGAAGGAGTAAGTGCTAGGGTTGTCATTTCCATTAGATACATATAATTTTTAGGCCTCTTGGTGGAGTTAGGAATTTGTGACCACCAAGTGTTCGATATGTGTTCCCAAAGGGAATTTCGTGTCCAAATTGAGTTGTGCTAGTGTCTAGGTGTCCTAAATAAGATGATGGTGTTATGGCATGGTATCATGACACGATTGGATTTGAGTGTGCATGTGCTTGTGTGTGTGTTAAGAAGTGGTTTGGGTTACCTGTTGAGCTATGTATATATACATATAGATTATACATGTATTCTTCTATTGAGTAGTGCATATACCTATACATAATGGGGGTTTCCCCCTTGTATAGGTATTGGTGTGCAGTATCTAGGATATATGTGTGGCTCTATGCATAGCACACGATCTATGTGTGTGAGTGCTTATGGGCCACTAATGGATATGTGCACCTAGCAGTGTATGTATAGTTTAGGTAAGATATAGACACATATGTGGTTGTACCATGTGTGTATGAGCAATAGGATATACGTGAGTGCAGTGTGCTTTAGATCACCTAGAGTATTGGAGTACCAGTCAACAATAGGTAAGTTAGGTATAGTTCAGTTTTGGTATCCTGTGGCATTAGCTAGGACAAGAAGTTATATTTCAGAGGGTAATATAGTAGCAATTGGTAGAGGAAGTGGGGAGCAGTAGTAGTTGCTGCACTTGTAGTACAACAATGAAAGGAAAAGCAGCAAGGCAGCAGCATTGGTATTGCACAAATACAGCAGAAGGCCAGCTGCATATGGAAGTCCATCTTGAGTAGGTGACAGATATTGGCATCAAATGTGAATATATCTGTGTGCAACATGGGACCTGTAAATACAGATTTCCTGTGTAGTATTTAGGGGTGTTTGAATGAGTATGTATAGTGTAGGAACCTGGTGTTGTTTGTGTATAAATGTTTTATCTATAGGTAGGTGTGTGTTGTGGAGTGAGGAATTGGTAGTGTATCAGTAAACTAGTGTCAGTATAAGTGAGCAAGTCATATAGGTAGTCATGACTGTATGTGTAATAAGATTGGGGTAAAAAATCAGTTGGGACTGATACTTGGTATCAGTCGGACAAGATAACAACAACAGTATAACTGCTGTACATGGCAGAACATGTAGTTAGGTATGCAGTAGCACTAAGGGATTTGGTAAAAATAGATCCGTGTGTGTTATAATGGTATTTGAGTGTTTATCAGTCAATTAGGAAGCATAGAGGGGTATAGGGTACAAGTGTTCAGTTGTAGGGATACAAGAAAGTGCCATGAGAGAGAAAATATGACTGATTTATGAAGTTTTCGTGTGTGTGCGTGTGTTATACACATACATCTGTGTCTATTTGACCTTATGTATGTGTGAGGCAGCACTTGGGTGAGCATGCACAGGTGAGTGCACACCAGTGCACTTGGCCACTACTGTATATGGAGCTGCTTACATTGCACAACAACAGGTTTTTTCTTACATACACATGTTGTGCATATGTTGCACAAAGTTAAAGGGGGCAACAACTAGGAAAGGCCACTCCTATCCAGGTAAAATACAGTAGTGCACAAGGGGCAGGCTGTGCACACATAAGCACATGTGTGCAGACCACACACAACAGGCAGTGAGGATTTTCCCTGCACAGGTAGCATCAGGTATACCCTGTCCATTGGCAGCAGCACCCTGTGCCTTGCACAGGTAGCAGTGGTGGTTGTGATTAGTGTATGTCTGTGCGTGCATGTGTGTGTGTGTGTGTGTGTGTGTGTAGAGGAAGTGTCTTTGTGAGTGTTAAGGCTCTATATGCTAGTGTGTGTCTCAAGTTCATACAAGGTATGTTCCTATGGCATGTGTGGTTGTATACATGGGATTAGATTAGTGTAGTTTCAATCTATGGTATGTACCTAGGGATATTGGGCATAATAGGGGTATAACCATATATGGTTACTTAGAGAGTCATCTATGTATTAATAAGTTAGGTGATTATAGTTAAGGTTTAAATATCCACTTAGGGTATGTACATAAGGTATCCTATTTATGCTATTAAGCCAAATGGGGTTTTGATATGGAAATCTATATCATAGAGTATGTAAAGATATAGGTTGTCACGCCCCAGAACCAGAATACTGGAGAGCGGGGGCGTACATAGCCAGCTACGTATATTGAAGTGCAACACATCTCGCTATACGGTCACGGTTGTCTAGATACATGAGGGTTTAACTACAAGCCAACAGTCTCCTATGGTCGTGAACAAGCCTATTGTCTCAATCTCAAGCAAGCACTAATAGTTACAAGATGTCAGAGCACCAAATATATAATAGCAAGGCGTCCCATATATTACATATTGGATGATCATGAAGCTAGTCGTACAAAATGTCAAGACTAGCAAGAGTTCAGTCATACATGATCAACCCTAGGATCTGTCAATCTTGTTACAGCCGTAGGCAGACAGTAAGTAAAGGTGCAATACGAGCTAACACGTGCTCGACGGCTAAACGCCTCAAAAGAATAATTTTAACAATAAAGTGGGAGGACAAAAAAAATCCACTCGTTGCCAAGGTTACGTCTGGTGGTCACCATCTGGCTGGAAGACAGGTGGATCCTCTGGTGCTGCTCCGATATCTGGCCACAGGAAACCAGCTGGGTCAGACCCCAGAAAGAGCAAGTGCCACAAAGGAGTCTTCACTTAGGAACTAAAACTAGCATATCACAATAGAATATTAAAAATAATAAATAAAGAACTGATAATAATAGAGATAACAACAGTAAACTGAGTACGAGGAAACCATTCAAGTAGCCAGGTCACAACCCTTAAACCAAACAAGGACCGGGGTTGCAGCCCTTCACCCGAATAGAAACCCGTCTCAAATACTATTGGTACAGTGAAGACAATAAACGAAGAGAGGACACAGAACTGCTCCGGGACCCAGGTTACAACCCTTAAACCAAACAAGGACCGAGGTTGTAATCCTTCGCCTGAACAGAAATGGACCCCTGATCTTTTTTGCTAAGGTAAGGTAAAACATGACGAACATGGCATGGAGTTGCAATAAGACAATAAACGAAGAGAGGACACAGAACTGCTCTGGGAGCCAGGTTACAATCCTTAAACCAAACAAGGACCGGGGTTGTAACCCTTCGCCTGAACAGAACTGGACCCCGATCGTTATTGTTAAGGCAAGCAACAATAATCATGCCATGTCACAATCTTGCACAGGATCAGGATAAGACTAAGCTGGAATAAACTCCATCCAATTAATCACGGCCAATCAAGAGTATGGCTTAATACTTTTAACTAACTAGGGTTTTCACATGCCTAGTTACTAGCAAGATGCAATGATATTATCCCAACAGCCACAAGCCCTGCAGACCATCCAGGTTATCCAGGTTGAATGTCTGTTTATGAAAGGTGCACCACATGACTGTGTGCCGGAATGTGCCCTACTTGTCGGTAGGCTACACGTCCACTGAATGCGCCCAGATAACGGGATTGCCTGTAGCTGGAAACTCTCTTCATGACTACTGAATTATTCTAGTTTATTAGCCTTAGTCAATTACAGTAGGTATCCCTGTCCGTGCTACTCAGGGATTCCTATCCTAAACCTGATGTAAGACAGTACAGGTTTATTTGTACAAACACAATCGCCTACGGGGTCCAGGTCATTCATACTTGTCATGTCAGGCTAGCTGTCGTAACAGCATGTCATGATATATTATGTCAGGTTTATTAGTCAAGAGTACGTTACGGCGGGCCACTATCGTGTTCAGGAATTATGCCAAAATTTATATGACATAGACATAAATGAGACATTTAATAATGTTAATAATAATAATAAAAAAAAGTACAAGACTGTGGAAGGGGCCATGCGGCTGAGAGAATAGAGCTTATGCGGCCAAGAGATCGGATCTCATGCGGCTCGGGATTCAGAAGTCCATGCGGCTGGAAAGTGCAGGGCGCATGCAGCTGGAAAGGCGCAAGCCCATGCGGCTAACTCAAGTGGGGTCCCATGCGGCTGAGCAAGGGAACAATTCATGCGGCAGCGAGAAAGAAGGGGCTCCTGCCACCGAGAAGTATTTGGGCCTCATGCGGCTAAGGAACAAGGGAGCTTATGCGGCAGCAGAAAAGTCAAGCCTATGCGGCTGCGGATATTGGAGTTCATGCGGCTGAAGTTGAGCCGAGGCCATATGCGGCTGAAAAGAAATGTACATATGCGGCTGGAAAAAGTCAGTCACATGCGGCTATATTTAAGTTAGTCTTATGCGACTTTGGAGGGGAGTTGACTTTATGCGGCTATGAAGCGCAGTGCCATGTGGCCAAGGCCATATACGGCTAAACATGATTGAGTTCTTACGGCTGGGTCATGGAGTCTTATGCGACTGAGATACCATGCGGCTCAAGGACTTGCCGCATGAAGATCCATGCGGCCAAGTACTTCATGCGGCTGAGAGAATGTGCTTCTTCTCCACCGATCCGAGAAGAATAATCATGAAGTCCATGGCTTCAAGCTTCATAACCCCATCATCCAGATTCCAAATTCGAACTTCCATGGGTCAAAATGGGGCAGAACGAAATACTCTACAACATGGAACCATCAGAACTTAGAAATAACAATGCTAAATAGATCAAACCTAAGAAGTCCGAAAGTACTATAAACTTAGATCTACAACAATTGAACCATAGAAATAAAAAATACCAAATAATAAAGTGTGTTAGAATCTCGTGAGGAAGAGAATGGAACAATAAAAATGAAGTTCCTCCATGAAGCAAGCTGCACTTGCCTAAGCTCTCTCTCTCTCTCTCCTGGTGGTTGAAGAAGTAATGGTGGAGAAGAAGAAGAGTAATAAAGAGAGAGAAAGAGGAGGGGCTAATAAATGGGGATGGTGGTGGTAGGTGGGGGTTCTCCCCTTGGTTCATGATGAACCAAGGCAATCCAAGCCTAGCCGAACCAACCCAAAATAGACCAAGCCTTGTAATACCAAGATAAGCCAAGCAAGGAATCATACAATACAAGATAAAATACCTACACGTATTTCAAAATACGTAATATGAACTATAGGCATTACATAGGTAAAGGTAAGGATATGGGTAGAGGTAAATGTCTAGTGTAGGAGTTTGGCTGGGGGGTGTAGCATGTTGAGCTAAGGAGACTACCATATACCTATATATAAATACATATATAGATTGGTGTATTTTAGAGGCCTAGATACCTACTGAGGTATTCTTATGGATATGACATATGGTTATCTATACATATATGAGTATAAGATATGGGTAAAATTAAGGTATATGGTATGAGCTCTTATGGATATGACATATGGCAACCCAAGCCTAGCCGAACCAACCCAAAATAGACCAAGCCTTGTAATGCCAAGATAAGCCAAGCAAGGAATCATGCAATACAAGATAAAATACCTACACGTGTTTCAAAATACGTAATACAAACTATAGGCATTACAACTCTATCCACGTTAAAAGAATTCCGTCATCGGAATTTAATTAAGAGGCTAGAGGGACAAGAACAAGCTACACTATTCACAGGCAAGCTATACTAATCAAGCAATCAAGTAATTATTCATGCAAGCAAGGAATCAAAGCATGAGCATAAGAAAGATATTACACCTCACGAGTCAAACAGGTCAGAATATCGCGATCGGATATTATCCTCACACTCCCAGGTTGACTCACCCAAAGAGTGATGACCCCAAGCAACTCGGACTAACTTGATAGTCTTGTTCTTGAGTGTCTTCTCTCTTCGGTCCAATATAGACACGGGCCTCTCCTCATACGAAAGGTTGGTACCAACAACCAATTCCGAATGATCCAGGATATGGCTCGGGTCCGGGATATACTATCGTAGTTGGGATACATGGAACACGTCATGCACCTCACTCAGAGACGGCGGAAGAGCGAGACGATAGGATACATCTCCTACTCGCTCTAGAATATCGAACGGTCCTATGTACCTAGGACTAAGCTTTCCCTGTACGTCGAAACGAATGACGCCATGGTTATGCAAAATCCTCAGGAATACATTGTCACTGATCGAGAATTCAAGGGATCGCCGATGAGAATCGGCCCAATGACGCTGGCGATCTTGGGCAACTCGAAGATGATCTCTGACTCTCCTGACCACTTCAATGGTCTGAGCAGTCATTTCTGGACCGAGCATCTGTCTCTCTCCGACATCGTCCCTTGCTAGCGGAGATCGGCACTTCCTACCATACAGTGCCTCGAACGGTGCCATCTGGATGCTGGCCTAGAAACTGTTGTTGTACGAGAACTCCACCAGGTGCATGTGATCTTCCCACGAACCACCGAAGTCGAGCGTACAAGATCTCAACATATCTTCGAGAGTCTAGATCATGCCTTCTGACTGGCCATCTGTCTGCGGGTGATATGCTAAGCTGAACTGGAGGCGAATTCCAAAACTCTCTTGCAGGCTACGCCAAAAGTGTAATATAAATCTAGAATCTCTGTCCGGAGTAATACTGACTGGTACACCATACAATCTGACAATCTGCCGGAGATATATCTCCGCTAGCTGTGCCGTCGACTGACTAACTCTGAACGGGAGAAAGTGAGCCACCTTCGTGAGCCTGTCTATGACAAACCAAATAGCGTCTCTGCCAGCTGGGGATCTAGGCAATCCAGTCACAAAATCTATGGTTATATGCTCCCACTTCCATTCTAGAATTGGCAAGGGCTGAAGTACTCCAGCTGGCCTCTGATGTTCAGCTTTAACTTGTTGGCAGACTAAACAACGAGAGACAAACTGGGCTATCTCCCTCTTCATGCCATTCCACCAAAAGTGCTGACGGATATTTCGATACATCTTCGTACCACTCGGATGAATGGAATACTGCGAACTGTGAGCCTCTGCCATGATCTCCTGTCTGATATCACCGCTAGGTACACAAGGACGCTTACCATGCCTAAGTGTACCGTCTTTATGAATGCATAACTCTGGTCGCCGTCCGGCCTCACACTCTGCTCTGAGCCAATGAAGCTTGGAATATGCTGGCTGCGCCATCCGGATCCTCTCGACTATACTGGACTGAACTCGTATAGTGGCCATCAATGCCATACTGGAAGGGAGAACAACTTCTATACCCATCTTCTGAAGATCTGCTAATAGCTCTGGTTGCGTTGTTAGGAAATAAATTCCAGCTCTCCTACTCAATGCATCTGCAACAACGTTGGCCTTCCCAGGATGATACTGCAAGTTGATGTCATAATCCACAAGCAGCTCTAGCCATCTCCTCTGACGCATGTTGAGATCCTTCTGGATGAAAACATACTTCAGGCTCTTGTGGTCGGTGAAAATCTCTACCCTATCTCCGTACAAGTAGTGCCTCCACAACTTAAGTGCAAACACTACTACTGCCAGCTCCAAGTCATGGGTTGGGTAATTCCTCTTATGATCACAAAGTTGACATGACGCATAAGCTATTACCTTCCCATGTTGCATCAGAACACATCCTAGACCTCTGCCTGAAGCATCACAATATACTGAAAATCCTCCGGTTTTATCTGGAAGCGTGAGAATGGGAGCCGTCATCAAGCCTCGCTTCAACTTCTCAAAAGAATTCTGGCACTCTGCTGTCCAAGCAAACTGCACATCCCTGCGGGTCAACTGGGTCAATGGCGCTGAAATCCGAGCAAAGTCTGAAACAAATTGCCGGTAGTAGCCGGCCAAGCCAAGAAAACTGCGAATTTCTGCCACTATGCTAGGTACCGGCCACGTTTCAATGGCCACGATCTTCTGGGGATCCACTTCTACTCCTCCTCTGGCGATGATATGGCCCAAGTACGAAATGCGATCGAGCCAGAACTCGTATTTACTAAACTTGGCATATAACTGGTGCTCTCTGAGAATCTGGAGGATAACTCTGAGATGCTGCTCACGCTCCGTCTCACTTTTGCTGTAGACCAGGATATCGTCTAGGAACACAATCACGAACTGATCCAAATAAGGCATGAAGATGCGATTCATGAGGTCCATAAAAATAGCCGGCGTATTGGTTGCTCCAAATGGTATCACAAGGAACTTCCAATGTCCATACCTAGATCTGAAAGCTGTCTTCGGGATGTCCTGCCCTCTGACTCTGATCTGATGGTATCCTGACTGCAAGTCGATCTTTGAGGATACTGCTGCCCCCTTGAGTTGATCAAACAAGTCGTCTATCCTCGGGAGAGGGTATCTGTTCTTGATTTTCACTGAGTTCAAGGTACGATAATTTACACATAATCTGGATGTACCATCCTTCTTTTTTACAAGAAGCATCGGGGCTCCCCAAGGCGATCCACTAGCACAAATGAATCCCTTGGTTCTCAGTTCTTCAATCATCTTGTACAATATCTCTAGCTCTGACGGCGCTATCCTGTAAACTCTCTCTGACACTGGGGCTGTTCCGGGAATCAAGTCGATGGTAAACTCGATCTCTCGCTCTGGCGGCATCCCTGGAAGCTCTTCTGGGAAAACATCTGGAAACTCTTGAACTATCCGGGGTAACTGTATTGCTGCTACTGTCATCCGCAACACTGGAGGAGAAGGTTCAACTTCGCCTCGGGAGAAGAAAAACTCCGGCTCGCCTGGAATGTTAAAAACAACCCTGCCAATGTGGCGGTCTTTCCTAGCATACCGGTCCCTCAACCAATCCATCCCTAAGACAACATCATAATCGACCATCGGGAACTCTATCAATCTAGCGGAGAACTCTCTACCGCTAACTACGATCCAGCACGAGGAAAACACCCTATTTACTCCCATAAGTCCACTACCAGTAAGTATATTGAGCCTCACTAATAATGACTCGGGCTCTAATCCTATCCGTGTCACGAATCGTGCAGACATAAATGAATACGAGGCACCAGAATCAAATAATACTAAAGCTGGAAAGGTGTTAACGAGAATAGTACCTGCAACTACCTCACCTGGTGCTATTCCTTCTTCTTTCATGGTCAAAGCCAGCACTTGACCATGTCCTCTGGGTACGGGTCCCCTCTGTTGAAAATTCCTCTGCCTGCTCTGGTTCAAGGCTTGGGATTGGGCATACTGCTGCGGTCTCTACTGCTGGAATGCCTGGGCCTGCGTCAGCAATGGCCTCGGGAATGGGTACTGCAGCTGCTGCTGCTGGACTAGTGCTGGTCCTCTAACTGAAGGACTAGAGAAGGCCGATGAACTCCTCCTGTTCGGGCAGTTCCCAACACTGTGGTCCGGGGCACCACAAACCAAGCACAAACCCTATGCTCTGCGACACTCTGATACCACATGCCCTAGCTTCCCACAGTGTGAACATCCCACTGCGGAAGACTGCTTCTACTTCTGCTGTTGAGGGTGCATCGGGATGGAATGCTGAACCGACATTACTGAGGCCGCCCGCCTCGAAGCTCCAATGGTCAAAGCCCTGGCTGCCGGGGCTGGTGCTGATGACTGATTCATCTGGCTATGGGATCGCTTTCGACCTCCGGTCCTATCCACGATCCTTTGGGAGGTATATTCATGCCTCCGGGCTGCCCTCAGTACTGCATCAAAGGTCTGATGCTCAAACTGTTCTACCGCCAATAAAATCTCTAGGTGGAGCCCCTGCTAGAACCGCTGGGCTTTATCGAACTCGGTCGCCACCAAGGTGGGAGCAAACCGACTAAGCCTGGAAAACTCGACCGCATATCCATCGACCGTCCTGTCCATCTGCTTCAGATTGGTGAACCTCGTCTGTAGATTATACCGAGCTACAACATCAAAATACTTGGTTTGGAATCCCTTCCTGAATACTGCCCAGGCAATAGGGTCACTAATCCAACGACCTGTGTCGCCCACCAGCTGCGAGTAAGATCCAATAGCTGTAGGCACACCACGGCCACCTTCTCGTTCTCTGATGTCCTGACTGCTTCTAGAATCACCTCTGTGTCCTAAAGCCATGCATATGCAGCGATCATATCTTCACTGCCGTCGAAAAAGGGAGGGTTCAAGCGCTTGAAGCTATTGGCCGCGCTATTACCCTAATGACCTTCTCTAGTCAAAGCGTCTGCCACCTCCTGGTACAAGGCATCTCCTCGACGATCCTGGGAGGCTAATAGTGACCTGATGAGATTCACGAAAATGCTATCATCAGGTTCTGCAGGCTGGACAGGCTGAACTGGTGGCTCTTCTCCAGTAGGCATGACTCTGGAGGCTACTCCTGAATGCTGGGCTTGATCTCTAGGTTGCTTCTGGTCTGCGGGAGGTGCTCCGCCTTGCTGATCGGCAGGTCCAGGAACAATGCCGCTAAAGAAGATGACATATGAAACAATAAGGAAGGACCAGGACAGATTAACGATACAAGCATGTGATCAGTTCAAGATTACAGGAATTCAGAAGATACGAGCAGAGATCAAGGGCGAGTACTGATTGAGATATCTATTCGGTAAACCCTCACATATCTTGATTTACAAGACCTGCATGGGCCACCACTTAAACCATGTCACGCCCAGAACCAGAATACTGGAGAGCGGGGGCGTACATAGCCAGCTAAGTATATTGAAGTGCAATCCACCTCGCTATACGGTCACGGCTGTCTAGATATATGAGGGTTTAACTACAAGCCGACAATCTCCTATGGTCGTGAACAAGCCTATTGTCTCAATCTTTAGCAAGCAATAATAGTTACAAGATGTCAGAGCACCAAATATATAATAGCAAGGCTTCCCATACATTACATATTGGATGATCATGAAGCTAGTCGTACAAAATGTCAAGACTAGCAAGAGTTCAGTCATATATGATCAACCCTAGGATCTGTCAATCAAGTTACAGCCTGTAGGTGGACAGTAAGTAAAGGTTCAATACGAGCTAACACGTGCTCGCCGGCTAAACGCCTCAAAAGAATAATTTTTACAATAAAGTGGGAGGACAAAAGAAACCCACTCGTTGCCAGGGTTACGCCTGGTGGTCACCATCTGGCTGGAAGATAGGTGGATCCTCTGGTGCTGCTCCGATATCTGGCCACACGAAATCAGCTGGATCAGACCCCAAAAAGAGCAAGTACCAAAAAGGAGGCTTCACTTAGGAACTAAAATCAGCATCTCACAATAGAATATTAAAGATAATAAATAAAGAACTGATAATAATAAAGATACAACAGCAAACTGAGTACGAGAAAACCATTCAAGTAGCCAGGTCACAACCCTTAAACCAAACAAGGACCGGGGTTACAGCCCTTCACCTGAATAGAAACCCGTCTCAAATACTATTGGTACAATGATGACAATAAACGAAGAGAGGACACAGAGCTGCTCCGGAAGCCAGGTTACAACCCTTAAACCAAATAAGGACCGGGGTTGTAACCCTTCGCCTGAACAGAACTAGACCCCTGATCTTTATTGCTAAGGCCAGTATAAATAATCATGGTATTAAGGTAAGGTAAAACATGACGAACATGGCATGGGATTGCAATAAGGCAATAAACGAAGAGAGGACACACTACTGCTCCGGGAGCCAGGTTACAACCCTTAAACCAAACAAGGACCGGGGTTGTAACCCTTCGCCTGAACAGAACTGGACTCCGATCGTTATTGTTAAGGCAAGCATCAATAATCATGCCATGTCACAATCTTGCACAGGATCAGGATAAGACTAAGCTGGAATAAACTCCATCCAATCAATCACGGCCAATCAAGAGTACGGCTTGATACTTTTAACTAACTAGGATTATCACAGGCCTAGTTACTAGCAAGATGCAATGAGATTATCCCAACAGCCACAAGCCGTGCAGACCATCCATGTTATCCAGGTCGAATGTCTGTTTATGAAAGGTGCACCACATGACTGTGTGCCAGAATGTGCCCTACTCGTCGGTAGACTACAAGTCCACTTAATGTACCCAGATAACGGAATTGCCTGTAGCTGAAAAATCTCTTCATGACTACTGAATTATTCTAGTTTATTAGCCTTAGTCAATTGCAGTAGGTATCCCTGTCCGTGGTACTCAGGGATCCCTATCCTACACATGATGCAAGACAGTACTGGTTTATTTGCATAAACGTAATCGCCCACGGGGTCCAGGTCATTCATACATGTCATGTCAGGCTAGCTGTCGTAACAACATATCATGATATATCATGTCAGGTTATTAGTCAAGAGTGCGCCACGGCGGGCCACTATCGTATTCAGGAATTATGCCAGAATTTACATGACATAGACATAAATGAGAAATTTTAATAATAATAATAATAATAACAATAATAAAAATAATAAAAGTATAAGACTGTGGAAGGGGCCATGCGGCTGAGAGAATAGAGCTTATGTGGCCAAGAGATCGGATCTTATGCGGCTCGGGATTCAGAAGTCCATGCGGCTGGAAAGTGCAGGGCGCATGCGGCTGAAAAGGCGCGAGCCCATGCGGCTAACTCAAGTGGGGTCCCATGCGGCTGAGCAAGGGAACAATTCATACGGCAGCGGGGAAGAAGGGGCTCCTGCGGCCAAGAAGTATTTGGGCCTCATGCGGCTAAGGAACAAGGGAGCTTATGCGGTAGCGAAACAATCAAGCCTATGCGGCTGCGGATATTGGAGTTCATGCGGCTAAAGTTGTGCCGAGGCCATATGCGGCTGAAAAGGAATGTGCATATGCGGCTGGAAAGAGTCAGTCACATGCAGCTATATTTAAGTGAGTCTTATGCGACTTTGGGGGGGAGTTGACTTTATGCGACTATGAAGTGCAGTGCCATGTGGCCAAGGCCTTATACGGCTGAAAATGATTGAGTTCATGCGACTGGGTCATGGAGTCTTATGCGGTTGAGATACGATGCGGCTCAAGGACTTGTCACATGAAGATCCATGCGGCCAAGTACTTCATGCGGCTGAGAGACTGTGCTTTTTCTCCACCGATCCGAGAAGAATAGTCAATAAGTCCATGGCTTCAAGCTTCATAACCCCATCATCCAGAGTCCAAATCTGAACTTCCATGAGTCAAAATAGGGCAGAACAAAATGCTCTACAACATGGAACCATCAGAACTTAGAAATAACAGTGCTAAATAGATCAAACCCAAGAAGTCCGAAAATACTATAAACTTAGATCTACACCAATTGAACCATGGAAATAAGAAATGCCAATTAATAAAGTGTTTTAAAATCTTGTGAGGAAGAGAATGGAACAATAAAAATGAAGTTCCTCCATGAAGCAAGCTGCACTTGCCTAAGCTCTCTCTCTCTCTCTCTCTCTCTCCTGGTGGTTGAAGAAGTAATGGTGGAGAAGAAGAAGAGTAATGAAGAGAGAGAAAGAGGAGGGGCTAATAAATGGGGATGGTGGTGGTAGGTGGGGGTTCTCCCCTTGGTTCATGATGAACCAAGGCAATCCAAGCCTAGCCGAACCAACCCAAAATAGACCAAGCCTTGTAATACCAAGATAAGCCAAGCAAGGAATCATACAATACAAGATAAAATACCTACACGTATTTCAAAATACGTAATATGAACTATAGGCATTACATAGGTAAAGGTAAGGATATGGGTAGAGGTAAATGTCTAGTGTAGGAGTTTGGCTGGGGGGTGTAGCATGTTGAGCTAAGGAGACTACCATATACCTATATATAAATACATATATAGATTGGTGTATTTTAGAGGCCTAGATACCTACTGAGGTATTCTTATGGATATGACATATGGTTATCTATACATATATGAGTATAAGATATGGGTAAAATTAAGGTATATGGTATGAGCTTTCATGCTAGGATTGACAATAGTAAAAAAAATCTAGAAATGACTTGGTATGACAAGGTATTGACCTAAAAACCTAGGTTTGATGTAATTTGACTAAGGTTGACTTGTTTGACCATAAAAGTCAACCTTTAAGTCAAATTGACCTAGTTTGACTATGGCGATATAGTATTGACCTAGAATTGACGTAGAATGCATATTTTATCTTAGATATCGATGTTTAACACACCGAAACACTAATTAACATATATAACTCATATTTAGGTCTTGGTGATTCTATTTTGGGCCTTGATTCACACTTGTTGCTCAAGACCTCAGGCGAGTATCTTTCCTGATAGTTTCTTTATTTGATATTTTCTATGATGTATATTTATATTAGTATTTTATTTGATTCCTGACATGATGGATAGACGGATTGGTATTGTATGGATTCATAGTCTTGAGATACGTAGTTTCAGGCCTATCAACTTTTCCTGGACTAATGAATTACTAGACTAATATATTTTCTGGCCTAATGATCTATTCTGGACTATTGAAATTCTTCGTATCGGGACCTGGATCCATGAGTACTAGTCGTGCGGAGAAATATCTAGGAGACGTGTGAACATACCCTATGATAGCAGCTACACACAACACGTGTAGTTTGCCGGATATTATCCCCTAACCGTTCATATGTCAAACTTGGTATTTTAAAATACTGGTTTAGATACAGCTTTTTTGGATTATTCTATGCTTGCTGGTTGTATACTTGCATGACAGGTTTTCTAGTTATCACATATTTGTCTGCCTTTATATACTTACCTGTTTCTTGTTCCTTATTTACCCATTTTTTCTATTTTGTACCTTGTCCCTTATAAATTGTTCATCAAGTGATCCATTATTATCTACTATTTTATAGCACTTGTCAATTAGTTGGAACTGCTAGTGGTTTGTACTTGCTCTCCTGAATGGATAATATTTTTTAGAGGACTTAGAGGACTTTTGTTCGACATACTATGGATCGGGAATAGATGACGAAGTTTTTCAGGAGTTTACTGTGGAGCCGGTGCTTATAGAGGATGCACCTCCAGTATTGCCTTAGTTGGTAGCTAGGTTTTGCTGGATTTGTCTATAGTTGCTACATTTGGACATGCTATATTATTTCAGTATATGTATTGTTTGACATAGACTTCTAGACTTTGTTTGTACTTGACTTATGCTACTATTCTGTTTTTATCTTTTTATTATCTTGTATCCATAACATGCTATTATCTTTCTATAGATTATGTGATTGAGTATGCATGTTTATAGATGTCATATTATTCCTCCGTGTAGAGATGAGTTATACTGTTGATAGGTTATATTTCATATCTGTTATACTATTTAAATAGTGTCCACCGACACTATGGCGTAGGCTGGATGTACCCACGCGCTCGTGCCCATAAATCGGATACGGGTCGTGACAGAGATACTTTGCCATAGCTTTGATTTGTGAAGTACAATAATTATCAATTTCTTAAATCTAGTTTCATACTCTTAATCTAGATGAGTTCACCTTCATTTTATTATATCGTATCCCAATCAAATATGTTCTTGTACACTACATATTTCTTGTACAACTTTGGGATAAAAATGGTTATTTTAGCCCTTATCGTAAAATTAGACGTATTTCCAATTTCGATTTGAGGCCCAAATCCGATCCAAACAATTCAACTCAATATATGGTTTAACCTTTTTTGAGCCTACTACACACATGGTCAATGGTGTCTCACTCAATTGAGTTCTCATGTGCTATTTATTTTCAAATGGTACACAAGACCCATTTAATAGTTTTTCAAAGTCAATTTCAATTCCATAAACCTTACAGGCCTAGAACAAGTTCAATTAGCCTTGGTTGAGCCAATAATAAGTTGCCATAACTAATTAGGATGAATTTACATTCATTTTTAGAAGATTTTATACAGCCATAATAGATTTGAAACAACCCGCCATTGACTTTCTAAATTAGGAAACCCATTAATTATACATTAGTTCAAATATACATATCCTTCAAATGGTGCAACCAAATCTCACCAAACTTTCCTAAAATCTTCCTTAGAAAAACCCTATAATATATAAGCCTCAAGCCTTATTTTTGAACTTAATATTTCAGTTGCTACCTCTACCCAAAAGTTCCAATCCTGAAATTCCCTTCCAGTCTTGGACGCGGATAACACCTTGTGGCGTAGATGCAGTTTCGACCCCCCTTTCTGACCTTTCGCGATGCTCCATATTGGTTCTAAAGCTAACATGACCCTCTATAATCCTATCAACTCTCTATATGTTCGTAATTCTTTCTAGTACACCAAAATAGCCATACAAGTCAACCAAAGTTCGGGATCTAAGTCTGAATTTGTTCCAGCAGGTATGCTATTTTGCATCCAGGGTTTCGTATACTTTATGAAATCATCTTATCATATAACTAAAACTAATGAAAATATGCCTGCCTATTTTTTATGTCCAATTGGCCACCCACACACTTCCAAACTGTTTGGTCGGGGAGTCTGTTCTACGAAAAGGTGTCCAGAATAGACCAATTATGTTACGAGCCAAATTTTATCCACTTATGGGCTACTTCAACCTTCCATGTATTTTTTGTAAGAAATTATACTTTCTAAGCTTTCCAATGCATATATTTTACAGCGTTTTGGTTTCGTTTGTTATTTATTAAAAATTCGGACGTTTAACCATAATATCGAAATACCAAATTTTTAGTTCTAGTCCAATTGATTTGAAACTTCGTATACCATCTCCAAATTAACTGTTATACATATTTTGATATGAAAAACATATTTTTACCTATTTATCTATATTTTTCAAAATTAAAATATGTTAAAAAATTATTGTTTTGGGATCAAAACTATGAACCAAGTAAATGAATATTGATGACGGATCAATATGAGACACCTATTTTTCTACGAATAGAATACAATAAATATTATTATAAAATATTTCTAACTATTTTTCTAGAATAAAATATGATATTTTTATGTTATTAAAATGTTATGTTAGTGGGAAAACAACAACATCAAAGTTCAAAAGAAATTAATTGAAGTCCAAGGATGTAAACCGTGCTCTAATACCATTATGTGATGCCCCAGTTCCGCAGAACTGATCGTCCTCACTAGGACATGATGCCGTGCAAGCCTACATTGCACATGCACATGGTGAATACCTGAAACTACTGATTAGAAGCTTGACAACAGAGTCACACAGAAGTCCCAAAGCGGTAAGGTTAAAGCAACACAATACATGTACAAAATGATACTCTTTATTAATATTGAAAATATGATTACAAAGGCACGATGCCAAATTAACAAGTCACTCAAACTCACACTCTCTGAGTACAATCACTCAGCTCTCTCTTATCTCTTAATACAAACATGCCCCTTAGGCTTACAACTGATGAAGGCGATGTCATTACATTATGTCTTTTATAGGTGAAATCTTCACCACGGTCGCACGTCTCGAAACGCTAAAAAACTCCATGCCTTAGCACGTCCAAGCGAGATTCGCCTAGAAAGAACAAGTACCTGTAACTTGCGTGCAAACTGGTGGGGTGTTATTACACAACTGTACTGGTAAGAAGCATCTCGCTCACCCATACAAAATTAACACTTTATTTTAGTGAGTGCAACTTATTCTTTTGTGGTCTTTCTAATCTTGTCTTAGAATCAGTTTCAAGACATAGACTCCTGGTCTACTTAGTGACGCAACGACATAGACGTGCCATAAAAATCATTCATGTATCAACATTGGGGCCGTACATCACAACATAGTGTAATTTACTCAATACAAGCCTTATAGCCTTCCTCTATTTCATCGTGCCATTGGCTCAAGCATAGACTTGTGAACTCAGTGTCAACGACTCAAAACATGACACTACATCTCGTGTCGAAGTAGTGTATCTGCTAAAGCCAAATCTTAGACTCCGTACATGTCACAACCCGTACCCAGTTTAGGGGTACGAGTACGTGGGTACGTCCAGCCTATGCCGCAGTGTCGGCAGTAGAACGCTGTCCTAGGTCTCAAACATCTAATACGATATAAATGTACTTGTAAAGAATATACTCTCCAATCAGAGGACATCTCAAAAAGATACAACTCAATCACAAAAGCTAGATGTAGATAAACAACACAATAAGATAGATATGAAATCCACAGAGTAAGATACAACCAGAAATGAAATAAGTGGTATCAACACCACTGCATAATATCTGAATAAATACAACTCAAGACAACTAAAATAAGATAGATAACCCAAGCACATTAGCCTAGGCATTAGAGTAATATCCCCAGCAACTGCTGGATCCTGTTGAGGGTCCAGGTCAGAAGTGTCATCTATACCAGCTCCGTAGTAGGTAGGGCAAAAATTCTCTTCGTTCTCTGTAATATTTTCAACATGTCCAGTTAGGACAGGAGCGAATACATAACTCTCAGGCAGTTCATATCATGACAGGAAATATAGAGCAAGCAATAGAAAAAATGCATAAAATGCTGTAAGAGATGTACATGAGTAGTAAAAACAGATAAATCTGAGTACATGAAGGTTTGTATAGAAACTAAGAACTGTAAGTAAATACAAGTATTTTAGAGCACAAGATATGTAACCGGGATTAGGTTATACATGAAGCACATGAGGTAAGTCCGTCATACGTGAGGGTATAACAGATATTATATATGAAGGACAGGAACCGACTTTGATCACATAACCACTTCTACTCTCCTGTCCCAATCAATACACAAGGATCTAGTCAAGTTATGTTATGTACATGATGGTTTGGTTATATATGAAGCACATAAGAACATGAGAGTACTTGACACATGAGTTATATATGAATAACATGAACGCACAGAATACATGATGTGCGTGAAAAGCACATGACATTTAGTATCCGATGCACCCATGGATGGGGTAACATCTCATGAAAAGATCCATACGTTACTGGTCCGTGATAACAATCTGACAACATCAAGTAAAGTAGTCTAGAGCAAGAATATAAATCCTATCAAGTATGAAACGATCAGAGAATGCACTCGCCTGATATCCTGAATGACTGGTGAGAACAGATGTCTGAACCGGAGTAACTGAGCCATATTTAGAGCAACACAGATTACAAAGTGTTCAAGATGTAATAATGAAAGTTACTATGCATTCTACATGAAACGATCAAAGAATGTACATGCTAAGGTACAACTAGCTAGGGTTTTGGTCAAACACTAGTCCACAAGTTCAATTAGCCTATTGGGTTCATTTCTAGGTAATCCTATAGATATCTCAGGGTATAGGCTAAGGTACACTAGGTCAATCACATACCTATACCATATATATACAGTAACATATGTGTAACACACACACACACACACACACACACACACACACACACACACACACACACACACACACACACACACACACACATATATATCCTCTCATAAATAAAATAAATAAATAAATAATATATATATATATATATTTTTAAAATAATAATAATAAATAAATAATATATACATATTTAAAATAAATAAATAAATAAATAAATAAATAAATTATATATATATATATATATATCCTCGCATAAATATAGTATAACTCATATCCCAACATACCCTCTCATATATGCAAGCCTACTTGTATACATAACTCAACTGAACCTATCTCAGAAAACTGAACCAAGGCAAACATCCATATGTATCAATGCATATGCTAACCCACACATCACATGAAATCTGAACTCACTTCACTTAGACAACACACATATGAGAAAATACCTACATATACATCATCCTATATATGACAGTAAACAATACCTATATATACTATATATAAGAAACTATAAACCCAAACTTATCCCAAACTGGTATGTAAACCCACAAACTGAACTGAACTATAACCCAAGCTAACTCAGAGACTCACAAACTCAACTTGGGAATCAAACTCAACTTGGGAATCAAACTCAAAAGCAAACCCTAACTCAGAACTCATCCAAACTTCCAAACAACATACAACATTCAATTATATAGCCTATCTATATAAATATATGTATATACATATATATATGTATGATCTCTACTCGAAACCATCCTCACCAACTCACTGAAACAGGACTAAGCCTAAACAAACTCTAAACTCTTATCAAAACTCAAATCCAGGTCTTGGGTATCAATATCTGCTAACCCTCACTCAATCTTAGGAAACTGAGATAACTCAGCCCAACACGTATACTCAATCTTAGGAAACTGAGATAACTCAGCCCAACACGTATACTCAATCCTAGGAAACTGAGATAACTCAGCCCAACACGTATACTCAAATATATGAAGCAACCAATCTCAGGAATCCCAAGAAAACATAGCTCAAACCCAAAACATAAAACAAACCCTAAACCACAGCTAGGGTCGAGCATGTGCTTCTGTGCATCAAGGGAAAAGGGTGTAAGCTGTGTCCTGTGCATAGACACATGAGTGTTAACAAATGTGTGACACAAGTACACGTGTCCACAATGTGTCTGTAAGTGACATAGAGGTGTCAAACAAAGTGTCAACACAATGGGTAATAACATGTATCAGGAATTAGGCATTAAGACAGCCTCGTGCACATGTGTCGAGTGCTTGTGGGACACGTGGGTCATAGCAGTGAGTCATAAAGGTGTATCAAGGCGACGACTAGGTGTCAGGGTGTCTACTGGAACAATTGATCCTGTCCAAGTCACATCGTGTCATGTGAAGCCGTATCAGAAATAGGAAATACTGAGTGTGCGACACTCGGCTGACATCTGCAGGAGGAATAACTCTTCGAAATCTCCATAAGATCACCTCAAACTTGGTGAACGTGATGTCATTCGCAGCCCCTAGGTTTACTAACCACTGGCACTAGGTATCGTGTCGTGTCCAAAAAGTTAGGGCACTCGGGTGGCAGGACAGCGCACGGGGTGCGCTGCGAGTGCACTACGAGTGTCTCTGTGTCCTAATCCGACACAAAAATGAACCCAAAATCAACTTAGTCAAACAGATCTATAATCTACACATTACCGGCTACAAAATCATGTAATTAGTTTTAAAAATGATGAACAAATTATTCTAAGAGGCATTTCATCGAACACAATGAATAGCTCTCCGATACTCCTCCGATATCCATCCTAAATGAATTCGATTTCTTACCAAACTTGGCCTAGGGATTGTGTGACTCCTCTTCCCACATTTTTTTTGAAATTATTTGGTTTATTTTTTATTCTATTTTTTTGAATGTTGAAATAAATCCTCTTTGAAAACGTATAATATTATTTTGCTATTATTCTGTCACTTCAAAAGACTTGTTAACAATTTAAAGGTACTAAATTATTTTAGTAAAATTTCATATCTTATTCTTGGAATTATAAAAGATGATTTTATTTTATTTTAGACTTTCAAAGGATTCGATTCCGAAAATAAATTTTTGGAATTTTATATATTTACAGACAAAAAGAATTGTCAATTTATCTTCGAATGTCGTGTTTCTAAATTTTAGTTTATTTTACTTCACGTCAATTAAAGTGAATTCTTCCTAAACATTTAGTATAAGAAATGTGTCATTATTTTTTGTGCGTTTTAAAACTAATTAAATTTATGATCACGATTACCATTTACTTTTCGTACAAATATTTATTTCGTATTTTTAGCAGTACAAAATATTCGATAGTAATTATTGGGCTTTCAAATATTTATTTTGGAAAATGGTTTGGAATATTAATTTTTGGTCATTATGCCCCGGTATTGGGCTTAAACTAGCTCGCATGATTTAGAAGTAAAAATTTGGATTATATTGCGTTGTGCTTTTATATTTATACCTTTAAAAAATAGGTTTATATAGGTATATTTTTCTAAAGATAAATCTATATATATCCATAAGTGTATTTAAAATATGCCTAAATAATTTATGCTAGTAGATGTTCTAAAATAAGAACTTGGGTTTAAATAATCTAGACTAATGGATTTCGATATACTAGTATAAGCTATATATATATATATATATATATATATATATATATATATATATATATATATATATATATATATATATATATATATAGCTTATTGTCTAAAGCATATCTTCTTATATGATTTTTATATGAGATAAGATGTTTCCTCAAAGAGTCTATCTCCCAGCGGGTACAGGAGATTGACCCTTATCTGATTTAAATTTATTTGACTTCCATTTGATCTCAATTAAATATGGTCATTATTGGCTTTGATTAGATTAAGTTGTTTTAAATGTTTATTTGATTTTAAATAAAGGGAATGATTATCTAATTAGAATTTTGATCCTAATCCAATTTAGGAGTGGCATGTCAAGCTTCTCTTATTTAAAGAGAGTCTCTTGTTTTCCTTCCCCATAAAGCAAACGTGCCAACAAAATAGTCATAGAATCCATCCCCACATATGCCTCCAAATAACCATCCCCATCACAAACATCACCGCCACCCGACTACTTGCCTGCGCCCATACCACCCTCACGACCATCATCTCGACCCCGTTGTGACCGCGACCGCAACCAACAACAACAAACCCACCACCACTACTTACCTCCTGAGTCGCCATACGGCCATGAGCGTCGCACACATCTGCACCAGTTGATCACGTGGTGTACGGGGATTTTGCAGACCCGCTGCCTGCTGCCAAGTGCATCGACGAGCCTCAACAGTAGTATTCTCGCCCTCCTGAACGTCGAGCCCCTCCGCTCGACCGAGCCATTCGGATCCGTCGCTCTTGAACCAAGCACGCATACCTGTCTCTTCTGCGATCCTCCACCTTGCCATGATGAATTCCTGCCTCCGTAGCCCCTGTCTGTGCTGGCACCGAGTGCCGCTGCGCTCGAAAAACTCGGGCAGCTCCTCCTCTGCCCTCGCTTCCCCGCAGTCGCACTCCGCCAAAATCCCATAGAGTCGACTGCCCGGGCTCAGATCTGCACCCTCGCGTCGCCGCGGACGACCACAGTCTCTGCGAGGCCAAGCACTGGACCACCTTAGCGTCACGCCTGGCCCCGCCAATGCCGGCAGGCTCCGCCTATAATCTGCTCGACTTCTTCAGGTTCTCCTCTAACCACCCATCCGACAGCGCCGCCGCTGAGCGCTTCTCATGCATCGAGCCGACCCACCATGCCTTTGGTGAAGCTCATCCACGATACAAGACCAGGGTCACCGGAGCAGCGCCGTGGCCGACAACCGGAGCCCCTCTAGGTGAAGCCCGTAACCCCCTCCTCCAATCCCTCTCGTTATTCCTCTCTCTCCTGGCTCCTTTTCCCTAAATTCTTAATTATTTGCCTTTTTTATTTTGTTTATTTTTTAAAGGATAATGAGTTAGTATTTGGATCGTTAAATAGTTAGAGATTTTATGGGCTAATATTAATGTGTTGAGTTGATTGGTTTTGTATAATATATCAGTAAATAATTCTATGAGCTTGGACCCATGAAATAATAAGTAGCCTTACATATATTTGGGGCTAGGCCGAGCCATTAATTTAAATTTCATAATATCTATATATAGGTATAAGGTTATTACAATGGAGAAAGGAGATTGTATCTTACATTTATATGTGTATAAGTGGTATTATGCAGTAACCGTTATCATTATTCTCTTATGAAAACATTAGGATTGGGTCGGGCTTTAAAAATATATATGAGACTATAAACATTAGGCTTTTATTTGATCTCTATTTCAATAGCTTTATGTAAGTATTACAAAGACAAATATTTTAAAAAAATTTAATGCCTATTATACTTTTAAAAATATTTGTAGTTAGGTTTTATCCTTAAATTGATAAAACTAGAATATTTATCTAAATACTTGATTGATAAAATATAATTACTGAATGACTTTCTGAAAGAGTCTCTACTAATAAAATTATGGTTTTAATATTATAAGGTATTTTTCGAAAATGTTTATAAGTATTCTCTAATAAAAATATATTATTGTTAGGATCCTTTCTTCTCGAAATCTCTATAAAATTAGATTAGCCTTGATCATGACCGATCTAATTATATTACTAGTTCTTTTGCTAACTTGGGACTCCTTCACATCGATCCTAGGCTAATGAGATAATCATGGACCCAACGAGATAGTTGTTTCACCAGCTAAGGACCTCAGGCAAGTACACTTTCTGATTGTTTTTCGATTCATAATAGCCTATACATTTCATGTTTATACATATGTCTTGCTGCTTGTTGACACGCTCGTCACACGGAGTAGTCGGGAGAGAAAATATCTTAGTAGACATGTGGACTACCCAGAACTATCCTCCGTATCTTTCGTGGAGAATAGCAGCTGCACACGACACGTGCAGGGTGCCGGATTTACCCCTAGCCGTTCACATGTCGAAACTGATATTTTAAATCACATAGATAGTTGTATTTTATTTGTTTTCCTTGTCTCCTCCACCACTTGCCATGTCATCAGTACTTTCTAGTTTTCATGTCTCATATGTTATTTTCATGTCTTGTAAATTCTATTGTGTTTTCGCATTGTCGTCGGTTTGTGCGCTTGTTCCATTTCTGACTGGAAATCAACATTTTTTAGGTTAGCCGTGGCTTCTTTAGCATTGGAAGATTCGGGTATACTTGTAGCTAGAAACCTAGAAATAGATAGCAGTTGTATTATTTTCTTTAATTGTAAGAACTTTGTATTTTCTTTAATATAAATGTTGTAAATGTTGTAATAAATCTAGAAATATGAATGAGCAATAATGTATTTTTTATGATTTTGAGCATCTTGGCCGTGACAGCGTTCTACCGCGGACTCTGCGGCGTAGGCTGGCTTGGACACATCTCGAATCAGAAAAGTGTGTGCGGTTCGTGACAAGTTTTTGTGGTGGCCCATGCAGGTCAGTTTTTGTAAATTATGCGAACTCGTGGTAGTACCATATTAGTCGTACTACTACAATCCTCCACCTTGCTGGCTTAGTGTGTGCGGGTCGTGACAACGTTCTACCGCGGACTCTGCGGCGTAGGCTGGCTTGGACACATCTCGGATCCGTCGCTCTTGAACCAAGCACGCGTGCCTGTCTCTTCTGCAGTCCTCCACCTTGCTATGATGAATTCCTACCTCCGTAGCCCTTATCCGTGCTGGCACCGAGTGCCGCTGCGGTCGAGAAACCCGGACAGCTCCTCCTCTGCCCTCGCTTCCCCACAGTCGCACTCCGCCAAAATCCCGTGGAGCCGACTACCCGGGCTCAGATCTGCACCCTCGCGTCGCCGCGGACGACTACAGTCTCTGCGAGGCCAAGCGCCGGACCACCTTCGCATCACGCCTGGCCCCGCCAGCACCGGCAAGGCTCCACCTACAATCCGCTCGACTTCTTCAGGTTCTCCTCCAACCACCCATCCGACACCGCCGCCGCTGAGCGCTTCTCATGCATCCAGCCGATCCGCCATGCCTCTGGTGAAGCTCATCCATGATGCAAGACCAGGGTCACCGGAGCAGCGCCGTGGCCGACGACCGGAGCCCCTCTAGGTGAAGCACGTAATCCCTCCTCCAATTCCTCTGGTTCTTCTTCTCTCTCTCTCGACTCCTTTTCCCTAAATTCTTAATTATTTGCCTTTTTAATTTGTTTATTTTTTAAAGGATAATGAGTCAGTACTTGGATTGTTAAATAGTTAGAGATTTTATGGGCTAATATTAATGTGCTGAGTTGATTGGTTTTGTATAGTATATCAATAATTAATTCTACGAGCATGGGCCCATGAAATAATAAGTAGCCTTACATATATTTGGGGCTAGGTCGAGCCAATAATTTAAATTTCATAATATCTATATATATGTATAAGGTTATTACAATGGAGTAAGGAGATTGATCTTACATTTATATGTGTATAAATAGTATTATGTAGTAACCGTTATCATTATTCTCTTATGAAAACATCAGGATTGGGTCGGGCTTTAAAAATATATATGGGACTATAAACATTGGGCTTTTATTTTATCTCTATTTCAATAGCTTTATGTAAGTATTACAAAGACAAATATTTTAAAAATGTTTTAATGCCTTTTATACTTTTAAAAATATTTATAGTTAGGTTTTATCCTTAAATTGATAAAACTAGAATATTTATCTAAATACTTGATTGATAAAATATAATTACTAAATTACTTTCTAAAAGAGTCTTGACTAATAAAATTACGGTTTTAATATTATAAGGTATTTTTCGAAAATGTTTATAAGTATTCTCTAATAAAAATATATTATTATTAGGATCATTTCTTCTCAAAATCTCTATAAAATTAGATTAGCCTTGATCATGACCGATCTAATTGTATTACTAGTTCTTTTGCTAACTTGGGACTCCTTCACATCGATCCTAGGCTAATGAGATAATCGTGGACCCAACGAGATGGTTGTTTCACCAGCTAAGGATCTCAGGCAAGTACACTTTCTGATTGCTTTTCGATTCATAGTAGTCTATACATTTAATGTTTATACATATATCTTGCTGCTTGTTGACACGCTCGTCACACGGAGTAGTCGGGAGAGAAAATATCTTAGTAGACATGTGGACTACCCAGAACTATCCCCGTATCTTCCGTGGAGAATAGCAGCTGTACACGACACGTGCAGGGTGCCGAATTTATCCCCTAGCCGTTCACATGTCGAAACTGATATTTCAAATCACATAGATAGTTGTATTTTATTTGTTTTTCTTGTCTCCTCCACCACTTGCCATGTCATCAGTACTTTCTAGTTTTTATCTCTCATATGTTATTTTTATGTCTTGTAAATTCTATTTGTTTTCGCATTGTCATCAGTTTGTGTGCTTGTTCCATTCCTGACTGGAAACCAATATTTTTCAGGTTAACCGTGGCTTCTTTAGCATTGGAAGATTCGGGTATACTTGCAGACAGAAACCTAGAAATAAATAGCAGTTGTATTATTTTCATTAATTGTAAGAACTTTATATTTTCTTTAAATATAAATGTTATAAATATTGTAATAAATCTAGAAATGTGAATGAGCAATAATGTATATTTTGTGATTTTGAGCATCATGGCCGTGACAGCGTTCTACCGACGACTCTGCAGCGTAGGCTGGCTTGGACACGTCTCGTATCCGAAAAGCGGGTGCGGGTCATAACAGCTAGGGGGACCCTAAATGAATGCATATGTGGAAATAAATTAGGAAATTAATAGGTTTATTGTCACGAACCCACTTTTCGGATGCGAGCACGTGAGCAAACCAGCTACGTATCGAGCAGACTCCAGCCCCTCTCAAATACGTAAACGCTGTCAAGTCTATGGTATACTGCCAAATCATGGCAAACAAATCTATATCTCTAATCCACAATAAGTGTACGAAGCATGAATGAACACTATGGGTCGTGGTCTGCAGCCCACTAGCATACATGTCCGATAAGACTCCAAGGAATATAACAAGAGTCTTTAAAGTGAATCAATAAGCAGGATATCTCATGATAAGGAATGTAAAGCATGAAAGGATAATAAACTTAATAATGATACCTAAATTCCACAAGAATCGTAAATCCTCCGCCATTCAGAACTACTAGCTAACTCCATACAATCGCAAAACCTGAAGAGATCATCAGGTCCTCAGAGGACATAGTAAGATACATAATATACATGCCTATCTAACAGTTTTATCATGTGCAAGAAAATAAACAAGAAAACTAGAAACACGAAAAGTGACTACTAACACGAACACGAACACACGAATACTAAAACAACTACGCATAAATGAACAGCCAGATGAACGATAAACACGAGATCAATGGAAGAACCAAACCCTCATTCCGAGTGTGGACTCACGGGTTTGAACTAAGCACTAACCCTCGTCTCGAGTGTGGACTCTCTGGTTAGTACTAACCCTCGTCCCGAGTGTGGACTCTCTGGTGCAAGTATAACATCCTCGTCCCGAGTGTGGACTCTCTGATGTAAACACCCTCTCCTGAGTGTAGACTCTCTAGTACAAGTCAAGTCAACACCCTCGTCCCGTGTGTGGACTCTTTGGTGCAAATAATTGACATCCTCGTCCCGAGTGTGGACTCACAGATGTAAATAGATCAAGAAAAACACCGTCGTCCCGAGTGTGGACTCTCTGGTGCCAAGGAAACAATATCAAGGATTTAGCAGTTCAATTACATGTACTCGTTCTATGACACGACTCAAACAAGGTACTGACGAGAAACTCCAAGTGTGAACCACAAGACCAAACATGAACACAGCTATATGCAATAAAAACAACTCAAAAGAATATAATACGAAAAGCACATGTCCATAAACAATTAAAACTGGAAAATGAAATACAATGCATGTAAATAAAACTGTAGAAGAAGGCAAGGTATACTTGCCTGGAGGTTGCACGCAGATCCCATAAAATATAGTCAACTGGTAAGCCGCGAAGTCCAAATCACCATAACTATCTCCGAAAGCTGAAACAGACATTGCCAACATTCTCAGATAGTCAAATTAGCTAGGATTGCCTGTCCTTAAGTCCAATTCTGGACACAGGAGTAAAACGGTAATTTTGGGCAAATATGATGTCCGTCGTTGGACCCACTTTGCACCAAAAATCGTGCCAGAGTTAATGGTCTCTAAAGTCGTTAAACTATATGTTAACAGGTCTGGTTTTCCGATACGAAACCAACCGTATGTCCAAAGTTGGATTTCGGCGGCCAGGCACAAAATCACCCGTTGAGTCAGACCGTGGGGCTCACAAAACGACGATCCGATCAACTGTCTCAGAATCGGACCAAACTTGGCATACAGGACCAAAAAAAATAATACGGTCCTGTTGGCGCAAGTTTCATCTCGATCTGACGAACTTGCACGAAGTAATTGGGAAACTTGCACAGAGCTCGATATGAGGAATTTCGACGGATACGCATCAAATTCGTCGCGCACACGTGACCAATTTGAATTTCGTCGAAACCCACACGTCTGCAATATCCGTACACGCCTTTTGATGCTCACAGTGTGCGACCATGTCTCCCGGTTTGGCGGAACGCACGTCATATCGGATGGTTTTTTATAATTTTCAAAACTGTTTTAATAGGTTTTTTCTGATTTTGAACAACTATTAACTTTCTACTCAATTGATGAAATTCCAAACTACCAATTAGATTCTACTGTCCTATAGTTTATCTAAAATGCTCTTCAAATAGATTCCTAAAATTCTTAATAGATTGATCAGGGATCGCCTTCAAACAGGAGTATTTGCCAACCCAGTTCTGTCAATACAACAATGGTTTTAGATCGACTTCATGTCGATTTTATGAATCGACCGGTCGACCCCGTTGGGATCAATTCGTTAGGATCTCTAAAGGGTCATAAGGGCTATTCGTAGGAATTTACAGATTCAAAAACCATTGAGCGACCAGGAAGAAAATAGCATTAGAATATGCGTACCTCACTGTAATGCTACTGTCAAGGCTGCCCTGCTCTGTGCGCGGGTTGGCCGTCTCCGGCGACGCGCGACGGTTGCCACGACGGCGGATGGCCGCGCAGGCGTCCCTGGCGAACGTGTGTGGGTGGCGACGAGTTTAGGGTTAGGGTTTGCGTTCTTCCTCTCGTAAATTCCCGATATATATACCAATATATATACGGCTGGGTGTGTGTACAGGGGGTCGGGGGATTAATTGCTGCTGTCGGGATTAGTCAGCTTGGTTTGGGCTGGCCTGGGTCGGCTTGGCCCGGGGTTTCAGTTGGGCTGGGTTTGGGATAGCTTGTTTCGGGTTGGGATTACCTCCTTTATGTGATAAATGCTTCCTAGTTTTATTCTATTGTATGTGTGTATATATACACACCTATATATATATATATATATATATATATATATATATATATATATATATATATATATATATATATATATATATATATATATATATATATATATATAACATGTATATACATATATACATTAATAAATTATAAATATTTTTATACGCTTATATAATCAATTATATATATACCTATAATTTATATCTACTCTTCCTTATACTACCATGTATATAGTCTTGCGTATATATACCATTATCTATCTATATGTGCACACAATATATATTATATACAATACTCTCCATAAAATCTAAATAAAAACTCCATCCTACCTATTCCTAGGGGTTGGTCTATTTATAGAACATGCACCCATATATATATATATATATATATATATATATATATATATATATATATATATATATATATATATATATATATATATATATATATATATATATATTTTGCACCCATATATATATATATATATATATATATATTTTTATATATATATATATATATATATATATATATATATATATATATATATATATATATATATATATATATATATATATATATATATATATATATATATATTTTTTTATATATATATATATATATATATATATATATATATATATATATATATATATATATATATATATATATATATTTGACACTGGAATAAAATAACCACCCATAATAATAAATATTTTATTTAATAACAACAATAACATTAATGATAATAAAAATTCTAATAACAATTAAAATAGCCCAAAAGCCGTTTTTGCTGGATATAACATGCACACTACTTATCTTCTCCAGAAGATCATACAAATTTTTTGAAACACTATTTAACAATAATAATACCTATAATCTACCTATAACAAATATTTAGAAAATGATTGCCAATTCCTAAAAATATATACAAGAATATTTGCATTTACCAAACATGTCTACAAGGCCGTATTTGGTCCCACAACATGCCTACATGGGCTTGGACTTGACTTGGGTCCAATCTGGACAGGTTCGGCTCAACCAGGTTTCCTAAAACTCAATAATATAATTAAATAATAAATAAAATCTTCGGTAAGGATTAAGTCGCAAGTTGTCTGGTTTTCTAGTTAGGACGTCCCTATGGCTCGGTCTTCCTTGGCATGACTAATACACTAGTCAAGGCCCGCCACTGCACTATCCGTGCCATAATTCCTAGTCGTCTTGTACTCCAAAACTCAACCATGACTAAAATTATCTACCGTATTAATTAGCTAAATAATTAATTCTAAAATTCTAAAAATCATCATTTAAATCAAATAAATAATATAAAAATATTTCAAAAAAATTTCTGGGAAGGAGAGCTACAAATCTACCCACCTTAAAAATAATTTCGTCCTCGAAATTCTAATTCATGACTATCCCTTAAAATTCAAAGTCTACTACTACCTTAATCTCCTCAAAAATAGTTTATATCCTACTCCTAGCCATTTTTAATTATTAAACCTCGAGGACTTCTACCCACCTTTGGTCACGCTATTCCCTCAAGGGTATGGCACTAAAACTTTATACCTTCCATCAAGTTGCTAGAGTCATTATCCTTAGATATCTAAGACATATGGCATCTATATCCTCAGATATCTATCAAACAGCCAAATATTCAAAATCAAGCAATATTATACTATAACTTAAGAATTTCTGATAAATTCTAGACAGAACGATCATTCGTCACCCCGAAATAGGAAGGGACGAGAGTCAAGGGTACGAAAAACAAGGAAGTATAATCGAGAGCAAATATGGACTTTTCAAGGATGTAGAGAATTTTTAAGGCAGAGTGAATTGAGATTTCTAAGGGTTTAGTCAAATTTGCAGGCTCGTACCAGCACAATAACGTAACTGGTACGATATGCTCTGACCTGCATGGGCCGCCAAAAAAACTTGTCACGACCCGCACCCGCTTTTCGGATGCGAGCACGTGAGCAAGCCAGCTACGTATCGAACGGACTCCAGCCCCTCTCGAATACGTAAACGATGTCAAGTCTATGGTATACTTCTAAATCATGGCAAACAAATCTATATCTCAAATCCACAATAAGTGTACGAAACATGAATGAACACTATGGGTCGTGGTCTACAGCCCACTAGCATACATGTCCGATAAGACTCCAAGGAATATAACAAGAGTCTTTAAAGTGAATCAATAAGCAGGATATCTCATGATAAGGAATGTAAAGCATGAAAGGATAATAAACGTAATAATGATACCTGAATCCCACAAGAATCGTAAATCCTCCGCCATTCAGAACTACTAGCTAACTTCATGCAATCGCTAAACCTGAAGAGATCATCAGGTCCTCAGAGGACATAGCAAGATACATAATATACATGCCTATCTAATAGTTTCATCATGTGCAAAAAATAAACAAGAAAAATAGGAACATGACAAATGACTACTTACACGAACACGAACACATGAACACTAAATCAACTACGCGTAAATGAACTGCCGGATGAACGATAAACACGAGATCAATGGAAGAGCCAAACCCTCATCCTGAGTGTGGACTCACGGGCTTGAACTAAGCACTAACCCTCATCCCGAGTGTGGACTCTCTGGTTAGTATTAACCCTCGTCCCGAGTGTGGACTCTCTGGTTAGTTCACGGTAAGGCACCCTCGTCCCGAGTGTGGACTCTCTGGTACAAGTATAACATCCTCGTCCCGAGTGTGGACTCTATGATGTAAACACCATCGTTCCGAGTGTGGACTCTCTGGTGCAAGTCAAGTCAATACCCTCGTCCCGTATGTGGACTCTCTGGTACAAACAATCGACATCCTCGTTCCGAGTGTGGACTCACGGATGTAAACAGATCAAGAAAAAACACCCTCGTCCCGAGTGTGGACTCTCTGGTGCCAAGGAAACAATATTAAGGATTTAGCAGTTCCATTACACCTACTCGTTCTATGATACGACTCAAGCAAGGTACTGACGAGAACCTCCAAGTGTGAACCACAAGACCAAACATGAACACGGCTATATGCAATGAAAATAACTCAAAAGAATATAATACGAAAAGCACATGTCCATAAACAATAAAAACTGGAAAATGAAATACAATACATGTAAACAAAACTGTAGAGGAAGGCAAGGTATACTTGCCAGGAGGTTGCACGTAGATCCCACAAAATATAGTCAACTAGTGAGCCGCAAAGTCCAAATCACCATAACTGTCTCCAAAAGCTGAAACAGACATTGCCAACATTCTCAGAATAGTCAAATTAGCTAGGATTGCCTGTCCTTAAGTCCAATTCTGGACACAGGGGCAAAATAGTAATTTTGGGCAAAAATGATGTCCGCAGTTGGATCCGCTTTGCACCAAAAATCGTGCCAAAGTCAGTGGTCTCTAAAATAGTCAAAATATATGTCACCAGGTCCGAATTTTCGATACGAATCCAACCGTATGTCCAAAGTTGGATTCCGACGGACGTGCAAAAAATTACCCGTTGAGTCGGACCGTGGGGCCCGCAAAACGGCAATCCGATCAAATGTCTTAGAATCGGACCAAACTTGGCATACAGGACCAGAAAAACGATACGGTCCTGTTGGCACAAGTTTCGTCTCGATCTGACGAACGTGCACGAAGTAATTGGGAAACTTGCACAGAGCCCGATACGGTGAATTTTGACGGATACGCATCAAATTCGTCGCGCACACGCGATCAATTTGAATTCTGTCAAAGCCCACACGTTCGCAATATTCGTACGCGCCTTTCGATGCTTACGGTATACGACCACGTCGCCCAATTTGGCAGAACGCACGTCGTATCGGATTGTTTTTGTATAACTTTCAAAACTATTTTCTTAGGTTTTTTCTGACTTTGAACAACTGTTAACTTTCTACTCAATTGATGAAATTCTAAACTACCAATTTGATTCTACTGTCATATAGGTTGTCTAAAAGGCTCTTCAAATAGATTCCTAAAATTCTTAATAGATTGATCAGGGATCGCCTTCAAAAAAGAGTATTTGCCAACCCAGTTCTGTCAATACAACAATAGTTTTAGGTCGACTTCGTGTCAATTTTGTGAATCGACCGGTCGACCCCTTTGGGATCTATTCATTAGGATCTCTAGAGGGTCATAAGGGCTATTTGTAGGAATTTACGGATTCGAAAACCATTGAGCGACCAGGAAAAAAAAGCATTAGAATACGCGTACCTCACTGTAATGCTACTGTCAAGGTTACCCTGTTTTGTGCGCGGTTGGCCGTCTCCGGGTACACGCGGCGATTGCCATGACGGCGGGTGGCTGCGCAGGCGTCCCTGGCGAACGTGTGTGGGTGGCGACGAGTTTAGGGTTAGGGTTTGCGTTCTTTCTCTCGTAAATTACCGATATATATACCAATATATATACGGCTGGGTGTGTGTACAGGGGGTCGGGGGATTAATCGCTGCTGTGGGGATTAGTCATCTTTGTTTGGGCTGGCCTGGGATGGCTTGGCCCGGGGTTTCAGTTGGGCTGGGTTTGGGATAGCTTGTTTTGGGTTGGGATTACCTCCTTTATGTGATAAATGCTTCCTAGTTTTATTCTATTATATGTGTGTATATATACACACCTATATATATATAACATGTATATACGTATATACATTAATAAATTATCAATATTTTTATACGCTTATATAATCAATTATATATATATACCTATAATTTATATCTACTCTTCCTTATACTACCATGTATATAGTCATACATATATATACCAGTATTTATCTATATGTGCACACAATATATATTATATATAATACTCTCCATAAAATCTAAATAAAAACTCCATCCTATCTATTCCTAGGGGATTGCCTATTTATAGAACAAGCACCCACATATATATATATTTGACACTGGAATAAAATAACCACCCATAATAATAAATATTTTTATTTAATAACAACAATAACATTAATGATAATAAAAATCTTAATAACAATTAAAATAGCCCAAAAGCCGTTTCTGCTGGATATAACATGCATACTACTTATCTAGCTCCAGAAGATTATACAAATTTTGTGAAACACTATTTAACAATAATAATACTTATAATCTACCTATAACAAATATTTAGAAAATGATTGCCAATTCCTAAAAATATATAAAAGAATATTTGCATTTACCAAACATGTCTACAAGGCCGTATTTGGTCCCACAACATGCCTACATGGGCTTGGACTTGACTTGGGCCCAATCTGGATGGGTTCGGTACAACCGGGTTCCCTAAAACTCAATAATATAATTAAATAATAAATAAAATCTTCGGTAAGGGTTAAGTCGCAACTTGTCTGGTTTCCTAGTTAGGACGTCCCTATGGCTCGGTCTTCCTTGGCATGACTAATACACTTGTCAAGGCACGCCACTGCACTATCCGTACCATGATTCCTAGTCGCCTTGTACTCCAAAACTCAACCATGACTAAAATCATCTACCGTATTAATTAACTAAATAATTAATTCTAAAATTCTAAAAATTACCATTTAAATCAAATAAATAATTAAAAAATCTTTCAAAATTTTTTTCCGGGAAGGAGAGCTACATTTAGAGATCATTACCTATTGAGAGTTGGAATCTCAATGTAAATGCACTTGAAACAAACCCACATCAATTCCTATGGTCAAATTGCTCTCAATCCTTGCTAGCTAGCCAATAGAGATCTCCTCTACACTAGGGGAGTGTATTGCAATTGATTTGATCCAATTTGGAGTTGATTTGGAGAAAGAGGGCAAATTTGGGGCCGGAAGAACACAAATTAGGGTTAGGGTTTGTAAGGAAAGAGGCAAGGGGGCTAAATGTGAACCTTTATAGGGGAGGACTCTTCCTTGGCCGACCACAAGGGTTTTCTAGGGTTAGCATTAGGTCCAAATGGATTAGAGGCCTTCTCATAATGTAATTCAATCCTTTCTAGTAAAGGCCCAAAGGAATTAGGATTTCTAGCAAAATATCTACTTAGACATAATATCTAGATATTCCTAAACCTTGTTACTTAGTTGGATTCTTCTAACTAAATTCTAGGCTCATTATCAACATCTAGATTAGGGCAATTCTAAGTTTAGACCTAACATATGAATTAGCACATTATTAATTAAAAAAATTCAAAATAATTCCAATTTCATAAATTACCAAAATACTCTTAGTTTAAAAAGTGGTTGTGACAAATCTAATCACATTACCTAGATCTCCATGGTTATGGTTAGTCTCTAGGTTAAGTAGTTCTAGGGTTACACTAAAAAGGGGCACAATCACAATACATAACTTTAAATATTATAAAAATAATAAAAAATTTACCAATTAATTATTAACATGATTTAAATCTACTATTTAATAACTATCATGATCAATTTTACAAAAGTTTAAAATTACCTTTATTTTAGAAAAGTGGTAGGTACAATCCTTCCTCCTTAGGAAAATTTTGCCCTCGAAATTTAGGTTGGTCGTACTCCTCTTCAGGTCACGTCCCCTACAATCATGGTCTCAAAAGTTATACTAGTCATACTACAGCACTAGGCAATCCCAAGGTATCAAAACATACAAATAGTGTAGGGTGCATCAAAACATCTCAGAAGACATGCTAAGGTCTAGGTCAAGAACTCATCTCCAATTAGGTCTAGTTACTAGAACTCCCTCCTGGAGGCGGGGCCTTAATCCCCAAGGCACTTCTCATGAATCATGCTCTTGTTAAAACTCTTCTTCCTTTTTTTTGATTTTATTCTCCTCTATCAACTTAATCATCCCAAAATTTAAATTCCTACACCTTGTCCTAACTTGGATTCGAAATATCTAAATCAAAGTTTATGAAATCCTCGAACTTGTTCAAATCACTGTCCTTGAAATTATTCGAAGCTAATACTACTATGTCATAGGAACTTATTCTCCATTATAAAATCAACCTTCGTATTTCCTTCACATACACCTTCAAATATTATCCTTCTTAAAATTTTAAAACCTCCACAAAATCTCTAAATTTTCCTATAACTCAAAATTCTTGTGTTCTCTCTGTTCCTAGTCATCCTCTTACCAACATCTTATTCAATTTTGTATCATCATCGCATTACAGTTAAATTCTCTTCTCCATTTCTAAATTCCTAAATTTAGCATCACAACCTTAAGTGAAATATCTCGAGAATTAATACCCTAAAATTATTCAAGTTCACAAAAACAAACCGACCTCGAATATCCTTGTTATTTCTAAAGTATACCTACGAAATATTACTGTTCTAACCATCAATATATACATCCTACTATCCTTCTAGTCAGCCGGAGGGGTCACACCTCCTGGACAATCGGAGGTGGAAACATGCTCTCAGTCATATCTGAAACTGCAGCTACGATCAGGGGACAGGCTCTGGTCATGGGTGCCATACTGGAAGTAGAAAGAAAAAACAGAAAATCATCAAAGGTTGTAAAGCAGACCAACATCCTATGTAAAAACTGGTAATTATAATCAGCAGAGAACTAGCTACAAGGGTTACTATTCTAATGCCAGAGCTATACTACCATCTTCAAGATAAAGGCCTAACACAAGTCATCAAATCATTACACTAAGAAAGAACTACATATAAATAAGCCTTACAAGAACTAAAATATTCCTACTCCTAAGTTATTTGATGATGGAATACAATTTTATAACAACAGAAGGGTACAATAGAGATGATATGTTTAAAAATCTTCTCAAGATACAATCTGATAATCATACGTGTCTGTCCAAAATTATGTTACTTAGGATCCTCGCCATGCCAGTAAGCATGGCTGCGATAAACGGTAGATTCTATAACTGGGGTATGCACCTCTATTATCATGTCGTCTAGAATTCTTGCTACGCCGACTAGTATAGCTGCGAGAAATTCTAAATCTCATAACCAAGATATGTACATCCGAAGCCAGGTCTCTACGTTTTTGCCACGTCGGATAAAATGGCTGCGATAAACTCCAGGTTCCAAAATCAAGTAGATGTTTTACCTTCCTGTGATCATCGTCAACATATGTTATCAGAAGATACCGTAACTCAGGTCATAAAATTCATCTCGATATAAAATCAAAATCAACAACGATCCATCAAAATTCAAATTCAATAACAATGAGTAAGGATGAACAAATAAGAGGAAATGATTTCAAATCGAAGTTCAAATGAGATTCTCAAGGGTCGCCCCAGGAATCTCTCAAGAAATTCTAACTGTGATTGAGTATCCTCTCATTCTAATACCTTACTTCTTATACTCTATCGCAGGCTCGTGGTAGTACAACTAAGTCGTTGTGCTACCATGATATCGCACTAATACGAATCAACCTGCATGGGCCACCACTAAAAACGTGTCACGACCCACAACCGGTTTAGGGACACGAGTACGTGGGTACGTCCAGCATACGCCGTAATGTCAGCGGTGGAACGCTGTCCTAGGTCTCAAACATCAAACACAATATAAATGTATCTGTACAGAATATACTCTCCAATCGAAGGACATCTCAAAAGATACAACTCAATCATAAAAGCTAAAGGTAGATAAACAGCATGATAAGATAGATATAAAATCCACTGAGTGAGATACAACCAGAAATGAAATAAGTCTAAGTGTTATCAACACCACTACATAATATCTGAATAAATACAACTCAAGACAACTGAAATAAGATAGATAAGCCTAGTAATCTAGCCTAGACAATAGGATAATATCCTCAGCAACTGCTGGATCCTCCTGAGGGTCCAGGTCACAAGTGTCAACTATACCAGCTCCGAAGTAGGTAGGGCAGAAATTCTCTTCGTTCTCTGTAATATTTTTAATAGGTCCAGTTAAGACATGAGCGAATAAATAACTCTCACGCAGTTCATATCATGGCAGAAAATTTAGAGCAAGCAATATAATAAAATATATGAAATGCTGTAAGAGATGTTCATGAGTAGTTAAAACAGATAAATCTGAGTACATGAAAGTTTGTATAAAAATTAAGAACTGTAAGTAAATATAAGTGTTGTAGAGCACAAGATAGTTATTTAACTGGGATTAGGTTATACATGAAGCATATGAGGTAAGTCTGTTATACGTGAGGGTATAATAGATATTATACATGAAGGATAGGAACCGGCTTTGATCACATAACCACTTCTACTCCCCTGTCCCAATCAATACACAAGGATCTGGTCAAGTTATGTTATGTACATAATGGTTTGGTTAAACATGAAGCACATGAGAACATAAGAGTACATGATAAAAGAGTTATACATGAATAACATGAACGCATATAATACGTGATGTACGTAAAAAGCACATGACATTTAGTATTCGATGCACCTATGGGGGGGTAACATCTCATGAAAAGATCCATAGGGTACTGGTCCATGATAACAATGTGACAACATCAAGTAAAGTAGTCTAGAGCAAGAATATAAATCCTAGCAAGTATGAAACGATCAAAGAATATACTCGCCTGATATCCTGAATGACTGGTGAGAACAGATGTCCGAATCGGAGTAACTGAGTCCTATTTAGAGCAACACAGATTACAAAGTGTTCAAGATGTAATAATGGTAGTTACTATGCATTCTACATGATTCTAGGTCAAAGTCAACTCTTGGTCAATTTCTAGTCAAACTAGGTCAACTAGCTAGGATTTTGGTCAAACTCTAGTCCACAAGTTCAATTAGCCTATTGGGTTCATTTCTAGGTAATCCTATAGATATCTCAGGGTATAGGCTAAGGTACACTAGGTTAAGCACATATGTATATATATATATATATCCTTTCATAAATATAGTATAACTTATATCCCAATATACCCTCTCATATATGCAAGCCTACTTATATACATAACTCAACTGAACCTATCTTAGAAAACTGAACCAACACAAACATCCATATGTATCAATGCATATGCTAACCCACACATCACATGAAATCTGAACTCACTGCACTTAGACAACACACACATAAGAAAATACCGACATATACATCATCCTATATATGACAGTAAACAATACCTACATATATTATATATATGAAACTGTAAACCCAAACTTATCCCAAACTGGTATGTAAACCCACAAACTGAACTAAACTACAACCCAAGCTAACTCAGAGACTCACAAACTCAACCTGGGAATCAAACTCAAAAGCAAACCCTAACTCAGAGCTCACCCAAACTTCCAAACAACACACAACATTCAATTATATAACCTATCTAATATATATATATATATATATATATATATATATATATATATATATATATATATATATATATATGATCTCTACTTGAAACCAACCTCACCAACTCACTGAAACGGGACTAAGCCTAAACAAACTCTAAACTCTTATCAAAACTCAAACCCAGGTCTTGGGTATCAATATCTGCTAACCCACACTCAATCTCAGGAAACTGAGATAACTCAGCCCAACATGTATACTCAAATATATGCAGCAACCAATCTCAGGAATCCCAGGAAAACATAGCTCAAACCCAAAACATAAAACAAACCCTAAACCACAGCTAGGGTCGAGCATGTGCTGTTATGCATCAGGGGAAAGGGGTGTGAGCTGTGTCCTGTGCGTTGACACATGAGTGTCAACAAGTGAGTGGCACAAGTACACGTGTCCACAATGTGTCTGTAAATGACATAGAGGTGTCAAACTAAGTGTCAATATAGTGGGTAATAACATGTATCATGAATTAGGCATAGAGATAGCCTCGTGCACATGTGTTGAGTGCTTGTGGGATACATGGGTCATAGTAGTGAGTCGTGCAGGTGTGTCAAGGCGTCGACTAGGTGTCAGAGTGTCTACTGGAACAATAGGATCGTGTCCAAGTCGTATTATGTCGTGTGAACCAAGTCGTATCAGAAATAGTAAATACTGAGTGTGCCACACTCTGCTGACATCTGCAGGAGGAATAACTCTTCGAAATCTCCATAAGATCACCTCTAACTTGGTGAACGTGATGTTAGTCACATCCCCTAGGTTTACCAACCACTGGCATTAGTTATCATGTCGTGTTCAAAAAGTTAGGGCACTCGGGTAGCAAGACAGCGCACGGGGTGCGCTGCGAGTGTCCCCGTGTCCAAATTCGACATGAAAATGAACACAAAATCAACTCAGTCAAACAGATCTATAATCTACACATTACCAGCTACAAAATCATGCAATTTGTTTTAAAAATGATGAAAAATTATTCTAAGAGGCATTTCATCGAACATAACGAATAACTCTCCGATACTCCTCCGATACGCACCCTAAATGGATTCGATTTCTTACCAAACTTGGCCTAGGACTAAGGGGACCCTAAATGAATGCATCTATGGAAAAAAAATCAGGAAATTAATGGGTTTAGAGATCATTACCTATTGAGAGTTGGAATCTCAATGTAAATGCACTTGAAACAAACCCACACAAATTCCTATGGTCAAATTGCTCCCAATCCTTGCTAGCCAGCCAATAGAGATCTCCTCTATACTAAGGGAGTGTATTGCAATTGATTTGATCCAATTTGGAGTTGATTTCCAGAAAGAGGACAAATTTGGGAAAGAACACAAATTAGGGTTAGGGTTTGTAAGGAAAGAGACAAGGGGGCTAAGTGTGAACCTTTATAGGGGAATGACTCTTCCTTGGCCGGCCACAAGGGTTTTCTAGGGTTAGAGTTAGGTCTAAATGGATTAGAGGCCTCATAATGTAATTCAAGCCTTTCTAGTAAAGGCCAAAAGGAATTAGGGTTTCTAGCAAAATATCTACTTAGACATAATATCTAGATATTCCTAAACCTTGCTATTTAGTTGGATCTTCTAACTAAATATCTAGGCTCATGATCAACATCTAGATTTGGGCAATTCTAGGTTTAGACATAACATATCAATTAACACATTATTAATTAAAAAATTCGAAATAATTCTAATTTCATAAATTACCCAAATACCCTTAGTCTAAAAAATGGTAGTGACAAATCTAATCATATTATCTAGATCTCCATGGTCATGGTTAGTCTCTAAGCTAAGTAGTTCTAGTAAGTTTACACTAGTAAGGGACACAATCACAATACATAACTTTAAATATTATAAAAATAATAAAAAATTCACCAATTAATTATTAACATGATTTAAATCTACTATTTAATAACTATCATGATCAATTTTATAAAAGTTCCAAATTACTCTCATTTTAGAAAAGTGGTAGTTACAGAATACGTGTTGTATACAGTGTACACATTTCTTGACTTCCTTCATGCCGTGCAAACACTTCTTGAATCAATCTAAGGCATGCACGCGGATTGTCGCTCTTATGTCGAATCAATCTATATGAAAAGCCACTGGCACCAAAAGCCATCTTGGACTAATATAAGACGAAAAGGCTTCGTGTGAGAGGTGCGGTCTCCTCCGAAGGTCCCTAAATCCTCGTATCATTGGCACTCTCTTTAGTGGTCAGCCATACGCCCATTGAAGGCCGGTTATATCTGTAATTCCTCCTAGGCTGACACAAATCCGGTACCCCAGAGATCGTTCGAGGAACTAATAATGACCATGCAAGACTGGACTCAACTCACCATGCTACTGAACCATTTCTCCTATTTTCTTTCCATACTTTCATGCAGTTCCCAAAACCAGAAACTGCTTCGACGACCTACAGTCCTGAGCACTTTCAACGTTTTTTAACTTCTTTTTGACTCAAACCCAGTAACGACTATTTGACAGCCTTATTGCCTACTTTGAACCAACCGTATTCTGTGTAGTGCCATCATCTCTTTTATTAAAAAACCTACTTAGTGCATGTGAAAACTCTATGTATTTAGTGTAAAGGTGAAGCTGAGGCAAGTTCATTGACGCTACCTTCCTGAGCAAAGAGTTGCCTTGGTCGAGCAAGACTTCGAGCAAGCTGTTGCATAGCCAAGCCTAAACGTCGTTGCTTTCCGATCCATCTGATTGAACTGAGCAAGGCGGGGTACTAAAGTACGCCCAGCCTAGCACGAGCTCGACCCAAAAATTTAACCCATGTGTCGGCCCAACCCGATTCATCATGGGGACGGGCAGGCCCAAACCAGTATAGTGGGTTGTGCTGGGTCACACATACTGGCATGTAAAATAGGCCCAGTCCAGAGGTCAAGCCTGACCCAGCCCAACCAGTAGCCCAGGCCCGACCCGGCCTGACCTGTTGTCCATTCCTATACTGCAAATCATCCTAAAATGGTCAAACTCCATACATTCACTTGCACTGATTTAGTATCCTACGTGGCCACATTGTACTGGCTATGATTCATTAAACTATAAAGTAATGCATCAAATTGCTTTAACTAGGTTCATCCCTAAACAGTCAAACCCACCCCATACATGATGCATGCACTGAGTTTTAATTAGGTTCATTAAAAAGGGACAATACATTAAAGTGACAAATTGGCAATGAACGAGCCAATGACCCTATTTGCAGCACTCAGAGTCTCTCCTTCACTGTGTTTCTCAAACCGAGTAGCCTTATCTTCCTTTTAATAAGCCCGCTCGGCACACGGCCCAGCCCAACCCAGGTACATTTCGGCCCGGCCTAAAGCCTACCGTGCCTTGGGCCACATGTCGAGCTGGGGTATTCCATATTAAAGTCGGCCCGGCCCATTACAGTGCATGGGCCTTATGAGCCTGGTCCAGGCCTGGCCCGGCTCGGTCCACCCAAATTCGTGTCGGGTCAGGCCGACTTGACCCACTTGGCAGGACTACGAGTTACTTTGTTAAAATAAAATTCCTTGAAATACTAATATATAATATATTTTAATTAGTTTCTAAAAAAGAGAAAAAAGAAAGAAATAATAATCAGTTGTGATTTGGATAAACCCAAATGTGGATGCCCTTATCTATACCCACAACAACCTCTATCATATTCGCTCTATATGTTATCAATGAGAAAAGCTACGTACATTTCTTTTTTGGCTACCAATTTTTTCTCTTTCTCTTCTATTTTCATAACACCATATCAGCACGAATGCTGGAGAAGCTCTATGACGAATGCTCGATAAGCTCTTTGACCACTCGCTCGAGGAGTTTCAGGCCACCACGTATGACTGCTTACTCGAGGAGTTTCACGCCACCACCAAAAAAAAATGCTCGAAGAGTTTCAGATCACCACCGAAAAAGATCAAAGATGGTTCAACCGACCAGGTTTATAGATTACATATTTTTTTTCATTTGGTAAATAATTTGTGCTGTGATATGAACCCCAAAATTGCTTATATTTTTATTGTTCATGGGTATGCATGTAATGTAAGATGTTCTTGGATTTGTCCCAAGAATTATATTAAATTAGTAGTGCACACAAAATGCTTCAAAGTAATATCCTGCTGTTGCATACATGCATATATTATCGCTATCTAAAGTTGATGTCATGTACATATATAAGTCCATTAAATAAGATTAATTATGGATATGATTTAACTTATAAAATTTAGTGCATAAAAATTTAAACTATGTAGTGATTGATATTGGATCGAAATGAGAATTATAGATCTGATTGATCTTTTGGACACATTCATCCATTTGGATAGATTGATCGATATATAATTTAGTTTATTATGCCCGTTCGGATAGATTGATCGATATATTATTTACTATGTCATTTCATTTTATCAGTATTCGTATTGACATTAAGAAATATACTTTATGTGATTCCAGTACAATTTTTCCACCGGAATTGTCTCCTTACTTAATAGCCTTGCATCATTATTGTTTAGATATTATTAAATCTGAGCTGTTAGGTATCTTTAATTTACTTAGTTTGATTTGAATTTTATATAAATTTGGTTCCGTGATATTTAAATACTTAAGTCATTATTTGTGCTTTATTATTTTTGTATTTAAATTTTGTTTAAACTTGATTAGAACATAATATGATCTATTTCGTACTCATATACAATATGAAAATATTAACCAGAAGCAACATTTTGGGAAACCATTTTGAAAAATAAGCAATTATTTTTCTGAAGAATAGGCAAAAGTCGCCTTAAGCTGTACCAAACCCAGCCTAAATGAGAAACATTGTGGACTAGATATTTGCCAAGTCGAAAAGAGTAGGTGAGTTTTTAGGGACTCACAAATTAGACCAAGTCAAGTAATATACACAGTTGTATATGTATTCATATATCAATAATCTTCCAAATGGTATCAATGCCAGTAAATAAGCTACAAAAGAAAAGAAAAAATCTCTCATAAAAAATATATTTTTTAATTTGATATGAGAGAAATTTGTTTACATTGGATTATGATATGTTATATCTAATAACGACCATATTTTTGTTTGCTAAGGGTGCATATTCAACGGAAGAATGGTGGTTTCATTTGTTCTTCAATGTTGGTGACAAACAGCATTATATTTGTGAGATGTACCAATTCGTGATTGAGACTAAAGACTTTAATATTTTGGATTATTAGAACTTTATAATACTTGTAATGAACCAGGCAAAGGAACGCCTCCATAAACCAAACAAATATAATCCCAAACTAATTGACCTAGTAAATGGCATAAATGAAGAACGTATCCATTAGTAGTTTTACATGCTGTCAAGTATAAGCTAATGATGTTTTACCAGACAAGTTCTTTTGTTCTTTATGTTTTGCTTTTGATGAGCAATATTTGGAACTTGCTTTTTTAGTGTGGACAAATATCTGTACATTTTTTTCCTTCCAATAATTTTCAAGTAAATTGAAATTATTAGATTCGATATCTTACATAGTCTCACGATGCTATATCTATATTAAGATAGAAACTTTAACTTCCACTAAATATATGGACTATCAGTAGAAACACTTTATGCACTACAAGTTATTCACACAAATTGTTATTGTATCTCTAAAACTTTTGTTGCCTAAAAATAGTTTAGTACAAATAATTTTGCTTGTATATATTTTGGACTACCCAAATGGGTGCATGCATGATAGGTGTTGAGCAGCATGTCCGAAAGAAACTAGTTGTCCGCGAACTAAATTTTTGCATGTCGTAGTGGGTCGTTGTTCCTCGAAAGGCTAAAAGTGAAAATACTAACCTGAATGTTGGTATTTCAATAATGTAGTTGTATATATTCTAAACTATAAAGTTTCAAAGTTGGTGCCATAAGGTTGTTCTATCTGTAGGGATACTATGAATGCATTATTATCCTACAACTATCATAGACCGGAAGTTCTATGTTTAGAATTATTATTATTGTTTAATAATATATTTATTTGCATTTTTTGACATGATATTCTCACATCTAGAAACTGGAATCCATGAAAATACTAGACAGAGACATCTTGTGCATGATTGATAGTGCTACTACCAACACCATCCTTATGAAAAGTATTTTTTTCAATAAATACTATTGTGAAAGTACTACATGATACCTAATCATGCTCATATATTGAAGGCTTCGGCAGAACACACTTAAATGGAACACACCTACCTATACAAAATATCTTATACTCTTATAATTCCATAAAACAATTATTGAGTTTAAGGATATAATGGGTATCATATTGAAAGGGTATCATATTGAAATCTTGGGCGAGGATAATAAAGAATAAATTTGAGAGAAGTGCCAGAAGTTCGTCCTAGGGAACCAGAAGTTCGTCCAAGAGAGATTATCCAACTGTTCACTAGGGATACACGTTACTCATACTAGGGATGTTAAGTCATATACTATGTTAAGCCAGAAGCTCAATCATATGGGTCCATTGTGAGACAGAAGACAAATGATCCAATAACTTTTAAATTATGACATGTTCGACAAGACACCCAAAACAATGATCACCAAAAGCAGTGATGATAAGAAATATGAAAACTAATTCGTGTGATCATCTCTTACCAAATTGTAGCATACACTCTTGATCTCAAGGATATGTTTATTTCTAAACCATCAATCTTAAAGATTATATCTGAATAACTAGCAACACAGTTTCGAATTGCACCTTTTTGGCTTATATACGTATATATATATATATTTGAAACTATAATATTTCCATCTATGATTTGTGAATTATAATCTTCTTAGATTATTATATCTTCTAGACATATTTTTTTTTTTTTGATATGTCATGTTAATAGGGCAAAATTCCCGCCGTTAGGGGGAGATAGGAAGAAGATAAATATCTTATTCCAAAAGAACGTCATGAATTATCGTTATAGAAGAACTCCATGAATCATTGTTCCAGAAGAATGTCGTAAAACATCATTCCAGAAGAATGTATAATGGCATACTTCCACTTTATCTAATCTTGAATAAATTAGGAGAAATTATTACTTGTTTTTCATTACAAATAAATTAGATGCTTACTCGATTATGTTGAATAAATAGTTATATAACTATGAATTTATCTTCTAATAGAAGTAAAGAACCAAATGAACCAAATAAAGGCAACAACGACAGGAAATGAATAAGTTCTACATTAAGAACGCGTAAGACCTAAAGGTTCAAAAGATTCAGCTCTTCAGAAGAAGAGACTGAGTAATATAACACACCCTAATTGCTCTTGAGAAATAGCCCCTGCAGAAGCATCTTCTGAAGAGAAAGTTTATGACGATCCGAAAGATGTCAAGAACCAAAGATCCAATTTCTCTAAGTATATCGCTCCGGTCGAGGATATACCTCAGATCCTAGAAGAGACTGAGAAAGAGGTATCGGTACCCAAGAAATCTATATTTTATGCATAGTTAAGAGAAATTTAGAGTCAAAAAGTTTGTCATATGTGACATTATCAAATAAAACGATAAAAAGGGTAATAAAATAAAGGATAACACCAAACCACGAATAATCCTTGAATTTAAAAAGGATAATGGAAAGATGCGATATTTCTTGCACAACGTGGAGTGTATGTTAGCTCAAGGATATAGATTTAAATGATAAGATATAAACTCGACAGATTTAAATGAAAAATTAGAGATCCAAATATATAAGAGCAATGTTAGCTCAAGGATACGTGAAATGATCATGAAGAGAATATAAATAAAGATATTCTCCGATCATGATAACCTAAATGATAAGATATACCCTCATAGGTCGTGGATTTAAAATTTCAGGTATATCCTTGAAGGATTTAAAATTATCATGCTATTTCTGAAGGATTTGCGAATGAGCTATATATGAACTAAAATCATATGGAAGAATGAGATAAGCTCATTGAGTATATGTCTAAGAAAATATCTACAGTCACATTTATGAAGAAATCCCTGAACGGATTCGTCAAAACGGTCATCTATTTACATAAAAGTACCTTCCGAAGATAAGATCTCCTGAAGAGAGAGAAAATATAACGGTATCTCCTGAAGAGATTTGAAATATCTTCTGAAGAGATAAGGAATCTCCCAAAGAGATTGAAATCTTCTGAAGAAAGAGAAATCTCCAGAAGAGATGAAGATAAATCTTCAGAAGAGATCTCACATATCTCATGAAAAGAGGAATCTCTAGAAGAGATCTATTATAAATCTCCTGTAGAGATAAATCTCTAGAAAAGATCTACTATAAATCTCATGTAGAGATAAATCTCTAAAAGAGATCTACTATAAATCTCTGGTAGAAATAAATCTCTTGTAGAGATTTAATATGAATGATATATCTATAATGGTCAGATTAATTGGATCTTTCACAACCAAAAGAACATGTTCTGGGTCGTAAAGTACCATATTTAAATAATATAAAATTCTTGATTGTCATTCACTCAGCACAATATTTTAGAATAATATTAGGCACATAAATTATTCTTCTTGAATGTTTTGATCTAATAAGATTGTAGAAGCATGAAAATTTTAGTATTATGCACCCAACCCAGAAGTAGCTATGCGCCCAAATCTGGAAGAAGCTATGCGCCCAAGTCTGGAAGTAGCTATGTGCCCAAGACAAAAAGTAGCTATGCACGCAAGTCAGAAAGTGGCAGACACCCATAATGCAAACACTATGCGCCCATATGGCTCCTCCAGAAGAGGGTGCATAGCCCTGTTCCCACACTATGTGCCCAAGTCAGGACAGCACCACGACTCGGTCAACATCCATGATCAGTCGTGCATCGAATCATGCAGCCACGTCAGTCTCCACGAACAGTCGTGCACCGAAGCATGCGGCCACGTCAACCCCATGATTTACCCACGACCATCCAGTCTTTATGCGCCTACACTCTATGCGCCCAAAGGAAAACTATGCGCCCACAGGAAAATTAGTATGTTTTCCTCCTGTGTGCGCATATTAGTCATTTTAGTGCAAAAAGACTGTAAATAGAGGTCACATGCCTCTTCAAAAACACAGATCGGAGAGCATTTCAGAGCCAAATTGCTGCCCTTCTTGCCAGTGAGCCGAGAGTTAGCAATTTTCTTAGGTTTTCTTCTACTTTTGTAAATCGAAGTGTCAACGGAGTAAAGGAGCAACTGTCGCTCGATCTCCATCGTTCTATTTTCTAGAATTCTTTTTGTACTCGGGGATTCTCAGTACAGGATCTCTCAGGTGTACTCGATTTGTGGTGCCTTACGCCAATAAGAAAAGACAGTGCTTCTTATTCTCATTTTATGTATGTCCACAAAAATGATGACTTTGCTGGAGACTACCTTTTCCTTTTACGAGAAGGTGATGACACAATCTGATATCAGAAGATGTCGATCGTAAAGTTTGATCAACATGCATTCGAAAAGATGCTCTCGAGATACGTCTCTACTCCCTCGAAATTAGTGAAGCGAAACAAGTCTCGCAAGACTTGGCTTACGAAGGATCGCGTTGCATATTCTGCCAGTGTCGTAGAAGATATGCAACCTAAGGGAAACTCTATCATGGGGGCGCATAACCCTCTACAGGAGTTCCCAATGCGAAGAAGGCACATACTGTTTCGGGCTCTACTAGTCCAGCGACTTCCCTCTTGTGCAATCAATAACAGATTGTTCAACGCTCGAGACTTGGCAAAGAAAAACACTACGATGCCAAGAATCAAAATGTTCGATGCTCTGGGCAAACTCAGCGAGGCTCACAAACGAAGAAGGCAAAACTAGGAGAAAACAACATTATTTTCCAAAGCATGCGCCCAATACAGTATGTGGGCGCATAACTCTGGTCAGAAGACTTCTGTCTTCGATAGCCTATGCGCCCAGGGCCATGCGCCCAGAATTATGCGTCCAGGATCTGATGACCCATTCTATGCACCCACATCCAGGAAGACCAGGCATGCTGCCATGACTTCTGGAAAGCATGCGCCCAAAGGCATGCTCCAGGGTCTATGCGTCCACAGCAAAAATGCAGGCCCTAACGCGTATAGCACGGGACTGCTTCAAGATCATCACGGAACTTAGGTGTGGGGGTTCACTACCAAAATACATAGATTTACCGACGGCCTTATCCGTCGGTATTCCGTCGCCAAAAATAAATACCGACGGATTACCGACGGATATTTTGGTAAAACAGCCGTCGGGAATAACCTTGTCGCTAAAACATATCCGTCGCTACTCCGTCGCTCAGCGACGACTTAGCGACGGAATACCGCCGGCTCATTTAAATATATATAGCGACGGATTACCGACTAGCTTTCGTCAAAACATGTATCAGGATATAGGTTTAGCGACGGAATACTCCGTCACTAAAGAGTCGGCAAAACCGTATCAGTGATTTTCTGATACGCAATATCCGTCGCTAATCCGTCGTAGATTTGTCGGTAAAAGCGTATTAGCGACAAAACATCCGTCGCTAACAGCAAAATTTATGGACATCAAACAGAACTAGGTCGACGGACATTCCGTCGCTAAACCGTCGCTCAATGTAAAATCCTACAGATAGCGACGGATATTACGTCGCCAATCCGTCGCTTTATTGAAATGCTCCAGGTAGCGACGGTTTTTTCGTCGCCACTTCGTCGCTAAACTCAGTTTTTCCAGATAGCGACGGACTATCCGTCGCTCAGTAGTCGCCAGTCCGTCGCTAACTTCTAATTTTTGAAAAAAAAATACTGCAAACAGACTCTTTCCTGTTTGTACAACACATCCAACACAATATCAAACATGCAAAATATCCATATACAACACCATATATCCATATCCAACACGAATATCCAACGTATCCAATATCCAACACCATATATCCATATACAAAATATCCATATCCGACACCAATATCCAACGTATCCAATATCCAACAAAATATTACCAACACAATATATCCAATATCCAACATTAAATTATCCAAACATAAAAAAAATATCCGAACATACAATGTATCCAAATGTCTACAAAAATTTCGTCAGTACCTCCTTTGTATATCAGATCATCGCTTATAACCCAACGTAGGTATATATCCAAAAATCACATAGACGAAATATGCACATACGAATTTAATGCACACCAATTATCCAAGAAAAGACATCAATTATACTGAAGAGTAACCTAATATCCGTCGTTATACTGAAAATTTATCTTCAAGTGTGAGAACGGATGGCTCAGAATACACAACCCAAAATTTATTCTAGCATACATTAGTGTGAATCATCTATGTTCTGTACATATGGTGTAGTATATGATCTTATCGTATATAGTATTTGAAGAACGTAACAGAATCAAGATGAACTCACATAATGTAATACTAAGACATCATCTACTACTATATAAGATATAGTGATAGGTTGTCGTATCATCATTGCCGAGGGATGAGGGTCGGAGGACAGTCAACTTATCTACGGCTACATAGTTTCTGCCTCGCCAGTCGAATGGCTGCAGGGACTATATATGTCCTGATCATCATGTCGTACCGTAGATTAATGCAAATGGAGCTGGAAACAAAATACAGAAACCAAAAAACAAAATACAGAATCCAATCCCTGGGTTCGCCGAAAATACAAAACACAGAATCCAATCCCTGTATTTTAAGTGTGAGAACGGATGGCTCAGAAGACAACCAAACCGGAGAGGATACTCCAAGAGATACATCTGAGTAGGACGTATACTCTGAGAGATCACCCTTACAGAAATGATATCAGTAGTGGTATCAAATGTTGGAGAAGATATTATCACAGTATACGTCCTCTCCTCCACGATGGCTCTAGACCCATCTGCTCGTCCCTGCTTCCATTCTTCTTGTTTGACTCTCTCAGCCACACATGATATCCAGCTCAAGTGTAGAGTAGGCGAAAAAGAAGGGGACAGGAATAGGAGAGGGAAGCAGCACACCGACGGTATGACCCGGAGGAAGTACAGAGGTTTTCTTCAACATACGTAGGAGAACTATAAGGATATATGTAAATACAACATATCACCTTGTCAAAGACCCTAAATGTGATAACCATGTTACCGCGGTGTCGGAAGACTAACATGTCATAATTTTATAAGCCATGTGGTTTGACATAATCCTCCCAACCGGATTTCAGTTCTATGTAATAATGCGAGATTACGACACAGGAGGAAAGAGTTGGGATGATTATGTCAAAACACATGGCTTAGAAAATTATGACATGTTAGTCTTCCGACACCGCGGTAACATGGTTGTCACATTATGGGTCTTTGACAAGATGACATATTGTGAAAAGATATATCCTTATAGTTCTCCTACGTATGTTGAAGAAAACCTCTGTACTTCCTCCGAGTCATGCCGCCGGTGTGCTGCTTTCCCCTCCTATTCCTGTCCCCTTCTTTTCCGCCTACTCTACACTTGAGCTGGATATCATGTGTGGCTGAGAGAGTCAAATAAGAAGAATGGAAGCAGGGACGAGCAGATGGGTCTAGAGCCATCGTGGAGGAGAGGACGTATACTGTGATAATATCTTCTCCAACATTCGATACCACTACTGATATCATTTCTGTAAGGATGATCTCTCAGAGTATACGTCCTACCCAGATGGATCTCTCGGAGTATCCTCTCCGGTTGGTTGTCGTATCATCATTGCCGAGGGATGAGGGTCGGAGGACAGTCAACTTATCTACGGCTACATAGTTTCTGCCTCGCCAGTCGAATGGCTGCAGGGACTATATATGTCCTGATCACCATGTCGTACCGTAGATTAATGCAAATGAAGCTGGAAACAAAATACAGAAACCAAAAAACAAAATACAGAATCCAATCCCTGGGTTCGCCGAAAATACGAAACACAGAATCCAATCCCTGTATTTTAAGTGTGAGAACGGATGGCTCAGAAGACAACCCAACCGGAGAAAGTACAGAGGTTTTCTTCAACATACGTAGGAGAACTATAAGGACGTGCTGGATTAGTATAGACTATTTCGAATTAGTATCGTGGAAGGTTTAGTAACAATTGTACTTGAATTTCAATTTGGATGTGAAAATCTGTATCGTAAGCCAAACTAAACATAATCAGTTCTATTTCACATGCTTAATTGTCAAGTATGGGAACGAATAGCTCAGAACATAACCCAAAATTCATTCTACATGAACTCACATAATGTTTACAGTCTTGGTCTCAACTGTCTTCGATTCTATGATCCCATGTCTTAGGTTAAATAAATCACTAACCTCATCACGGTGGGTCTTGGTGTAGCACTCAAATGTGGGGCACCCGTAAATTCGCCGAGTTTTTAAATCATCGACATTGAGTTTTAAACCCTCATGTAGCCTTTCTGCTTCACTTCTAGGGTCGAGCAGCATCTTCTTGCAAGCTTCGGTCTCCAGATACTTAGTGTCAAGATTCTGGACGCTTTCGTAGAGCATGTCAACGCATCCTAGCGCCAATTTACTCGACAGGAAATTGACGCTAGGATGCGTTGACATGCTCTACGAAAGCGTCCAGAATCTTGACACTAAGTATCTGGAGACCGAAGCTTGCAAGAAGATGCTGTTCGACCCTAGAAGTGAAGCAGAAAGGCTACGTGAGGGTTTAAAACTCAAAGTCGATGATTTAAAACCTCGACGAATTTACGGATGCCCCACATTTGAGTGCTACACCAAGGCTCACCGTCTGTATAGTTCGGTTATTGGCGCTCGATGTCCCTGTGGTAAGGCAATGGATGAGGATATTGCGTGGGAGGGGGTTGCAGATGGAGGCAACAAGGATGGCGTGTTTGTGAAAAGAGGGAAAGGATACATAATCACAGACGATTTGCATGTAAGGCCATTCTATTCCATGGAGTCTGCATTGTCTATTTTTCGAAAGCATGGGATCATAGAATCGAAGACAGTTGAGACCAAGACTATAAACATTGGCCGCGATGAGGTAAGTGATTTATGTAACCAAATGTAGTAATCTTGTAATTTAAAGTTGGAAGAACATACAAGTAGCCTTATATATAGTTGCTGCCTCCCCAGTCGAATGACTTAATTGCCAAGTATCGGAACGAATGGCTCAAAACACAACCAAAGATTCATTCTAGCATACATTAGTGAGTTCATCTTGATTCTGTTACGTCCTTCAGATACTATATACGATAAGAACATAGATGATTCACACTAATGTATGCTAGAATAAATCTTGGCTTGTGTTCTGAGCCATCCGTTCTGATCAAGCATCTTCCTTCTCCTCTCCTCCACCATGGCTCTGAACCAATCTGCTCCTCCCTACTTCCCTTCTTCTTATTTAACTCTCTCAGCCACATATGACATCCAGCTCAAGTGTAGAGTCGGGGGAGAAGAAGTGGGCAGGAAGATGAGGGGAAAGCAGCACAGCCGGCGGCATGACCCGGAGGAAGTACATAGGTTTTCTTCAACAGCCGTAGGAGGACTATTTCTCCTACGGATGTTGAAGAAAACCTCTGTACTTCCTTCGGGTCATGCTGCAGGCTGTGCTGCTTCCCCCTCATCTTCCTGCCCACTTCTTCTCCCCCGACTCTACACTTGAGCTGAATGTCATATGTGGCTGAGAGAGTCAAATAAGAAGGAAAGTAGGGAGGAGCAGATTGGTTCAGAGCCATGGTGGAGGAGAGGAGAAGGAAGATGCTTGATCAGAACGGATGGCTCAGAACACAAGTCAAGATTCATTCTAGCATACATTAGTGTGAATCATCTATGTTCTTATCGTATATAATATCTGAAGGACGTAACAGAATCAAGATGAACTCACTAATGTAATACTAAGACATCATCTACTACTATATAAGATATAGTGATAGGTTGTCGTATCATCATTGCCGAGGGATGAGGGTCGGAGGACAGGCAACTTTATCTACGGCTACATAGTTTCTGCCTCGCCAGTCGAATGGCTGCAGGGACTAATGCAAATGGAGCTGAAAAAATATACATAAACCAAACCAATATATAATGCGTGGTTGAGAGAGTCAAATAAGAAGAATGGAAGCAGGGACGAGCAGATGGGTCTAGAGCCATCGTGGAGGAGAGGACGTATACTGTGATAATATCTTCTCCAACATTCGATCCCACTACTGATATCATTTCTGTAAGGGTGATCTCTCAGAGTATACGTCCTACCCAGATGGATCTCTCAGAGTATCCTCTCCGGTTGGTTGTCGTATCATCATTGCCGAGGGATGAGGGTCGGAGGACAGTCCATTTTATCTACGGATACATAGTTTCTGCCTCGCCAGTCGAATGGCTGCAGGAACTATGTTACCGCAGTGTCGTAGTCCAATATAATCCAGAGATTGACACAGTTCTAATTCATATATGTAGTCCAATACAAATAGTCTAAAACAAAAACAACCCAATAAAAATAGTCCAATATAAATAAGTACTAATAGCTAATGCTTGCCACGCTGCTCACGCAAACGCTCAGTGATACTTTCACGCAACCACCTCCGAAAAGCAAGATTTTTGGTGCGAGGAGAGGCGTCGTCCCTTGCCAGGACTGCATCAAAAGCACTCTCGGCATTACTAGCTACCGGTGCTGGATGACTAGAACTCCCGGTCTCACTAGCAACCGGTGCCACTTCCTCCTCAACTGTAGGAGGAGCCACCTCAGCATTCACTGTTTTCTTCAAACGACGTGCTGCTCCTCGGGTCATGGGTGCCATCTGGTAAGTATATGTAACAGAATGTAAAAGAATGTAACAGTTCAAATTCAAAAACCAAAATCCCCATGCCAACATGAATCATAACATATAACTTAAACCCAGACATGACATAGGATTAAACCTAATGATTTAATCATCCTTAAATCAGTAAACACAAACAATGTACTAATTCTCAGTTTGTGTGTCCGTGTGTCTGTGTGTCCGTGTGTCCGTGTGTGTGTGTGTCTGTGTGTCCGTGTGTCCGTGTGTGTGTGTGTGTGTGTGTCCGTGTGTGTGTGTGTCCGTGTGTGTGTGTGTTTGTCCGTGTGTGTGTGTGTCTGTGGGAGAGGAGGAGGCAGCTGCCCGCCCCCTCCCACCGTCCCCTCTACACCCCCTGTCCCCTCCCACCGCCGCCCCTCCACACCCTCCGCCACCCGCGGCCAGCCCCCCTCCACACATACCCCCCCGCACCCCGCGGCCAGCCCCCGCCCCCATCGTACCCCCCCAACGCTGCCCGCCCCCTCGATCCCACCGCCCCCTCCACACCCCCCGCCCCCCGCACGGCCAGCCCCCCTCCGCAACCCCCCGCACCCCGCGGCCAGCCCCCGCGCGCCCCCATCCCTCCAACGCTTCCCGCTCCCTCCCACCGCCCCCTCCACACCCTCCGCCACCGCCGCCACCGCCGTCCCCCGCAGTCGACGCCGCCCCCGCAGCCCCCGACGCCCCCGGCCCGCTGCACCCACGACCACCGCGCACACGCGCGAGAGAGAGAGAGCGAGAAAGAGAGAGAGAGAGAGAGAGAGAGAGGGAGAGGGAGAGGGGAATACCTTTGGGAGAGAGAGAGGAGAGGGGGTCGCCGATCGATCACCGCGGGAGAGAGAGAGAGAGAGGAGAAAGAGTAAAATTTGGAGGGAATGAAAAAGTTCCCCCCGTCGTTTCAACTTAAGTCTGGAACGTAAATTTAGCGACGGAGTAGCGACGGATTATTCCGTCGCTAATGCGTCAGTAAATCTCGCACGAGTAGCGACGGATTATTCCGTCGCTAAGTCGTCAGTAAATCTCGCGCCAATATTTTAGGCTTTTGCCGCCAAAATGTCCGACGTTCTAGCGACGGATATAAAACCGTCGCTACATGGCCGACTACCTATCGACGGCGTAGCGACGGATATGGACATAAAAAAATAAAAAAAATTGTCCACTGCTTTCCATCGGTATTCCGTCACAAATCCGTCGGGGATCCGACGGTGATAGCGACGGAAAATGTCCGTCGCTAAATGGCCGTCGCTAAAGTACTGTAATTTGGTAGTGGTTGCCCTGCACATGAACTAAATCTGGATGTGCCAATTTCCCTTACAAACCCATATATAAAGCTCGGCGATGCATGTAACATGGGTTTTAAGGCAAAACTCCCTTCCGCCGATTTACACGACATGATAAATCATAAACGTAAAATAAGGAAGGACACTGCAACTCATGGGGTGCATCCGTGCACCAGTATTGTCATCAACTGTTGCTGCTCTAAAGCAACGAAGGTGCCTCCAAGGCAGTTTGTGTTTCGATGACTGCAGCGCTCTGATGATGAAAAGATGCTATGTGTTTCATCCAACATGGCTTCATGGGGTCCTCCTTATGGGAGCCCCACTCAAAGAAGGTGGACCACTAACCCAACCTTTTCTCTCAGCTCTGCGAACAAAAGAAGAAGAAGTCTGCCAACAAACAGCCAGTAAGTTGTTACATCTGAAGGTGTCTATATGGGTACTCGGTCAAGGATGAGATTCCTTATAGATGGTGAAGATTCTCAAGCTGGGGGTGATGTTCCTTCAGAACTTCAAGTTGGGGGTAGCATTCCCTCAGAGTCTGAAGTGGACGACCTTTGTACCAGGGGTAGCCTTCCAAATGACGATGATCTCTTTGAGTCCGATAGTGACTATCTACCTCCCCTGCCTGAAGATAAGGGCCTTTTGAACTCAAAGACGGACAGTAACAGCACCAGTTATACTGTCTCCTCTATTCATCCTCGCATGCTATCTACATACATGGCAGAGGGAGAGAGACCTGAAGAAACCAGTGATCAGACCAACAAGCGGATAGAGATTCATGAAATAGCATTTTCTAAGAACACTGATATGCTTACCAGCATCATGGCGGTCCAAACTGCTGGGGCTGTACCTCCACCTCAACCGAACATCTCAGCACACGCTAGTCCGGCTCATATCAACAACCCTCCTTCACTATAAATGGAGTATCATTCCGTTGTGCCTCCTCCAAATCCCATAAATGCGGGAGGGTGGTCCTTCGCCGACGACACTTGACAACTGTATAGCAGTCGTTTCTCAACATTTGCTTAATCAGCAGGATGTAATTGATTCTTTTGTTGCCCGTCTCGATACCATCTCACACAAAGACGAGCTTCAGAAGATGGGGATATCTCAACCTTATCCTCCTAAATGGAAGAATGCTACTTGCCCTCCTAACTACAAGCCATTGACGCTAAATTCGTTTGACGGGATGACTTCTCCTCGCCAACACATGACATACTTTAACATGCAGACTCTGCACTTACCAAGAAATGATGCGTTCTTGTCAAAGCTATTTATCAGCACCTTGTAGGGGGTAGCTTTTGAATGGTTCTGTAGTCTGTCTGACAGTTGCATTAACTCCTTTAAAGACTTGGAGAGGGTATTCCTCAACAGGTTTTATGAGAGTGGTATGCATGTTAGTATGTCCACCCTCATCGAGACCAAACAGAGGAGGAGTGAGTCTGTTATTGCTTTCATCGAACGCTTCAGGCGACTAGCATTGAAGATGCCCTTCGGTATACCAGACTCGGAGCTTATGGATACTTGTCGGCATAACTTGCTTCCTACAGTAAAGTTCTGTCAGGGTATATATAAGTATGATACATGGCCTGCTTTCATCGGGGCTGCTGATGCTGTTGAAAATGATGTTCCTAACCTAGAATTACTGGGGTTGAAGACACCCAAATCTGAAGACAAAAGCAAGCACCCCCAAACTATCCCTATCCGTGGGGGTAAAGGGAAAGAAGTCTTGAAGGTCGACACTTCCAAGGGAGCTTCCAATTCTCAAGGAGCTCCTGACAAATCCAAGAAGAATTTCTTTTTTGACGAAGATGATGTTATTACCATTTTTCACACATTGATGAAGGGTAATAAACTGACATTTTCTCCACCACGACGTCCTGCGGAGGCAAACCGACTCAACGATCCCAAGTACTGTCTTTATCACCAGTACGTGTACCATTCTATCAAGGATTGTATCATCCTGAAGAAGAAGATACAACAGCTTATCGACATCCAAGTTATCAACATCGAAGTTAAAGACAAGGTCGTATCTTCTAACACGATCTCTCTTTAATTTGGTGACTTTCCTCCCACATAAGTTCCAGACGGCGTAGTCCCAATCCCCAAGGTAGTAATGGAAGTCGTCAACCTGCCGCCATCTCGCGACTCAACATCAATATTGGTGCCGCTCACGACAGAACGTGGTGAGATCATGTAGGTCCATCCAGATCTTGTGCAAGAAATGACGCAGGGGGGTGTCTTCCAAAGCAAAGAGGGGCAATAAATACAAGTCATGCCATATGGTGTCTTCTCCCATTTACGAAGTTCTATCTGGCGAGACGCAATCCGGGAAGACTTACCAGCGGACTTATGACCCCGCACAAGAAGATGTAGCGCCTTCTCAAGCTCGTACTGCCCCTATAAATTCAGAAGCCGGTCTATCTAAGTCCTCAACTACCGACAAAACTAAGTAGAAGGAGACACGATTTAACAAGTCTCTGAAGGCACCAACTCCCGAAGGTATGGATCGGCCTTACAACTTTGGCATATTGGCACAACTGGCTAATACACCTGCCAGATTGTCTTTGTTCGATCTACTGCAGCTTTCCAAAGAGACGCATAAAGCTTTAAGTGAGGCATTACTACATGCCGACTCGTATCTCGCTGAAGCCAAAGCCCCCGCTGAAGATCCTGTCTCATGTCTCGCTGCCATAGCACTATGGAAGTGGTGCCTAACATCACCTTTTTACAAGAGAACATGCTACTAAAAAATAATCGTCATGATAGACCTCTGTACTATACAGGATATATCGGGGCGATTAAGGTGGATCGGATGCATATCGATCCAGGTTCCTCCCTTAGCATCATCCCTAAAAGTTTACTCCAGATTCTAGGGATCCCTCTGCACAAGCTGTCTGCAACCAATACAACTATCATGGCTTTCAATGCTGGAAGAAGTTATCCACTGAGCAAGATCCGTCTCAAGTGCCACATTGGTGATCTCCGAAAAGAGGTTGCTTGCTATGTAATCGATGCCAATGTGTCCTACAATGTCTTGTTGGGACGTCCATGGATATACGAGAACATGATCGTTCCTTCTACCCTTCAACAGTGATGGCATCGTGAAGACGGAGTTTGCCAATGTCGATCCTTTTAAGGGTATTGAAGCCTACTATAGATTCGGTACTTTATCAATCTCAGCCTCCCAAGGATGACGGCAACAAAGCTGACGATGAAGCTGAAGTTAAATCATCCGCTAGTGACGGTCCCCTAGTTATCCGAGTCAAAGGACGTACTACTCCAAAAAGTACTCCAAAGTCTCTCACAATCCGGGTCAAAAAGAAGAATCCTGATATTGTCAAACCATTCACCATCACTCTCCGCAAAGCAACTCAGGTGAAACCTGCTGAAGTCTATCCTCCCAATCCTGATGAGTTACCCTACGTGGTGAAATTAACCAAGTCTGTAACTCATGTTTCGAAAAATGAAGCCCTCAATAAGTATATCAATACTCAAAATAATGTTCCTTCAGTGGATGATGTTATTCCTGAAGAAGAACTTACATATTTTTGAGTAAATGTTTATCTTTGAATTACTCTGATGTCTACCAATCTGTAAAATAGTACATAGATACATTGTACGCCCTAGAGCATGGCATAGAACCACATCTCTGCATGTCGGTCACGATGCCTCGTCTGCGGGAAAAAGTATGGCCAGAAGATATCCACTACTTTATCGTTCCAGCTAGAAAGAAGGGTGAAGAATTGATCATCTTCGGTCGAATAATTGGTGAAAGAAAGTTCATTCTGGATTTTACTACTCCCAATTACAACACTGAAGCTGACTATGATTCAGAAAAAATGCAACTTTACCAATATAGTTGACAAGCCAAGCATATCATCCAGAACATGGAATATGATATAAAAAGCGACCAGGGACTAAACTACGGTCAAGGGCGACGTTTGCCAATATGTCACTTTGCTCCTTCCGACAAACCCGAGAACTATTATCAACGAAACGGTATTGGTTTGGGTTATGTTACTCCTCCAACAAATCCTGAAGGATCAGACGTCGAATTGGATCGTTGTTCTCATTCTTCTGATTCCTGCCTCTGGGATTCAGACTCCAGCGTTGGAGACATGTTCAAAGTAACTTTGTCCGTCAACATAGTGTTAGTTAACCAAATTGCAGACGATGTCTGATCAATCGAGCTCGAACAATGGGCTCAAAAGATGGACACTAGGTAGGAGTTATGTTTCGAACAACGTGAACCACCTACTGAAGACGAAGTCGTCCAAGTAAATTTAGGAGATGAATCACCTTTTAAACCAATTTTTATCAAAGTTTGTCTGGTGAAGAACGACAATCTCTTATACAGAGTATAAGATAATATATTGACGTCTTTGTATGGAGCTATGAGGACATGCCAGGCTTAGACCCTAAAGTTGCTATGCACCGCCTAAATATCTCGTCTAAAGCTAAACCAGTGAAGCAGCAGCAATGACGGTTCCGACCAGATATCATGGAGGACTGCTATACGATGATGCCCTTCGGATTGAAAAAACGGGTGCGACATACCAGCGAGCTATGAACCTAATTTTTTGCGATTATTTGCACAAAACGGTGGAATGCTACGTAGATGATATCACAGTTAAAAGTTATCTCAAGGGTAACCACCTCCAAGATTTGAGAACGTTGTTCGAACTAATGCGTGCATACCAACTCCAGATGAATACAACCAAGTCTTTTCTAGGAGTCTCCAGCGGCAAGTTATTTGGTTTTGTTATTACTTCAAAGGTATACATCTTGACTTGGAGAAAGTGAAAGTTATCCTAGATATACTGTAGAAACGAAATCGTTAAGCAGAATACTCTAGAGGGGGGGTGAATAGAGTAGGCAGTGAAATATTGCTAATTAAAAATCTCGTTAGTAGTTAGATCACAGATATAAAAATAATCATAAAGTAAATGACAGAAATAAAAAGTGATCAGAAGGCAAACGCAAACACCGAGATTTATACTGGTTTCCCTCTTGTGGGGACTATTCCAGTCGGAAGAACTCTAGCTTCCAATTGAATCCACTATTGGAAATTTTTGCAAGTTTTCATACGAAGTCCTTACAACTTCTACAGACGTGAGCTTTGATACGAAAAACTCGACCAACTTCAATTGTGAAGAGTTGTATCTTCTATCAAGCCTCTGATTACAACTGCTCTAAAACTTCTAGACCGTACCGTACTGGCAAATCGACTAGAGGATTGTAACTGGCTTGGGATTTGAAAATGTAAGCTTTGAAAACTCTTTGGAGAAAATATAAGCTTTAGAAGAGAAGAGATTGAAAATGAATTGGTGATTTGAAATGTTCGAAATACTTCTCTATTTATAGTTTTTCCAAAGACAGAACTCTGACAGAATTCGGGCAGAATTCAGACAGAACTCTTTGTAACACACCGCAACTGAAGGGTGACCAAGTTCAAAATCAAACGTTCACTAACGTTCATCTTGGCCGAACTCTGGCCGAGTTCTGCTAGGGTTCTGCCAGTTCATTTTTGAAAAAAATTAATTTGGCTTTTTGAAAAGTCCTTCAGAAGCTTTTTGTAAAAAGGATATTTTAAAAAACATAGGTTATTTTTAAAGAGATAGGTCAGTTTTGAAAAATAATTCCGGACAGCCTATTTGCCAGTACGACTTGATGTATAATGTATTCCTAGACTCAATAAAATGAAAAAATAATTGCTTTGAAGGAAATATATTTGGAATGGCAAACGGCTTCACTCTTGAACATAGTAGATGTCCATCGTTGAGTAGTGTCCAAAACGACGTAAGTAAACATCTGAATTGACTTGCATTTATATCGAGACAGAGTTTAATCAATTGTTAAAATCAGGTTTGACCATGACCAATGGGCCAACAATCTCCCCCATTTTGATAATTGACAAACCTTGCCGATATAACATCTAAGTTTGGATCAATTCAAAAATATGTAATACCAGAGAAAATAAAAATTATTCTTAACCTGCATTCATGAAGATGTTAGATCCTATTTCTCTCCCGTTGTCACTTAGCAAAATAATTACAAAAGAGAAAGCTCCCCCGCAATAAATGCATAAGTAACAAACAGTGAAGAAACACAAAAAATATATATAAAACATTCATGACAGGCATGGTATAGACAGTTAAAAAGATATTATATAAACAACACAGGCATGATATTTGTCACACGCATTTTATATGGAAGCATAAAAAAAGAGAGATAATGCTATAATAAAGCTGAAACAAATAAAATGCTGAATAATAAACTAAGTAAAACATATGCCAAACTGAGACATAATAAAACCATGTCTATGAAGAGTCACAAATAACTAAAATAAAGAGTGCTGATAATATCTTGCAATGTCGGAGCATTTCCAAGTAAATATAAGACAAAATATCAGTCTCAATAAGAATAACATCTTAAAAGTCATCATCCTCGTCATCATCGTCATCGACTGCAGCGCCAGCATATCCAGATGGACCAGCTCCAGAAGTACCAGCTCCAGAAGTATGAGGAGTTGCAGTAGAAGGAAGATACCAATCGTAAGCGTTCCCTGGCTGGAACAGAGAGTGGATCGCCTCATCATCAACACGGTATCCAGAAACAGAAGGATCTCGAGGTAGAGAGCTAGTAGAGTGACCCGTCTACACAAATCTCAGATCGGCGAAGGAGTTGGCAATAGCCTGGAACCGAGTCACGTCACGGAACTCACGTTTCCTGAAAGTGTCAACATAGAATGACTGCAGATCTGAAAGGTGCTGATGAATACCCTCAAATGTCTTAGGGTAGGACTGAGGAGGACTAGGTGCTGTGGAAGTAGGTGCAGGAGGAGCAGGTACAGTAGGTGGAGGAACAGTGGCAATGCTGCGACGAGAGAGTTTGAGGAACTTGGGCTCAGGGTCAACAGCACAAGTGGATAGGTCAATGTCAAATCTCTGAAAGATGCGAGGGATGATCATCGCATAAGAAAGGTTGCGGTCTCTTCCGCGACATATACCCATCATCTAAATAATAGTCTTAGGGGCAGAAAAAGGAATCCCCTTAAGAAAGTGATATAGAGAAGAAAGCTCAAGTGCAGTGACATCATCTTTGGAAGTAGATTTTAGAAGTAAAGTGGAATAGATGATGCGATATACTTCGTAGTTAAACAAGTCGAAGTTATTAACCTTGAACTTTCTAGGACGAGCACGTACGGGCGCACAAAGCTCATTCTTGAAACTAACGAGAGTCGTACCGTCGAGGAAATCAAAGTCAGTGATGTCATCGAGCGGGGCACTTTCGTTTGGAATACCAAGGATTTTCGCTAATGTTTTATCAGTGAATTCGATATCGATCCCTCCGACATGTGTTCTCGCGGTGAAAGTATCTAACACGAAATTATAATAGAATAATCTAATGGAATTAGTAGCTATAGGGAATTGTAAAGAAACAAAGTGTTGTAACCCTAATGCCTCAAAGTAAGGGCGGTGGTCAGGAAAGACAGTCCATTTAATCGGTGATCTGGTACAGATAGTATGCATAATGAAATCGACATGCCATAATAAAGCTTGGTCGAAAGTTTTGAAGTAAAACTCGTCCGATGCACCATCATCCAATTGGACCGAAGAAAAGAGAGAATCCGTATGCAGATCCGAAGACGATGCCTCTTCACTGGCATTGGTCTTCTTCCTCTTGAAGGGATTGAACTTAGGCATTCTTTCCCAAAAATTCTAAAAACCCTAAGAATTTGAAAGTGGAGAAGTGAAGGAATTATCCTTCCAAGAATTGGATATGTTGTTGAGGACGAAATTCTCTGCATGAATCCAAAGTTTGGACGAAGATCTCCACGCGGATTAGAAGAATAAAGGTGGAGAAGAGCTAGGGTTTGGAGGCACGGCTGCTGCTGTTTGAGGATGTTTGAAAGAATGAAGAAGATGGGGGCCTCGGGTTCTGGCTGGTACATATATATACCCAGCCGAACTCTGGCCGAATTCGGACCGAGCTCGGACCGAATTCGCCAAGGGTTGCCTGGATATATATATATATATATATATATATATATATATATATATATATATATATATATATATATAAAATAATGGGGCCACATCTTTTTCATTAATTCGTTTCAAATATTTAATTCAGATTTTAGTAATTTTAAATCCCAAAATAATATAATTAATATTATTTTATATATTAATATTCTTTACTCAGCATCTGTTTCAGATTAGCTGTAGAAGTACTGTCCCAGCTAACGGAGGTTCACCGGGGAACTCTTAAGTACCGCTTCGCTTCGACCGTAGTCGTGGTGACAAATAAACTCTTTTTAGGCTTGTCTCGAAAATAGTTTTTGAGTATCGAATAAATTAATTAATAAAATAAAATTAATTAATATTATTGATATCTAAAATTCTTAATTCTCGATGTAAATAATTAAAACGATCTTTCGCTAGAGGTTTTGTGAGTATATCAGCTAATTGATTCTGAGTGTCTATTTATACAAGATCTATATCTCCATTTTGTTGATGATCTCTAAGAAAGTGATGTCGAATCTCGATATGTTTAGTACGAGTGCGAAATACTGGATTCTTAGTCAAATTAATAGAACTAGTGTTGTCACAAAAAATGGGTATGTATGTAAAATACAATCCATAGTCTTCTATAGTTTGTTTCATCCATAAAATTTGTGTACAACAACATCCTGCGGCGATATACTCAGCCTCGATTGTTGATAATGCAACAAAATTTTACTTTTTACTAAACAAAGAGACTAGAGCTTTTTCTAGGAAATGACATGTACCGCTAGTGCTTTTTCTATCTACTTTGCATCCGACAAAATCAGCATCAGAATAACCGGTTAGGTCAAACGACATAGTTTTGGGATACCATAAGCCGACAGAAGAAGTGCCTTTAAGGTATCGGAAGATACGCTTAACTGCGCACAAATGTGATTCCTTAGGATTAGCTTGAAAGTGAGCACATAAGCAAACACTAAACATAATGTCTGGTCGACTAGCAGTTAAATACAGTAAGTTACCGATCATACCTCGATACTTACGTATGTCGACAGGTTTGCCTTGTTCATCAATATCAAGCTTGGTTGAGGTCGCCATTGGAGTGCTAAGTGTCTTTGCTGCTTCCAGGTCGAACTTCTTTAACAGATCCTTTGTATACTTCGCTTGATTTATGAATGTCTCATTGTTGGTTTGTTTGATTTGCAGTCCGAGAAAGAATTTTAGCTCTTCCATCATGCTCATCTCAAACTCATTCTGCATACACTTTGAAAATTCTTGACAAAAAGATTCATCAGTAGATCCAAAAATAATATCATCTACATAGATTTGAATCAAAAGAATATTATTATTCAAAGTTTTTATAAACAAGTAGTGTCAACCTTTCCCTTTGAAAAATCGTTATCAAGTAGAAAAGAGCTTAGACGATCGTACTAAGCACGAGGGGCTTGTTTCAAATCGTATAAGGCTTTCTTCAACTTGAAAACATATTCAGGAAATTTAAAATCAGTAAAATCGGGTGGTTGAGCTACATAAAACTCTTCTTTTATAAAACTATTTAAAAATGCGCTTTTGACATCCATTTGAAATAACTTAAAATTATGAAAATATGTAAATGCACATAACATGCGAATAGATTCTAATCTCGCAACTGGGGCATAAGTCTCATCGTAGTCGATACCTTCTTCTGGATTGTATCCTTGAGCTACGAGTCGAGCCTTATTACGAGTCACTAAACCATACTCGTTCAATTTATTTCGAAATACCCATCGGGTGCCAATGGCCGGATGATCAATGGGCTTGGAAACAAGTTTCCAAACTTGATTCCATTCGAATTGGTTTAATTCTCTTGCATAGCATCTAACAAAAAATTATCACTACATGCTTCATCAATATTTTTGGGTTCAAACTGCGAGACAAAAGCAACACAAGAAGCTATATCTTTATTCGAGGAACGAGTACTTACACCCTTGGTAATCTCACCAATTACCAAGTCCTTTGGATGATTAGCCAAGAATATCATTTCTTTTGGTGTAGTCTCAAGATTGCTAGTTCCGGCTTCTTTGCTTGGAGGTTCATCTGATGCTTGATATGATGGTTCTGCATGTTTGTGTGAAGGTTTTACAGTAGTTGTACTTGGTGTGATTATGTCTTCATTGTCATCATCGTCTAACTGTTGATTTATCTCATCAAACTTGACATTGATAGATTCTTCGATGATCATGGTTCTTTTGTTGAAAACTCTGTATCCTTTGCTCTTTGCTGCATAACCTAAAAATATACCTTCATCGGCCTTTTCATCAAATTTACTTAAATTATCTTTAGTATTAAGAATAAAACATTTACAACCAAAGATTTTGAAATAAGAAACATTTGGTGTACTATCAAAGCATAGTTCATAGGGAGTCTTCTTCGATATAGGTCGAATTAGAACCCTATTGAGAATATAGCATGCTGTATTTACAGCTTTAGCCCATAAGTATCTCGTTAGACTAAACTGGTTTAACATTACTCTAGTCATTTCAGACTAGTTCTGTTCTTACGTTCCATAACTCCATTTGTTGCGGAGTCCTAGGGCAAGAGAATTCATATAGATAACCGTGTGTGTCACAAAATTGCTTGAATTCTGAATTCTCAAATTTGTCGCCATGATCACTATGAATGCGAGTAATCATGAACCATTTTTCATTATGTACTTTCTTGCAAAAGGTGACGAATTCTGATAATGCATCGTTCTTGCGTGCAAGAAAATAAACCCATGTGTATCTAGAAAAATCATCTACAGTAACAAATGGATATAACTTACCACCTAGACTAGCAATTCTACTTGGTCCAAATAAGTCCATATGCAACAGTTGTAAAGGTCTAGTGGTACTTATAGCGTTTTTGAATTTGAATGCATATTTGGTAGCTTTGTTCTTTTTACATTCACTACATACCGTATCCTTCTTGAAAGAAATATCCGGTAAGCCGCGTACCAACTTCTTTGTAGATAGTCTTGAAATTGTATCCATGTTCGCATAACCGAGTCTCATATGCCATAGTTGACTCTCAACACTTTTGGCCATCAAACATCTACCTGCTTTGTTAGCATCTTCCAACAAATAGAAATGTCTTCCCTAATACCTTCAAATATAGTACTACCCGTTGAACTATCAACTATAGTACATTTATCTTTTATGCAGTTAATACCATAACCGTGATCAGCTAAATGGCTTATACTGAGCAGATTATGTTTTAACTCGGTAACTAGACAAACATCTTTAATCACTGGATAGGGAGCCTTACCAATGTCACCGATACCGATTATGTACCCTCTTAATAAATTATTACCGAAGGAGACGTATCCTTCTTTATTCCTCTTTGACAGTATTGCGAATAATGCAGCGTCACCGGTCATGTGCCGTGAGCAACCACTGTCGATGATCCATTTGCTCCTAGCATGTGAAGGGCATCCCACCTACAAAATAATTTACAGATGAAACTCTTGGTACCTATTTCTTGTAGGGTCCTGACTGGTTAGTTTTCGGTATCCATGCATAAACATTTAAATCTACTAACTTTCTGATTCTACATGCTGAAGATATATGACCAATGAGGCCACAATAATGACATTTAATATGTTGAGTGTTAAAAGTAGTGTGAGGTGCATGATTGGTAGGTTTTGATTTTCTAGTATAGAAGAATGCATGCCTATTAGTCTTCTTGGGCATAGTTTTGGTATGGTTTGGTCTGACAGTGTTGGGCGTGTTCCGATGATTCGGTAATTGACACATATTAGAATAGGAAGTAGCAACTTCTGGCCGTTTTCCTAAACAAATTTCTAACTTTTTGGAAGTGTCATACAATCTAGTATAGTCAGATGTGAGTGATTCTAATCTGACCTGTACATACTGGAGAATCTTTCTCTCCTTAGAAGGTCTTCCTTTAACTGGATAATAGTTTGGTCTTTTTTTCGGATAGCTTAACAGTCTCGTGTAACAACAACTTAATAGATGAAAGCTCACCAGACTCATTTGAAGAGTCACTATCTCTAACATGATCTAATAGGTCGGTAAGTCTTCCTATTTTACCTTTGTACTCTTTGAGTACCTTCTTAGAGGTTTCATATTTACTACACAGTTCCTTGTAATCATCTAACAGTTCACTGAAAGCCTCTCCTAGTTGCTCAAAGGTGAAATCATCATAAGGGTCAAATAGAGGATTAGTGATTACCTGATCACAAGCCATCAAGCATACAATTGCAGCGTCATCTGATTGTTCATCTTCTGAGTCGCTGGTTTCACTTTCATGCCATATGCTTGTGTTAGCGTGCTTCCTTGATGTAGATTTTTTCAGGTAGCCTTTGTCATATTTGCTGCTTTTCTTTGATGATGATGCTGTTGGACAGTCTTTCTTCATGTGTCCTTTCTTTTTGCATCCGTAGCAAATAGGATCTTCCTCGTTGTTGTTATTGTTGCTTTCTTTTTTTCTCCTGTTAAATCTCATGAACTTCTTGAATTTTCTTACCAGAAGAGCTTGATCTTCAGAGTCGGAGTCGCTGTCGTCAGAATCATCTTCGATGGTTCTTCTATGTTGAGCCTTGAGAGCGATCGTCTTCTCTGTTTCTCCTTTGGTGTAGCATCTTCAAAGTCTTGAAGTTCTAACTCGTGAGTGAGTAGCTTACCTATGAGTGTTTCCAGAGACATTGTTGAGAGGTCGTTACCTTCAATGATTGCAGTAGCCTTTGGAATCCAGTTCTTTGTAAGGGCTCGTAGAAGTTTACGAATCTTCTCATGGTTACTGTAATCCTTGCCTAGTGAAGAAAAAGGATTTACAATATCTAAGAACTTTGTAAATATCTGAGTGACTGATTCACTTGGCTTTATTTTGAATGCCTCGTACTCCTGAGTAAGTCTGCTGATCTTTGACTCCTTGACTTGCGTTGTTCCTTCGTGGGTTACTTCGAGAAGTTTTCTTACTTCGTTTGATGTTGTGCAAGTAGACACCCTGTTGAATTCAGTTCTGTCTAAAGCACAAAATAGAGCGTTAATAGCACGTACATCAAGACTGGCCTTTTTTTTTCTTCATATGCATATTTGTCATAGGGGTTTTCAACTAAAACTCCATCAATATTTATACGAGGGGCTTTTTATAGCCATCAATAACTACAGACAATAAGTAAAAATCAAGAGATTTCAGAAAGAAACTCATACGTGTTTTCCAATAGGTGTAATTTGTGCCATCAAACAGTGGAGGTCTGTTTATGGCTTGGCCTTCACTTGTGAATTTTACAGTTACCATGTGTAATGTTGTGATCTATACAAAAATTGAATATAACTGCAATTTTACCTTGCTTTACCTGTATAACCCACTCTAATACCAATTGTAGGAACGAAATCGTAAAGCAGAATACTCTAGAGGGGGTGAATAGAGTAGACAGCGAAATATTGCTAATTAAAAAATCTCGTTAGCAGTTAGATCACAGATATAAAAATAATCACAAAGTAAATGACAGAAATAAAAAGTGATCAGAAGGCAAATACAAACACCGAGATTTATACTGGTTTTTCTCTTGTGAGGACTAGTCCAGTCGGAAGAACTCTAGCTTCCAGTTGAATCCACTATTGAAAAATTCTACAAGTTTTCATACGAAGTCCTTGCAACTTCTACAGACGTGAGCTTTGATACGAAGAACTCGACTAACTTTAATTGTGAAGAGTTGTATCTTCCATCAAGCCTCTGATTACAACCGCTCTGAAACTTCTAGACCGTATCGCACTGGCAAATCGACTAGAGAATTGTAAGTGGCTTAGGATTTGAAAATATAAGCTTTGAAAACTCTTTGGAAAAAATGTAAGCTTTAGAAGAGAAGAGATTGAAAGTGAATTGGTGATTTGAAATGATCGAAATACTTCTCTATTTATAGTTTTTCCAAAGACAGACCTCTGACAGAATTCGGACAGAATTCAGACAGAACTCTTTGTAACAAACCGCAACTGAAGGGTGACCAATTTCAAAATCAAACGTTCACTAACGTTCATCTTGGTCGAACTCTGGCCGAACTCTGGCCGAGTTCTGCTATGGTTCTGCCAGTTCATTTTTGAGAAAAATTAATTTGACTTTTTGAAAAGTCCTTCAGAAGCTTTTTGTAAAAAGGATGTTTTTCAAAAACATAGGTCATTTTTAAAAAGATAGGTCAGTTTTGAAAAACAATTTTGGACAGCCTATTTGCCAGTGCGACTTGGTGTACAATGTATTCCTAAACTCAATAAAATAAAAATTACATTGCTTTGAAGGAAATACATTTGGCATGGCAAACGGCTTCAGTCTTGAACATAGTAGATATCCATCGTTGAGCAGTGTCCAAAACGTCGTAGGTAAATATCTGAATTGACTTGCATTTATATCGAGACAGAGTTTAATCAATTATTAAAATTATGTTTGACCATGACCAATCGGCCAACATATACGTCCTCCAAGAAATCTCAAAGAGCTACGCAAACTTCAAGGAAGGTTAGCCTACATCAGACGATTCATTTCAAATCTGAAGGTGTCAACCGTTTACTCAGCTTATGAAGAAAGGAGTATCTTTCGTCTAGACTGAACAATGTCAGCGCACATTTGACGACATCATGAAGTATCTCACAAGCCCCCCAGTGTTGGTGGCTCCGATAGTTGGAAAGCCTTTCTTATTATATGTTCGCGCTATGGATCATTCTCTTGGAGACCTATTAGCTCAGAAGAATGAAAGCGGACATGAACAGGCAGTCTATTACCTCAATCGTACAATGGTCGGTGTCGAACACAGATACACACCTGTGGAAAAGGACTATCTCGTACTGATATTTGTTATCCAGAATACGTGTCACTATATATCTGGGCAAACTATCCACATCATATCTAGAGTCAATCCTCTCAGAATACTCATGATTGAACCGAGTTCTCTTAATTCTCATTTAGCTACATGGGCAATGCTGTTGACTCCATACGATATGCTGTTCGTCCCTCAGAAGGCAGTAAAAGGCCAAGTATTAGGTGATTTCCTAGCAGCTCATCCAATGCCAAAATCTTCCAAACTCTACGATAAAATCCCGGATGAAGTGGTTGAGTCTAACACTGCAACTGAGAAAATCCTTATTTGGTGAATGTTCTTTGACGGTACATCAAGAACAGGACCTAAAGGAAATATTATGGCCGAAGTAGACATCGTGCTTGTGTCATCCGACCATCTGGTTATACACCGTGTGTATTCTCTTGTGAAATCTTGCACCAACAACGTGGCCGAATATAATACCCTACTGATCGGCCTTCAATTGGCAAAACAACTGGAAGTTGACTATCTGGAAGCTTACGGCAATTCTAAGCTAATAGTTAGTCAAGTCCGAGGGGATTATGAAGTTTGTCACGAAGATCTCGTCCCATATCACAAAACGACGATCGAGTTGGCTTCTACCTTCGCTAAATTTTTTATCGAGCACGTGTCTCGATTACAGAATATAGAAGTAGATGCTTTAGCCGGTCTGGCTGCTTCCTTGACCGTCCCTATCAATACTCAATATTCGATCACAATGTCTGGTCGAGAGTTATTCTGTGCGAAAGATGTCTTGCATATTCATCACAGTTACGCAATAGAAATAAACGTCGACATCAAAGACTGGAGATTTTCTTTCATAGACTACGTCGTCTACGGAATCCTATCTGAGGACCCAAATAAAGCAGAGTCTATCCAACGACGATCCCTCAGATTTTACTATGATACAGCTACCAAAATGCTATACCGACGTTCTTACGACGGGCTACTGTTACAGTATTTATCAGACACAGAAGCCAAACATGCACTACGTGAGGCTCACGATAGAATTTGTGGTACACACTAACCAGGCCCCAAATTACAAGATCGCCTCCGACGAATGGATTATTATTGGCCCACGATGATAGTAGATGCTGTTGAATATGCAAAGAAGTGTAGGACTTGTCAGTTCCATGCCAATTTCATTCATCAACCTTCAGAGTTTCTACACCCGACGGTGATATCTTGGCCTTTTAAAGCCTGGAGTATAGACGTCATCGGCCCAATCAGCCCGCCATCCTCCAGAGGACATCGGTTTATCCTAGCTATAATCGATTACTTCTCCAAATGGGTGGAAGCTATACCGCTCATCGAAGTAAAGACATCAAATGTGATCAGTTTCGTCAAACATCACATCAACTACCTCTTCGGCCTACCTCGCAGGATCATCCATGATAATGGTCCATAATTCGTGAGCCATGTATTCTATCGATTCTGCGATAAGAATCGAATTAAGAATATAGCATCTACCGCTTACAATCCAGCAGCTAATGGATTAGCAGAAGCCTTCAATAAGACCATCAAACTTCTTAAGAAGTTTGTGTCTTCAAACAAGCGTGATTAGAATGAGAAGCTCGGTGAATGTCTCTGGGCCTATCGTACAATGGTTCGAACTCCAACAGGCAGTACGCCATTCTCTCTGGTTTATGGAAGTGAAACAGTTCTTTCCCTAGAAATCCAGATTCCTTCTTTTCGAGTAGCCTTAGCCAGTGAGTTAACTTCCAAAGCAAGTTAACGTCTGCGACTACAAGAGCTAGAAGCGCTAGACGAAAAACGATTATTAGCTCAACAGCGTATTGAGCTATACCAAGCATGTCTATCTAGAGCCTTTAATAAAAAGGTGAAGGAAAGAATCTTTCAAGTTGGTGATCTGATCTTAGTAGTAAGAAGACCAATGGTCATGACGCACAAGACAAAAGGAAAATTTTAGCCTAAATGGGAAGGTCCTTTCGTTATAGAATCAGTGTATTCTAACGGTGCGTGTCGACTAACCAAGCCTGATGGTGACTTGCTCATGATGCCGATCAACGACAAGTTCCTGAAGAAATATTACGTGTAACCTTCATGTACAGCGTTCACATATACCCTATTTTAATCATGTAAATGTACAGTACAATGTTTACGTGATTCGAAAAATTATCTAACTATTATCCGTATTTCAAGAGTCTTGGATACACCATGGATAATAGGCCCTCTAAAAAAAGATTCCCTAGTGGAATTATCTTCGTTTTGGACTCTGCCCAAACTCGGTCTTATAAAAATAGTCACGTCCATATTACCTCTGAACTGTTTTTCGATAATTATTTCCAGTGGAATAATTAAGAAATGTCTTGCCACGTCCATACAACCTCTGAGCAAAACATTCAACAAAGATAATCACGTCAATATTACCTCTTAATTATCCACTCCTACCTAATATTATATATCCGTCTACGTCCATATTACCTTTGGTCAGATATAGAACATCCTCTGCTATTACATCCTTATTACCTCTGTTAGCAGTTTCTTTCAACTTATTATCTATGTTCGAGAATCTTGAACGTAAAACAGATAATAAGTCAACATCAAATTTCCCAATGGAATACCCACCAGAAATATCCCCACTACATCCACACTACCTCTAGTTCTGATATTTCACAAACTACATTCATAAGTTTCGAAGGCCAAAAGATTCTTTATTAAAAACGTCTCTAAAAAAACAGAGAACAGAGAAAAGAAAAAAGATACAAGAGTCTTTACGGCTCAAATGAGCTAATTACAAAAGAAGATTTAAGGGGTACACAACCGATTGATGTTGTCCCTTAAAGCTGTTATCACAATCTGAGACTTGACTGTGGCACGACGACGTGCTTCTTCCTGCCGAGCGGCTTCATCCTTGAAGCGGATCAACTTTGCGTGCTCTCCCTCCAACTTCACCAGCTGTTCTTTCAACTAGTCTGAAGTTGTGGCAGTCATAGCAGCCTGAACCGTATAGTCCTCTTATTCAGACGTGACTGTCCTTAAGCTGGCCTCCAGTTGGGCAATATCCTTGTGGATCTGTGCAATATGATTATACTTTTCAGTGATCTGGGCGGCCAGCTTGTTCTTTGAAGCAACATGGGCCTCGCTCGTGGCATTGAACTGTTCATATTGATCAGCCAACTCACCGATCTCCTTAGCAAGGGCATCATTCCTTGCTTGGAAAGAAGCTTCCTCCTCCGCAAGAGCTGCAACCAAAGCCTCGTCTTCTTCAAGAAACAGCGAGGTTGGACTCTATTGCTTGGCTTTCCAGAATCTGGCCACCTGGTCCTCCAGATCATTCAGAACTTTTCACAGACCATTAGCCCCCTCCTCACAGCCGGCGATGCTCTCAAGGGCCGTTACTAAGCATTCAGGAATAGCCTTTGCAGGTCCAAAGGCGGCCTTTCGGTTTAGAACTCCAGGAAGCTTTACTTTCAAAATAGAATAGAAAGCATTGATGACTTCCTGGGCCATCTCGTCATCTTCAGAAGAGGTCGTTGGGGAGGAAGCCTGATGGGAATCTTCCGCTCCAGGAAGAGACACTTGACAAGAAGTCGAACTTGACAATGAAGCAATATATCTATCAGTAACGGAAAGGAAAAACCTGAAAGTGTGCGAAAGAGTTGTAATTTTGTACCCTTTGCTTGTTCAGCACCAACTTGAACTAGCCCTACAGCCCTGGTTACGAAGGAGCCAAGAGCAGGCCCAGGTTGCTCAATGGTAACAAAGTCAAGGCCCCGTACATTTCCGACATCAGGCTGTATATCTTCCACGGCCCCAGCTGGACCTGGAGCAGATTCAGTAACAGCTCCCTCAGTGTGTTGTTCAACCTCTCTTTCTGCAGTCGATGCCGCGGTACCAATAAATTACTCTGTACCCCTCCGAGCAGGAAATTTTTGTCATTTATCATCTGCTTCAGGAACACCTTATCCTATTCAAGCGTAGCGATCATCCGCACTGAAGGCTGATTCTGGATGATCTTGGTCTAAACATTTCTAATCATGTTGATTACGAGGCTTGAACCGAAAACTTGGTGAGCAGAGCCAAGAGGAATTCCACCAAGTTCCGGGACGACCATGCCAACTGCAAAGACAGAAGAAAAAAAATTCAGACTTAGAAATCTACAGAAGAAAAAGCTAAGTGCTGGAAAAATTCTATGCGCCCAGCTGTTATGTGCCCAAAACGGCCTGTGGGCGCATAAGAATCTTCAAACACATATATTATGTGTGGTCCCATGACATGCAACAAGCATGTGGGCGCATAGTCTTGCAGGCGCATAAGAGTGCTCAAACACAGAAGCATTCTGCGTAGGCGCATAACACACAACAAAGTGTGTGGGCGCATGAGAATGGTCACAGAAGTGTGTTGCTTTGGGCGTATATCAATGGTTATGCGTCCAAGCAGAGAGAAGTCCGAGCGTCACAAATTAACGCTTGGGACTTCGTTTTGAAGCATAGCCTCACCCAGAATGGGGTCTTGGACTAGCGAAGACGCTGCCGAAGGAGGAGAACCGTTCGGTGTAGCTTCCTTGCCCTTCGCAAATTTTTTGACAACCTTGGGAGACATGATTCGTGCAGAGAAGAAATGAAGAGTCTCTTGAAAGTTTTTTTGAGATTAAGAGAAAAATGAATTTTTTTTCTCTCCTCAAAAGCCTATTTATAGGCACGAACCAGAGCTATGCGCCCACATGACCTATGCGCCCATGCAGAGACTTGGTCTTTTGCACATTATGTGCCTGCTACTTACTGATGTGGACAATGCATAAACATCGCACTAAGGATGGACCTCTTCAAATTCTCCTCCGATGAATCTGTGAGTTCAAATTTTCGAGGAAGATCTCAACAACCATCTTTTGACAGCCTGGCAGCATCTATACGTCGAAAGATAGAGTTTTGCTATACGCCCACAGAGCTATAAGAAGACAGTCTCCCATGCTTCTTTCAAAGTATTTTGAACTCGTTTGAGTATCAAAAACTTTGAATGGGGTCTTGTAGAAGTATGAAAATTTTAGCATTACGCGTCCAACCCAGAAGTAGCTATGCGCCCAAATCTGGAAGAAGCTATGCGCCCAAGTCTGGAAGTAGCTATGCGCCCAAGACAAAAAGTAGCTATGCGCCCAAGTCAGAAAGTAGCAGACACCCACAATGCAAACCCTATGCGCTCACATGGCTCCTCCAGAAGAGGGCGCATAGCCCTGTTCCCATACTATGCGCCCAAGTCAGGATAGCACCACGACTCGGTCAACATCTACGATCAGTCGTGCACCGAAGCATATAGCCACGTTAGTCTCCACGAGCAGTCGTACACCAAAGCATGCGTCTATGTCAACCCCACGATCATCCAGTCTTTATGCGCCTACACTATATGCGCCCAAACAAAAACTATGCGCCCACAGGAAAATCAGTGTATTTTTTTCTTGTGTGCGCATACTAGTCGTTTCAGTGCAAAACGACTATAAATAGAGGTCATATGCCTCTTCAAAAACAAAGAACGGAGAGCATTTCAGAGCCAAATTGCTGTCCTTCTTGCCAGTGAGCCGAGAGTTAGCAATTTTCTTATATTTTCTCCTACTTTTGTAAATTGGAGTATCAACGGAGTAAAGGAGCAACTGTCGCTCGATCTCCATCGTCCCATTTCCCAGAATTCTTTTTGTACTCGGGGATTCTAAGTACAGGATCTTTCAGGTGTACTCAATTTGTGGTGCCTTGCGCCAATAAGAAAAGACAGTGCTTCTTCTTCTCTTTTTGTGTGTGTCCATAGAGATATGCAGATGAATGGTATTTATTTGATACTCATTAAGGAGATACCACAAACAAGGTATGTTTTATAAATAATGTTGTAGGGAATAAATCAAATCACTGTGGCAATTTTATCAAAGTGAACAGAGAATGTGCATAGCTATGTTTTCAATAGTTCAACATATCAGGGGAAGTGCGAGTTTTCAGGAATCACAAATAAAGCCTGCAAGCTCTTCATAAGGATATGAGTATAAATGTATAGACAAATAAAGTGTTGGGGTGGGATGTAATATTTAAATTGTATTGGGGGTTGATTTTTTATTTTGTATTGATGTAAAAACAAGAATGTAATATTAGGGGGAGCATCCAGTAGATGCGAGCATCCTGAAGATGCTAATGGAGACATCTTGAAACATGTCTTGGCACATTATATTCTTGTCCTTCGTTGAGATTTTTTTCCACTGGATTTTTTCCTTCGAAAGATTTTTAACGAGGCAGTGTAAGTCGCACCCACTTGGATTCCTGAATAATCATATTTCTGAAGAATAATATTGTACACTTTTCTTTTCTATGAATTTTTTCCAAAGACGGATTTTCCCTTAGAAATTTTTTTAACGAGACAATAATTAAAGTGGACATCCAAGGGGGAGTATTGTAATTTGGATAAACCCAAATGTGGATGCCCTTATCCATACCCACAACAACCTCTATCCTATTCGCTCTATATATATTATCCATAAGAAAATCTACGTACATTTCTTTTCTGGCTACCAATTGAGAAAAGCTACATATATCTCTTTTCTGGCTACCAATTTCTTCTCTCTCCTCTATTTTCACAACATAATCAAATTATTCGGAAAAGTCTCAAATAGAATAAAAGGACATCCTAAAATTGGACTTGGTTCAAAAGCCTAGACAAGTCCAGCTTATATCTAGTTAATTAGGCATGACGATCACCTGCCCACTTACTACCGGTCTGTCTTTTCTAATATTTTCTTTATTTTTTTTTAAAAATATTGTCCAGTCGATTCAGACTGGACCGACTCTACCCATGTCACGGGCATGGTCTTGATTTGGGATTTTTCATCAAAGTCCAATCTGGACTGAGCTCGGTCAAACATGGTCAAAACCAGCCCGAGCCCACCCTGGCCTGTCCCGCCCCGCCCAATACTTTGGCTTATTTGCAAAAATCCACTTCGTTAATATTTTTTTGTTTAACTTTTTGTGTAACTTTAGTGTTAATATGTTAATTATGTAAATTTACGTAATTATGCAAAGTTTATGTGAAAGACATACTTTTGTAAAATAAATAGAAAAGTTCATATACGACGAGTTTCGTTCAAACACACGTATGAAAATTTTAGACTATAAACTTGGAAGGTTTGAAATATCGCCACATGTTCCACTATCCAACTGTGTAAATTGTACCAATCTACTATTTAGTATGCGACATTATTTTAAAGCTAATGACGGAGTCTTTTTTTTTTTTTTTTTTATACGTGTACCCTCGTAAGTATGAAAATTGTGAGATTCGTCTCCCGATATCTGTATTTTCATACATATACCCTTGTAAGTATAATGTATTCCTTGTTTTTGAGTTTTTTGTATTGATACTATATCATGTACTCTCAGGCGACAGGTAGTCGTACTCTATACGAAGCAATACTACTAGCATGAATTTCATGCTTGACTTTGTTTTAGTAGTTTTCTTGATTTATGTGCATGACATTTTATGAGCATATTGCTCATGAGATAAAAAAATGATAACTTAAAACGTACAATTGACTTATATAACCGAATATGTGGCATCAACCGATTCCCACGGTATCGATATTTTTCAATTATTGTTATAATTTCTTGTGTGTTTGTCAGATTGCAACATGACTCACAACATTATAATACCTCTACGACAATATTTGCATTATTTTGTGAAATTTTTCTAGAACAACATTTATGGGGCCCTTTAGTTAGGTAATTATGATTTTTTCGCAACCCGAAAATTAGATTCCAAGTATACAAGTTTTGTTGATACCATATTTATGTTTCGAACTTGTCCATATCTTCAATTTCACTTTTTGAAGTCATTTGTAACTTAGTCATTTTTGGTGTCATGTGGGCCGCCCTATTATGGAATCAGTTTCGACTGTTGTGGCAATATTTTACAAATGGATAGTTTTGGTGTAATGGATATTGTTCTCTTGCTATTTATATTATTATAAACACGTTGATGTCTTCGATTTTGTATTTAGAGATCATTTATTTTGAGTTTCACGTATCTTGTCCTTTTGTGTCCGATATGTCAACTCTTCGCGAACTATGAATAATGCATGTACTAGTATAACACTTTTTTACCTTTATTATACACTGCTGTTAGCTCAGAGTTAAAATTCAATGCTTGTGCATGAGAGGTTATAGTACCACATATTCCTACATCCTATATTGGTATAACATAATTCATTATTGTTACTCTTGCTATTGATGTGTGAGTGATGGGTGGGAGAATGTAGGACTGGGCACGGGTCGGGTCGGACCGGGACCAAATTTGATGGACCCGAACCGGACCCATTAGTTGACGGGACGGAACGGGACGAGGCCAAAAAATGTTGGAACCGAACCGATTCGATCCGTTCAAAATGGGTCCGAACCGGACTGACACGCGGATCCAAACGGGTCCAAAAAATAGTAAAAGAAATTCAAATGACAGTATATACATGATAGTTTACAACTCACAGTGAATTAATTACTAAGATCCTTCAGAAATTTAAAAAAAATCATAAATAAATGAAAAACTAAATACACAACAACATGAAGTATTTGGAAGATCCTTGTCATTGTTATTTCAAACTCTCGGTTGCCATGATAGTAAATAGTAATTGGTTGTACAACAGAAAGTATTCATAACAACCACAATAGAAAGTATTCATAATAACCAAATTGTTCATACACCACTAGTATCTAAATAGCATCATATATCTAATATTGACAAACAATCGATTTATGTCTTGCCGGTTTTGATGTAGCCTAGCTGTTTATTATTTTGGATCAAACATCTAGCCAACTAAATTAGTTTTGCTTATAGTTTCACATTAACATTTTTTTTGCTGAACCAAAATAAGCAACGAATTATCTTCAAGCATGTCGGTATGAATAATGTTAAAATTAGTTCGTATTTTTTTTGCTGAACCAAAATAAGCAACGAATGCTGAACCAAATATAATGAATAAGCGTCAGAGTGACACCAAAAGATTACCCTGCCCCAGATGTATTTTTGTGTACGCAAAAAAAAAAAAGGAATCTTCATCCAGCATTGCAAGAGAGTGAACTATACATCCAATATAACTTGTCCGGTGGTGGTAAAACATCATCAATAACATAATTCTACCGAGAGAATATTATTCCTACGATGAGGGGTTGATACTTTTATCCTCGCAAGACGAGAAATACAATATTTATAAGATTTAACAAACTACCTCAATCAACAGTAAATTACTCTAAATCGATAGAGTTATCCCGAGTCTTGATCTTAGTGATTTGACATGCATTTAACTTGGCATCGTCGATTTGAATAAGTTCGAGACAAAATAATTTCGTTTGCAGGAAGGAGTAGAAAAGAAGGGGCCAAACCACCCACCAAGTATTCGATCGTGCCGAAAGTCGGAGCACTTTGAAACGTTCAAGCTTCAGTTATGCGAGCTCCTGCAATGGCACCAATATTTTATCAGAATTCCTTCTTTAATCCTTTGTTTCGAAATTCATAGAATGAATACATAAATCGACGCGAAACGCATTCATCAAAACCAAGCAGCAAAAATATCAAGAAAACCATACAGCAACCCAGTCCCATCGAAGGGACTTTTATATATAGTTCACTCGCCGAGACGCGGTCTGCTGCATTTAGAACTTATTCCAACAGAAGCCGTTCCATTAGTTGGATCGATTCTCGTAACATTCGTCCAAATCGATTTATTTGATGCCACAAAGTGTTATCGTTTACCAAGCTCAGCCTCCGAGTCAGACTAGCCATCTAAGTTCCCGACCGAGTCTGACTCGCCACAAGCATATTACATAGTCCGTCGTCTTTCGGGACGGAGAACTACACTTTTACCCCAAAATTCTGTCAAATTATATAGCCTTCGCATCTCAATTCTAACTTGAGCGTCGGAGTGACACCAAAAAATTACCCCGCCCCAGATGTATTTCCATGTACACAAAAAAAGGAATCTTCATTCAACATTGCAAGAGAGTCAACTATACGTCCAATATAACTTGTCCGGTGGTGGTAGAACATCATCAATAACATACTTCCACCATATGAGAGAATATTATTCCTACGATGAGGGGTTGATACTTTATCCTCACATGACTATAATTACAATATTTTTAAGATCTAACAAACTATCTCAATATACAGTCAAACCCGATTTAAAATCAACAAGATTTGGCCTCCCCAATCCAACCCGCACCAAACTAAATTTGAACCCAAACCCGTGATCAAAACTTTATGCGGACCCAAATCAACCCGGTCAAAACCCAAATAGATCCATACCTCATCCGACCCAACCAAGATCCAAACTCAACTAGAACCCGAATCCGGCTTACTTTCGACCAAAATCCGACATGAACCTGACTAGACTCGGCACAAACATGATCCAACCCGATCCAAACATAATTTGGACAAAAACCCTACATGGTAACTCAACCTGATTAGTCCTAAATCCGGTCTGACTCAATTAGCTTATTATAATCTAATTTCATGAGATGGGGGTAATTTGAAAAACTATGATACTAAATATCATATTTCTGTCCGAGCTCTCTAGCCTAGTGGTATTAGAGTGGACACCCGGAGGGACTGGCAAGGTTCAAGCCCCTCAATTGTGTGTGCGCATGTGATTTCAAAAAAAAAAAAATTCATATTCCTAGTAATCTAATGATTATAACAGAGACATGATTTTTGCAAAAATATTGTGTATTATATCACACATAGAAACTAAATAGCAACGTATTTGATGTCCAATAATAAAATTTACAAGAATGAAATTGTCAGTAATATGAATAATCTAAAAACTATATCCTGATTCCATATGTACATAAGCAAAAAAAAAAAAAAAAAAAACACAAAAAATTTAATAAAATAAATAAATACAATCTTGATTTATAATTATTCTCTTTGTGACGGTGATGCAATATTGTCTCATTAATTATCGAATTTGTCAGCTGTTGGTATGTCGCATTTCGACTATAAGACTCTCTACAGTTTGAAAGTTTCTTCCAACCTTTTGTTGCATGCATAATTAATTATTGCACCAGCAATAGAGATTTTAGATTCTATCGACGGCTTACGAAAATTGAAATCATTATTGCATAGATGGAAAACAAAAAAGTCCTCGTTGCATATGCTGTCGACGCCCGGCTTCCCAAAAATATGGGGTGTTTGAAAGCTTTGTGATACCTTCTAGTGTTATAGTCTATTGCTCGTCCTCAAATAATAATAATAATAATAATAATAGTAATAATAATAATAGATGTTTGAAGTTTTGGACAAAATCTTAATCGTCAAAAGAACTGCATAAACTCTAGAAATTTGTACTTAAAATGTTTCTAGTGGTATCTTAGCTCAGGGCTGGATGAGGAGTAAGCCAGACAAGACTTTGGATTTGGAAACACTTCTTCTGTTTGGACCAACTTTCAGGCTCAGCATGATCCCTCAATCTCGGATCGATCCATAATAAGGATCAATAGACAACCAAAACTATCTTTAGATAGGACAACCTAATTCCGGGGGCCGGCCCTGGATACCTCGACACTGTCGTATCTGATATCATGTAACCAGAGGCGGAATCACGTAGAAGCTGGTCCATCCTAGTTAAAATTTTTGGTTCCGTACACCCATGCATGTAACAGCTGTCCTCGCTAAGAAGGATCCTGGAAGAAGATAGTATCTGCGCCAAGAGTGAAGACAATTTGTACGTACCTCAATAAGTTACATATGTGGAATTAACTTAAAATCTCTCTTTTGAAAACCTTTAATGTCCTAAAGAGATTTGTAAGTTGGTGCTGAAAGATAATACCCCATGATGCAGTCCAGAATACATCGCACAATGGAGCTGATCAAGAACCGTCCAAAAAAATCAATTGGGATCGCATAAACAAGTAAAAAAATCAGACGGAAATCTAGGACGTGTTAGAACTTGGAAGGTAATGTTGAAATTTATGTTTTAATATATGTTGAAATTTATGTTTTAATATATGTTGAAATTTGTTGCAACATGTGTTGGAATTCCTCTTCAATAGTTTTCTTTTTAATTACCAATAATCTAGGTAGCAATTAAGAACATTTGTATTTTTTTTTCCTTTTCCAAATTTTCACTAATTTAGGATCTATTTTTATTCCCAGAAGTATTTTAAGTGTTAACTTTTTGTTATTTTCTAATGCACTATGTGTTGGGTTCTATATTGTATAGGGCAGAATGTTCATTCACAAATTTGGTGACAATATAAAGAGTATTGTATAGAAGGTTTAGTCACATATGGAATAGAAAGTTAGAGGATTATATATATATATATATATATATATATATATATATATATATATATATATATATATATATATATATCCAGCCGTTCCATGGGCGGAAGTAATATGGGTAAAGGGAGCAGCGGGGAAGATGAAGATGTACTTATACAAAGCGGTACAGGATAGACTCCTAACAAAGGAGAGGCTCATACGCTTTGGGGTGCAAGTTCCAGATGGCCGCTATGTTCTTTGTGGAAGAGGAGACGAAACGCGTGATCATATCTTCTTTCAGTGTCCGTTTTCGGAAAGAGTATGGCAACATTTCAGAGGGCAGATGGAAATGCCAAGTGGAGGACAAGATACTCTATTAGCAATAGTAGAAGAGATTGGGGGGATGCGTAGCAAAGGGGATCATATATTCAAACAGATTAGGCTCCGGTTATTATCGGTGGTTTGGCACGTACGGCGGGAACGCAACAACAGGATATTCAAAGGGAGAAGCGCATCTATATCTGCCCTTCTGAATAATATAACTAGTGATCTTCATATATTGGAGTAGTTAGAACCAAGGAGGCGAAAATTTGTACATAGAGTAATACTGAGATTGTAAGAAAGTTTCCACTATTAATAAAGTAACTTTGCTTCAAATATATATATATATATATATATATATATATATATATATATATATATATATATATATATATATATATATATATATATATATATAATTTTTATAAACCAAAAGTCCGTGGACTAAAGCCACACAGCCGGCTTTGGCCCGGGGATAGTGGACAAACGCCACCCAGCCGTCCCTGTTGGAGCTCGATCCTGAGACCTCCTCCCAACATGCCAACGGTTTTACCGCTATGAAGGATCAAGATCCGCAGACTTTTTGCATCCCCATGTTCACATCCGTTGGATGTGCTTTAAGTCATCTAATCTTAACTATTGGTAAATCAACGGTTAAGATTAGATGACTTAAAGCACCATCCAACGGTGTAAATAGGGAGGATGCATGGAGGATGCAAAAAGTGTGGGAATCTTATATATATATATATATATATATATATATATATATATATATATATATATATATATATATATATATATGTCACGCCCCAGAACCAGAATACTGGAGAGCGGGGGCAGACATAGCCAGCTACGTATATGAAATGGGATCCATCTCCACTACAACAAAAAACCCTTTTAATGACGGCTAAAAAGCGTCATTAATGACGAACCATGACGCTTTTTTTTCCACAGCAACCGTTATGAAAACGGGTGTTATAAATATTTTTTAAAAGCGTCATAAAATAACCGTCATGAATAGTTTCTATAAAAGCGTTATGAATAGTTAATATATAGTGCACAATTTAGAACAATTTTAAAACGTCATGAATAGATAATATGTACAGGCTCAATGCAGCACATTTATAACACTTTATACTATTCAAATTAGCACATTTATAATGCTCTATACTGCACAGTATATATTACATTCCAAAAACTTAACATTATATATCACCATCTTTATTATATTTCTCAAAATAGATTACATATCAACATCTACATTACATTGAATATCCAAATACAGAATGTATCCAAAAAATAGGAATAAATCTCTCTTTTGCTAACCAAATTATTAGAAATATTTACTTATGTAGATTCTGACCATGGATCTTCTCTCTGCCATCTCTTGAAGATATCGGGAGTCCCAAAGAGAAGTAGTGTCGCAGCTGAGCGACGACTTGGTGCTGCTGCAGCCGACGAAGTCGTGGGAGAGCCTCAATCCCTTACTCTCGCCTGAACCCTCACCAGCGCCATCAGTACATCTACTACAGATGGCAACTAACTCCTCTTGGCCAGCATCTCCACAGATATCACATACTATGACCTACAACCATATTGCATTTGGAATGTCACACTTCAAATAGGAATAGCATCATGAAAGGGTAGAAAATTAAGTTGCATACACTACTCTGCAAGCTGGAAGACAGATGGAGAAATCACCATTATCAGAGGATTAAGGTATAATAAAGTAGCTTGCAATAAAGTAAGGAACCTGCAGGGGCTTTTCCTACCAACTGCAAATAGATATCTCATACAGCTGTAAAGTGCAGCAAAAACCAGTAGCAAACAATGAACTTCCAATAGTCCTCCGTTGCAATGACAAATGAACTTAACCCACTTATGTAACAGAATAATGACGTATCCTTCAAAAAATTTTAATAAGTCCTTTACTTGCTAGAGTAGCTTAATAAGGGAGAAGGAAAAATGACAAAGGAAAAAAGAAAAGAGAAAAAAATCTGCAACTGGAACCAGAAAAACTAATAGGCGACTAGTCTTTAAGACCTTGAAGAGTGCAGCACGCCCCTTCTGAGCTTTCCTAAGTTTAAATTTCATAAGTACGACATAAAATAGAAATCAACAATATATTAAAAAGTGTCAGCAACCAAACATCAGAGATCTAGTGTACATCTTCAGGACATTGGTACAGCAGCTGTAACCTAACATTCATTGAAAAAAAACATTGACAAATGACACCATAAATAAGAACAACAGAAGATTAGTCTAACTATAGAACATTGCACAATTTCAGGGCATTGGTAGCTTATGAAGAGCAGAAATTGTTAGGTAGCTCAAGAAAATTCCTCACAAGAACTGAATGTCATAATCGACAGGATCTTAATTTGTGCATATGAGAACAAAACTATTCCCATAAACTTGTCCAAAAATCAACTGAATGAAGACTTATAAAAGCGATAACAGGAGCTTACATAGAAGTTTGCAATAATAACCACCAAGACGAGACATGGTGCTGGCATCCAGAAGAAAGCAATATGAAGAAAGTCGAGTTCTGAAACATCTCACGCAACCTTTGCTGGCCATGTTGCCTGAGCGGACATGATAATGCCTACAATCACACCAAACAAACCAAGTGCACTACCAAAGATTTCAATCACCAATATCTTTCACAAAGAGTGAGGAATTCTGGGCATCAGAAAGTGCACAGCTGCTTCCAATTATTCCAACACAAAGCCTGGGAAGAAAGATCAAATTGTTATCTAAATCAATGTGAACCACAGTGAAAGACAACAGAGATCAACAAGAAGTACAAATAACATACCCACAAACAAGATTTATAAGCTGCCCTTTTCCAAAATTTAAAGGTGATTTGGCAGAAATGTGGAATTTTTGGATTGATCAAGAGAGTGTGAGCCTACTACTGGGCACTTCATATTTCATATTAATGTAAGGACCATAGGTTCATACATTTCATCACATCCTCAAACATGACCTGTGTTGTTGCACGAATATGGATACGAATAAGGACACAATGTGGATACAGGACACATTTTCGTGCAATACAATAGTAGCTGCCTATGTTGTTGACACCACTTTTTTTGGTCTGCGCAACATAGAACATGACATGTACTTCCAGGCCTAGAATCACTCTTTAGTGTATGATCGAGAACTGTGATTCCTACAAAGCCCAACCAAGAATCTTTAACACATTCAAAAAATCTAATTCGGATGACTAGAAGGGAAACCCATGACATATAAAGTAAAAAAAAACTGACTGTAGAGCCACTGTGAATATCCAAAACACTTGACTCAAACTAAACTCAAAACTTCTCCCATAGTGAAGTCAGATATCTATAGCAATACCCGTATGTAATGGGAGCAGATTCTGATAGTACACGACTCTCTTGGACAAATATACACTCCACATAGTTTGTGTCTAATATACATCAATATCACAAAGGAAAGAATTAAATATGCTCTGCCTTGTAATATATTTGAACAATAGGAACTTGGAAGGACTTATTCTAGTTAACATCTATTAGAAGATTCACACAGGAGATATAATGAATATTTAAACAGCAGAACCTTCTCTCTCTTTTTTCCCCAAAAAAAACTGAATATGGAAACATTGAAATGAATATTTAAACAGCAGAACCTTCTCTCTTTTTTTCCCCAAAAAAACTGAATATGGAAACATCTGTCAATTTTGGACAATTAAAATTTTATAACATCCAGCAGAAATATCAGTCATCTTTACCTCTTCTGATAATCTGATTGAGACATGGACACCAGTTTGCTATCTATCCGCTCTGTTTACTCTCCAATAAATAGAAGGACAATTAAAATTTTGTAACATCCAGCAGAAATATCAGTCATCTTTACCTCTTCTGATAATCTAATTGAGACAAGGACACCAGTTTGCTATCTATCCGCTCTGTTTACTCTCCAATAAATAGAAAAACACATCATATAGAAAAGCATATAGTAACACCAGAAAAGAGAAATGTGGTGTGAAATTTTGGGCAGGAAAAAAAGAAGCCTCCTAGATTAACACCAGAAATGAGAAATGTGTTATGATATTTGGGCAGCATAGAGCACCCAAGAAGTACCCCAGAGAGCAACATCACAATGCTGATGTTATCAACGTCGAAAGAGAAGAGATGAAACGAAGGACTCCCTGCAAGTTTAATAACAAATAAACTTGACTAAATGTAAAGGAATACATTTTGTACCAAGAAAATATACATACTCCTGCAATACCCCAATCTAACACATCGATTTTAAAAAAGAAACACATGTTTCACTTTGTCCGAAGTCCACCCTACCACTAGGTTCTAAATTATATACTTCAAACCTATTTGCTTCCATATAACAAATATATCATCTCCCCAATGTAAACAATAAAATGTTGGCTAAATTATCTTAATGGCACCCCAACTATAGCGCTCAGTTGTTTTTTGCATCTTAACTTTCCACTATTAAAAAACTTCATAAATTGCTCTTTTAAAGCACCTTTCGTCAATTTTGAAGCACATTGAGACCACTTTAAAATAATATTTGACAATCCAAATATTTAAATTGCGCTTTTGTACTACAAGATATACTTTTAAAGTGGTCTCGATGTGCTTGAAAATTAACTAAATGTACTTCAAAAGAGCAATTTATGAAGTTGGGGTGCCAAAATCGAGCAATGGAAAGTTAAGGTGCCAGAAACGACCGAGCGCTATAGTTGGGATACCATTAGGATAATTTAGCCTAGAATGTTTTAAACTTCACAAATGTGTCTCAACAAGAAAGAAGCTGCCCTAAAACATATAGAATCGAGAATCTTAATCATTTACCTCTCCGAGCAGAACAGACATTGCCTAACCAATTTTAACATGCAGAAATAATGGTTGTTTCTACTGGCACAGGAAGAACCACACATGCAAAAAAATGGATAATAATGAATCAACAAACTAAATCTTATCCCATTGAAATTGGTTCAGCTATGCAGCACGATCTTATAAAGAAAAGCAAATCAAAGTCCATTATATTCCGTATTGGCATTAAAAGGGCAGCTTATAAAAACTGCAAATACAGATCATGTTTGTGGTTGCTTTATATTAGATCGGCCATGAACAACAGAAGATGCAACCAATGGATAGTGCATAATTCTTTACCTCCAAAATTTTGAACATCAGAAGATGAACAACAGAGGGGGGGTGGTAAGTGTATGAGAACATCTTCTTCACCAATAGATCATAACATCTTCTTTTGTTGATATTAATAACTGCTTAAAAAACTGAAATAGTTAAGGATATTAAGTTGCATTTAAGCCTTTTTTTAATTATAATTTTCATAGAAAAAAAAAGGTTGGGTGTTTGAAAAGTATCAGAAAAATTGGAAGGATCCAAAAGTAAATTCTTGAATAGATGGGGAAAATTATTTTTCTCCTTAATTTCTTTTTTCTTGAATATGTTTGATTCTTTTTCTTCCAGAATATGTTTGAATAGATGGGGAAAATTTCTTTTTATCCTTAAATTCTTGCGGGCCAAGTCTATTCCAGTGACATAGCTTAGATCGGTAGCTATCGAGAGAGCCTAACATACCTGACCGATGTTGGTGTGGAGACCACGCATGAACCGGCATCAGCCGTACGTTTCCTGCACTCCACCATCACCATGGTAGGATCGAATCCCATACCAACGCTCTGTCCTTCCTCTAATTCTTGATGCACGCATGGCCCACTCCTCTTGAATGCTTTCTGGTTCCCATCGCCCAGAGCTGATCAGCACTGGCTTGAGAAAGCGAAGGGAAGGGGGACATGCATCGATGGGCTGTGCACACAAGTACGTAACACTCGCATGTGATGGTCCCCGAACGAATGTCTACTTAGCCGACTTTAAGAGGAGGGTTTTGTATCTAGGGTTAAGGTTTTGGAGTTGGGGGAAAGGAAGGAGAAGAAGAGGAGGAGAAGAGGGTGTTGCTAAACTAGAGTTAGGGTTTTGGATCTATGGGATTTTGGAGTTGGGGGAGAGTAGGGAGAAGAAAGGATCGGAGAAGGAGAAGACCAGAACCAGAGGGAGAGAAAAAAAATTTGTTGAAGCGCAGGATTTTGTCAAAAAATGAACTTAACAAATATTACAAGTTTGCCACCGCTCTAAACTATTAATAACGCTTTTTTTATAAACGTTATAAAAAGCCCAGAATTAGCCCAAACCGTCATAGAAAAAAGGTATTTTTCAACTTAATAACGCTTATGTTTCAGTCGTCATTAAAACTCCTTGTCGAGCGTCATTAATAGGTCTTTTTGTTGTAGTGCTCGCTATACGGTCACGGCTGTCTAGATACATGAGGGTTTATCTACAAGCCAACAGTCTCTTAAGGTCATGAACAGCCTATTGTCTCAATCACAAGCAAGTAAGTAAAAGTTACAAGATGTATGATCATTAAATATACAATAGTAAGGCGTCCCAAACATTACATATTCAGCTGATCATGAAGCTAGTCGTTACAAAATGTTAGGACTAGTAAGAGTTTAGTCATACATGATCAACCCTAGGATCTGTCAATCATGTTACAGCCCGTAGGCAGACAGTAAGTAAAGTGCAAACGAGCTAAACAGGTGCTCGCCGGCTAAACGCCTCAAAAGAATTTTTTTACAATAAAGTGGGAGATCAAAAATAAACCCACTCGTTGCCAGGGTTCCGTCTAGTGGCCACCATCTGGCTGGAAGGTCGGTAGATCCTCTGGAGCTGCTCTGAAATCTGGCCACACAAAACCAGCTGGGTCAGACCACAGAAAGAGCAAGTGCCACAAAGGAAGCTTCACTTAGGAACTAAAACCAGCAATCAGCACAAGAGCATAAATAAAGTAAGAACTGGAAATAAAAAAATACATCAGGATGATATACGACGAGATAACCATGGAGCTATTCAGACAACCAGGTTACAACCCGTAAACCAAACAAGGACTGGGGTTGTAACCCTTCGTCTGAACAGAACTTGGAATTCTCACCATTTATCGGTAAAATAAACACAGGCATTCCGGTCATACAGTAATCTAGAACAGGATCAGGACAAGACTAGACTGGTTAGACTCCACCCAAACATTTCACGGCCAAGCAAGAATTACGGATTGATACTTTAACTAACTAGGGTTATCACAGGCCTAGTTACTAGCAAGATGCAGTGAGATTATTCCACAGCCACAAGCCCTGCAGACCATCCAGGTTACCCGGGTTGAAGATTAGGGTTGAATTCAGGTGGGTACATCGTCCAGAAAACGCATGTACCCTTAGGTAGCTTGAAGGGTGCAACACATGACAGTGTGCTGGAAATGTGTCCTACTCGACGGCAGGCTACAGATCCCAAGGCGTGCCCAGGTAACGGGATTGCCTGTAGCTGGAAGATCTCTTTATGACTAGTGTATTAATCTAGTTATTAGCCTTAGTCCATTTCAATGGGTACTCCCGACCGTGGTACTCAGGAGTCCCCTCCTAGACATGATGCAAGGCAGGACTGGTTTATTTGTACAAATACAATCGTCCACGGTGTCCATGTTATTTATACAGGTCATGTCATGTCATGGAGCCGTCGCAACAGCTATTCGAGAAAATCATGTCAGGTATACTTGTCAGGAGTGCGCCACGACGGGCCCCTATCAGGTCATGCCAGGTCACTTATCAGGAGTGCACTACTACGGGTCACTATCGTGTCACGCTAGTTCATGACAAAAGGGCTATAGAAGAGTCATGCGGTTAAGGCATATGTGGCCAAGAAGTGATCTCATGCGGCTGAAAGAGAACAGTCCATGCGGCTGAATTGATATGGGTTCATGCGGCCCAAAATTCGAGTTCATGCGGCTCGAATAAATCAGTCTCAAGGCAGCACGGGCGCGCGGCGCATGCGGCTGCAGGAGCTTATGCGGTCAGGAAGGGGGAATCTCATGCGGCTGGGGAGCACAGGGAGCCTGCGGCTTAGAGTAATGGGGAGCAGTCTATGCGGCTCAAATGGTCCTTGCATATGCGGATGATCGGTTGAGGGTCCCTGCGGCTCATGGTAGATGGGCCTCATGCGGCCCGAAACAGTGGGCGCGTATGCGGCCGAACATAGAGGGATTATGCGGCTCGCGGAGAGCGGGAACATGCGGCTGCATGGGTCTCAGCCTCATGCGGCTGGGGCTAAGTTCATGCGGCTCAGAGTTGCTAGAAATCCATGCGGCCAGGAAGGACTGGGCCTCAGTCATGCGGCTGAGAAAGAATACTTGCCGCATGAACTTGTCATGCGGTCAAGTCAAGGCAATAGCGCATGTGGTTTGGAACAGACTTGCCACATGAATGTTTATGCGGTCAAGTACTACCATGCGGCTCGGGACTGTGCTTCTTCTCCAAATTTCCGAGAAGAAGTACACCATAAGCCATGGCTTCCAAGCTGCATAACTCTATCATCCGGAGCCCAAATCCGAACTTCCATAGGTCAAAATGGGGTAGAACGAAATTCTCTACAACATGGAACCATCAAAACTCGAAAATAACAAGATTAAGTAGATCAAAACCCAAGAAATCCAAAAATAATACAAATATAGATCTACAAGAATCTAGCCATGGAAAGTGAAAATGCCAAGTTCTAAAGAAAGTTAGAATGCTGTAAGGAAGAGAATGAAGCAATAAAATTGGAGTTCCTCCATGAAGCAAGTTGCACTTGCCTAGAGCTCACTCACTCTCTCTGGTAGGTAAGGAAGTAATGGTGGAGAAGATGATAAATGAAAAGAGAGAAAGAAGAAGGGGTTAATAAATGGTAGTGGTGGTGGTAGGTAGGGGGTTCACCCTTTGGTTCATAGTGAACCAATAGCAATCCCAAACCGAACCAAGCCAACCCGAACCAAGAATAACCAAGCCAAACCAAACCAAGGAGATATGCAAATACAAGATAAAATACGTATACGTATTCCAAATACGTAATACGAAAACAGGCATTACAATATATATTGAAAGAAGGTAATTGTGACGAATGCTTCCACCGGGAATCGATCTCCTGACCACTCGGACCGCATGCATCTCTCTTAACCACTAGGCTAGAGCTCATTTGCTCTCTCTCTCTCTATATATATATATATATATATATATATATGAGTGCTCTAGAACCAACCTATGTTATACACATTGGATTGGAATTGCATGGTTGAGATTAAATAACTTAAAAAGATGGTGGGGTCTACATATTTTAATCTCAGCCACTAAATTTCAATCCAACCCGTAACACATGATGGTTCTATAATACAAAATCAGCCGACTGGTTTTGGAGCAATTATATATATTTCTATTTTTTATTATATATATATATATATATATATATATATATATATATATATATATATATATATATATATATATATATATATATATATATACCTAAGGCACTAGTCTAGTAGTAGTGCGGGGGGCCACCCAAGCACATGTCTTGGGTTCGAATTCTCCCTCGGACGGCTGGATGGTTTATATAGCCACGGTCCGACTTGAAGAAAGGACATCTCAAAAAAGAAAGAAAGAGTATATATATATATATATATATATATATATATATATATATATATATATATATATATATATATATATGTGTGTGTGTGTGTGTGTGTGTGTGTGTGTGTGTGTGTGTGTGTGTGTGTGTGTGTGTGTGTGTGTGTGTGTCAGATCCTTATTTTGAAAATAGGCATCCGACTGTATTTAATATTTTTGGTTATTTTAAAATTTCGTATTGTTTAAAATTTTCTTAATTATGGAGATAGCATTGTTAACTTCCTGGTCAGGATTATTCCTATTTTCTATTTTGCTATTATTATTATTATTGCTATTGTTACTATCATCATCATTATTATTTATTTATTTAAATAATCTAACCTACCCAAACCCCTACCTAACCCCTCTCTCTACTCATTCACTCCCTCTCTCATTCTTTGTCCCTCTCAGCTTGGAGAGCAGCACCCCCTTCCCAAGCTCATCTCTCTCTCTCCTCCCTCTCCCTAGCTCCGGCCACCACCCTCACCGCCAGCTCCGGCCACCACCCTCACCGCCAGCTCCCTCTCCACCTCACGGGTCTCTTCCCCTCCCTGGAGAGCATCCCCCTCACCCGAGCTCCCTCTCCCCCACACCACGATCGCCACCGCCGGCCGCCACGACCACCGCTGCCACCATCATCGTCATCTTCAGCGCTACCACCATTTCCAGCCACCACAGCCCCCACTTTAGCCGTGGCCGCCTCCGTCCTTGGCCGCCGCCACCACCATCGTCACCATCTCCATCCTCCTCCAGCCGGTGAGTCTCTCCTCTGGCCTCCCCTCTCTTCCTATATCCTCCGCCTGGCCGAGCCCTATGGTCGCCGTCCACCTCGGCAGCACCCTCGCCTCCTTGCGTCTCCTCCCCCTCTCCGTTCTTCCCCGGCGCAGCCATCCTCCGCCGGATCCCGACCCCGCCTGGCCGAATCCGCGACAGCTCCTCCGCATCTCCCCTTCTTTTTTCTCGGCGATCGTCGCCTCGGGAGCAGTGCCACCTTGGGCAGCAGGACGCCCTTGGGCCCCACGCTGCTCGGGCAGCGTGTTCCCCGGGCCACGTGCCTTAGGTCACGTGCACTCGGTTCGTGCGTTCCCTTGTTTCCTGTGTTTCTCGGGATACGTGCCCCTTGATTTGTGTTGTCTCGGTTTGTACGTACCTTGATGAGTATGTCATCTCGATATTCGTGCACCTCGATTACCATGCTACCTCGGTTTGCGTGTTGCCTCGATTCCCGTGTCTTGGCCTTTGTGCTATCTCGGTTTTCGTATCGCTTTGATTTGTGTGCACGTACTGATTTGCGCATCGCTTCGATTTACGTGCCGCATTGGTCTTTGTACCGTCTCGATTTGCGTGCACATCTCGATTTGCGTATCACATTGATTTGTACGCTATCTTGATATTTGTGATTTCCTCGATCTACGTGTATGTCTCGATTTACGTATACGTGTTTCCCGTTCATCTCGATATTCATGCCATCTCGATTCTCGTACGCATCTCAATATACGTGTACGTCTCGGTTTACGTGTCCGTATCAATCCGCGTACCTCAATTTTTGTGCCCGATCCCTGCACTGCTTGCGGGACCCACACGGTATAGCCTTCTACCATCTCTTGTGATTATTCTATTATTTTATTATTTGGTGCTGATGATTATTTATTGTGTGTTCTGAGGATCTCGATTGGCGTGCTAGCTTGGATCGCGACTGCCGAAGACTTGCTTACCTAGCCGAGCCCTCTAGGCAAGTATCCCTTGCTCATCGGCGGCTCTTGCCCTCTGTTTGCAAAAACAAAAGTGTAGAACTTTATTGATACAAACTTTATAAAGATTACAAGAATTCTGGGAAAGGTACAACTTTAGGAATCCAATCTAGAAGACGATTGTTTTATCCCTTGGACGATGTGAACTTTGAAGACGATAGCCTCTGAAGTTGACTTGAAGGCAAAAGCCTCGGAGAATTGAAAGCAGAAGCCTCGGAAGAATGCAGCAGCACTTGGGCAAGAACTCCTGAACTCTCTGATTTCTGAACTTTTATGTCTGATCTCTCTCTGATCTGATCCCCCTGAATGAAGACTTGAAACTCTATTTATAGAGTTCTATAAATAACTAACTTTTAGTTATTCTGGACTGTACATGATGGATTGCGCAGCAATTGGGTTGCGCAACAGTGAACTGTGCAGGCAGTCGTTGGATCGTGGTCCAACTGTCTTGGACACATGGCAACTTTTGACTGAATTGTGCATGATCGTGTGTAGACGGGTGCCACGTAATGAGCTATTGATGGCATGAGTGCCACGTGTACTTTTGTCAATTGTTAGGATGAAGTGCGCCACATGAATTGCACTGACTTTGGATTGCGCAGGCATAGATTGCGCAGAAACTGGATTGCGCATGCATTGGATTGTGCTGCATGTACAGCTGCCCTCGAGCGTTGTACGGCGCAATAAACGAACAGTCTCCTCGTTCTTCATGCTGTCAGCTGTCAGAAAGATTTAATTTTGTCAGATAATGATGACATTGCCACGTCAGCCTGCGCAGTTGAAAGTGTGCGTAGTCTGGTGTGCGCAATCTGAATGATGCGCAATCTGATGTCTGCACAGTTTATTTGAAAGTTGTATTTCTTGATTTTCTGACTTTGTTGATAGGTGCAACTTGATTTTTTAGGACCTACAAGACCCCCTTCAAAGTTTTCGAAAGTTGAATTTATTCAAAGTTTCGAAATACTTTGAATTTCAAAATTTAAAATCAAGTTGCGCATGAACTGTCTGCGCAATCGGATGAGTCGATCCGACTTTTTCGGCGCAGTCTGAGGCGGCCGTTCTCCTTTGAAAAACTATAAATAGTTTTCTTCGATATTCATTTCATTCTTTACTTTGCTTTTGTGATCTGAAAGAGAGAAGTTTTGAGCCATTCTTTCCTTTCTTCTCTATCGAATCTCCATGGCTCCTAAGCGATCCTCCGCCGCTGCCAAGGGCAAGGCCCCCGCTGAGCCTTAGGCTAGGGTCGCGCGGCGTCCTTCTCGCCACGAGACTGTGCATCCCGCGTTGCAAGGTAGATGACCCAATCAAAAACTCTCTTTAGGGTTTTTGATTTCACTGTTCTTCAGAATCCATCTCTTTTTAGAGATGTGATCGTACTGCGCCACCCTCTTTAGGGTTTTGGTTACACGAACTAGTTATTCTTTATTTTTATGAAGAATATCTTTTTGCACAATCGGTTGAATTGTGCTGGCAAAAGTCAGCGCAATCGGCTGATTTGCGCAAGCTTTATCAGCACAATCTGATGGTTGCGCAATCTGATTGTTGCGCAATCTGATGGTTGCGCAATCTGATGGTTGCGCAGTCTGATGATTGTGCAGTCTGATGATTGCGTAATCTGATGACAGAATTTTCTGACTTTGACTTGTACTAAATTCCGCTTTCTTCTATTGGATGCAGTTGACACCAGAGAAGATCCCGAATATGAAAATTTTGTGGGAACTTTATTTGAGCTAGATTTCAAAGAAGATCTATCTCATGTACTATTTCCCCAGTATGCACTTCCATCATCTCGTCAGGCCATTTTGATAGCACAATACAACGAGACTCTGCTAAGTTTGATAAATGGACAGCCTTTGCAATCTGCTGACGCTGTCACCCATAGGAAGCCTATGTTCCTCTTCGGAGATGCTATTGATAAAAGTTCTCAACCACGACCTAGAGTTGAATCGAGAACTTTTCAATGGAAGGAGAAATTGATCAAATTACCAGACTTAGGAAGATGTCTTCCTCTGGCAAGGTATGCTCATGCGAGCCATCCAAGTAGAATGGAATGGGACATCACTCCTTTGCAACAGGCACGGACCGGAAGGATCTGTGTTAGGAAAGGCCCGAACAACCGGGATATGTTCTACAGTTCTTCCGAACGTCACAGTACTTTGTTGAGGGGGTTGAAACCAGGTTGTATTCCCCCCGAGAACTCGTCTTTGCTACTACCGGTAAGGACACCGATTTTCGCCAATGAATATGCCAAAGCAGAGGGTAAATATCCGGATCAAGACTTCCGGTTGACAGGTCTGGTAAACCCAGACATCAAAAGATGGAGCTGTATAGCTAACTGGATACTGGTCCAGTTTGAAGATAAACTCAAAGAAATTGAGCTATATAATGCGGTACACGCTACTGTATACGGCTTTTTTCCAAATCCTCATCTGTTCTTGGCTCTAGCAGAGAGGTACAATTACAGAATATGGACGTTTATGACGTCCCTTGGAGAGATGGGCTTGGCTCTACATGAGATGAAGTACATCTCATATTTACCAATGGGTGAGTTGCCTTACGAGGAGTACGTCCCGGCAAATGACGAATTAGATAGACTTCGTCGAGAGAATCCAAAGATGGTAGAAGTCTTCGACGAGCTTTTGTGCCATTATAACATATGCTTATTGTATTATCAAAGCGGCTCTTCTGGCACGTGCTATTCGTCCAAATGGTTGACTTATCTTTTTTTCAACCACATTATTGAGAAAAAGACAAAAGATCATGACCCATGTAACCCTGATTTCTTCAATCCCTTCGGCAACAGTGAAGTTATAAAACTGATGGAGGAGAACAAGAAAATGGATATCATGGTTGAGGATGAACATCAATATCCTCCTCTTAAGGCTGGAGAATTTGTGGAAAGCTTCATAAGAATGGGCTACAGGTCCATGTCCAAACAAGCCCAGCTGGCAGGATTCTTGACGTACTAGCTACGTCGATTCGTTGTGCCTGGAGCCAGTGCAGTAGACCGCTTTCATCGTGGTGTTCTTTTTGCAGCTGTCCGGTTAGTCTTCGGCTACCGGATGGACTTACTTTCAGCGATGACCGGTAGTATAAACGCGGGTCTTCGCCTGTATATTGATACTATGATCAGGTGCAAAGGTGATAAGGTGAACTTCCCCAGACTAGAGTTACCTTGCACATACTTATTTGGATGGTTGATCTTGCATCATCCATCATTAATGAACCCTGTCATGGGAGCAGTTGGTGGCAATTTTCTATGCAGATTCTCACAAAGCAGATGGATATATACTAGTTTGAGGGATTGCAGAAGAACTCTGAACCTCGGTAAAGGATGGAATTTTCTTTGCACTCCCCCTCCAACTGGTTATGAACACATGGCAGCGAATCTGATCGACCTGGGGAGGCAACCAATAGGTCGGGTATCTTTTGAATGGCTGAAGACAAGCAGGCCATCCCATCTAGTATATAGATTTGAAGAAGAATGCTTTCTTGAACCTTATCTGCCGAGCCGCTTCGCTCGTCAGTTTGGGTATGACCAGTTTCATGTAGGTAACGCCATCACGTGCCTACAAGGAAAAGGTTATTTGATTGATGGTGCCCGGGCCTGGGCTTACTATAATGCTCGAGACACAAAGACTGTGTTCTCGATGCCCAATAGAACTGATGCCGATCCAAGAATGCTGTATACTTATTCTCAGTTTTATACAGCTGCAAATACATTTGCTGAAAACTATAGCCTTGTTGATAGTTTTGCAACAGTAAACCGTCTGAAGAGAAAAGCAACTGATACATTGGCTCCAAATAACGATGAAGAATATGAGCCAATGGACGATCCCTTAGATGCTTCCAGGGAAGTCAATTTCCCTAAGGAAGTTAACCAGCCTTTAAGAATTTCTCTAAAGGTTGTTAAGTTTCCAATTAAGGAGAAGAAGAGAAGGAGAGAAGAGCCTTCTTCTCCTGCTATGAAGAAGAAATTGACATTGGAACATTCTTCAGAAAAAGTTACCACCAGATCGCAATCCAGACAATTGGCTGAGTCCACTCGAGATGAAGCCGCTACACCGACTTTCGTTCAGAAACAAGTCGAGACAATAGACGCAGAGAGTCCTGAGAGACCTCTGCATAGAAGGAAAAGATTGGTCCGTAGAAGACAAGTTTCGTCTTCAATCATGATAGACGCAGCAGCGGGGCTCACCATGCCCTCTCCCACTCCTATTTCTGAGACTGGACATAAGACTCCTAGTCCAGAACAGAGGAAGGATATTGAGGAAAGAGAAGAGATCGACCGGAGAGATGAGGCCATAGAGCCTAGAGACAATATTGCAGAACAGAGCATGAACCTTTACAATCTCCATTACCAACAGCAACGGAAACTCATCTTCCTGCCACACCGGGAGCAAACCGTGAGGAGGAAGATCGTTTGATGTTCGAAGCTCTATATGGCTGTGACTTCGGTTATCAAGAAGAAACTGATCATGCCACTGCTGCTGTTAGTGCAGAGGCTCCCGAGGACAGCGAAAACGAGGAGAGCACCTCATCAGAAGCTGCTGATGAGACACAAAATTCGGAGGAGAATGTTGAAATCCAGACATCTCCTCGAGCTATTGATGACACTCTGAGTCCTAAAAAGGAGGCTGAGTTGCCGATATTTCCAGAGAAGATTGCAGATGAAGAAGTGGATTTGGTAGAAACTCCAGTTGCTGCTCTCGAAGGTATTGTAATGAAATTAGCGATCTTCTTTTAATAAGTAACTTGATAGCTAACATCGTTACTTTTATTCATACAGAACCCAGATCTTCTTCTGCTCTTCCAACCTGTATGGATATAGTACTGGCAACGACAATTGCCAGTAGCAGCCGCCATTTGTCTTATGGCTCTGAAGCAGGAAGTAGCCAGGCTGTAGCGTCTGAAGCTACTTCTGCTCAGCTAAAGTCTGTGCCTGCAGATGATAAGCTCATTGCTGAATCCACCCATGGTAAGACTGTTCTCACTTTTGATTCTTTTCATCAATAGCCAATGACAGATAAAATGACAGTATTTAATTTTACAAAGGAACAACCAGGAGGAGCAACCAGCTCTACTTTGGTTCCTTTATTTAAAGAGCCTGCTGTTCAGACACGAGAAGTTGAGCGTCCTACTGCTTCGTCATCAACAGGAGTAGCTGCGACCTCTGGCGACTAATCAGCTTGTAATCCAATCATTCACTAGATGCTTCTTCGAGTCCTTGGGACCTTTGGTAAATAGGATGATGGACAAAGCAGACGATGATTTCTTTATGGTTAGAGGTCCAACCTCTTTCTTGGTGAAGGCCATCCGAGAGCAAGGTGATGAGGCTCAGGCCACTTTCCTTGACCATATCTTGAATGAGCTGGAGATCTCCATAAAGAACTATAAAGATCTCAACAAGGGGGGAGTAGAGCCTTTAGTGCAGGCAGAGTTTGAACAAATGGCTCAGGCAGCTAGAATCGAAAGAGTGAATCTCCAGAACCTCTTGGATGCATATACTACAAAATCTGCTGAATATAATTCCAAGTTGGAATCGGTGATCTCAACCGCTGAGAGGAGAGAAAAAAGGATTGCTGAGCTGAGAATGGAAATTGCTCGTCTCGAAGAGGAGCTAGAAAATGAAGTTACAGAGCATCAGACTTTGATCCAACAAATTGATGCTATAACTCAGGAAAGAAACGAGTATGTAGCAGCTCATAATACTGAAATCACTCGCCGAATGGTGACCATTCCCGTTTTTAATGAAGAATCTGGGATGGAAGAGGCCAGGAGGAAAGTGATGGCATCTCGTGAAGAACGGTTGAAGATTTTGAAGCAACAAATTGCTAATCTGATAATGCCTCCGTCTCAGTAAAAAGAACATTTTGTATCTTCATATCTTTTGTAGCACATGTATTTTTGTAATGTCTCATATTTTGATTAATAAAAGACATTTTGTTGTGGCTCTATCATTTATTGCATATCTTGTTCAGATATAAATAATAGAGATAAAAAATATATTCAGAGGTACAGGACATGATATATTTCTGAATTTTGTAGGAAAATAATTATATTCATTATATCTGCTCAGAGGTAATATCGACATGGCAGAATATAATTTGTCGAATATTATTATTTCAATTGACAACTTAATCGAAAATGACAAGTTGCTGATGTGGATGATGAACGATAACGAATCGTCAAAAAGGTGTGAACAAAATAAATCATCAAAATGAACGGGCAAACCGTCGAATGGTGGAATGAACGGACAAACCGTCAAATGGTAATGAATGAACGGATGAACCATCAAATGATGATTAATGAACGGGCGAACCGTCAGGTAATAATGAATGAACGGGCGAACCGTCGGATAATAATGAATGAACGGGCGAACCATCGGGTAATAATGAATGAACGGGTAAACCGTCGGATGAATATGTCGCTTCGTTATTTGGAGAATCTCTGCCTATAAATAGAACAGAAATTTGACAGAAAGGAGCACTTCCACCTTTCCAACATAAAAATGTCGTCTGGAGATGCATCTAAGAAGGCTGAACTCGCTCCAAAGGTTGAAGAAGGCATTGAAGAACGTTCGGCCGAACTGGTTCAGCCAAAGCAGGCAGAGGCAGGTGAAGGTTCGTCTGCACCCGAACCATCGCAAGATATTCTGGACTTCCTGCTTGAACCAGGAAAGACTGAAGAAGAAGAGACCATGAGGCTGGTTGCTTGCAAGTTCCTCGTGGGTTCCAGCAAGGAGGTTCTCGACTCTTTTGCTGACCGTGTCTTTGAGAAGGACGGCAGTGGTCCGCGTTCCAATGTCGAGAAGGATGATAGTGATCTCCTTTAATATCATGTACTATCATTCATGATAAAATAAAATTTGAATTTATTTATGAACTTAAACTTGTCTGATGATTTATAAGCATTTACATTTATACATAGTATTTTTTAAGGAATTTGCCATTGATAGGCATCATAGCAATTCGACCATCGAGCTCTGAGAGTTGATAGGCTCCATTTGAGAAGACTTTGCTTACAACATAGGGCCCTTCCCACTTTGCGTCGAATTTGCCTTTGCTCATATGAGTCATTGTCATAGGACGTCTGACCGTTAGAACAAGTTCTCCTTGTTGGAAAGATCTGACTTTAACTTTGCGGTTGAAAGTCTTCGAGATGCGAGCTTGGTATAACTCAATGTGCTATTGAGCCATTAGCCGCTTCTCGTCAAGTGCCTCTAATTCTTGAAGTCAAAGAAGATCGTTGTTCTCTGTAGTGAGTTCATTAGCAATGGCAATCCTTAAAGAAGGAATTTGAAGTTCCAGAGGAAGAACAGCTTCACAACCGTACACCGGAGAGAAAGGTGTAAAGCCTGTAGGGTTGCGGACCGTAGTACGGTAGGCCCATAGACATTAACCAAGTTTCTCACTCCAATTTCGTTTGTTAGTAGATACAAACTTCTTGAGGAGCTTGATAATAGTTTTATTGAAGGCTTCAGCTAATCCATTAGCAGCAGGATTGTAAACTGTAGAAGCGACATTATCAATTCGGTGATCATCGTAGAATCTGGTAAACTTCTGGCTGATGAATTGAGGTCCGTTGTCGTGAATGATTCTTCGAGGTACACCAAATTGATAGATGACATGGTGTTTGACGAAGTTAATGACACTGCTGGTCTTGACTTCAACCAAAGGTATAGCTTCAGCCCACTTGGAGAAGTAATCGGTTATTGCTAGTATGAACCGATGTCCTCTAGAAGAAGGAGGATTAATGGAACCTATGACATCCATGCCCCAAGCTTCAAAAGGCCAGGAAGCAGCAGTCGGATGAAGAAATTTCGATGGTTGATGAATGAAATCCGTATGGATTTGACAAGCACGACATTTTCTTGCATATTCAATAGCATCTAATACCATAGAGGGCCAATAGTAACCCATTCGTTGGATGCGATCCTGTAGCTTAGGACCGGGTTGATGTGTTCCACAGACATCGTCATGAGCTTCACGCAACACCTGTTTTGCTTCATCACCAGCAAGACAGCGCAGGGGAAGACCGTCGTAAGTCCTCCGATAAAGAGTCTTGGTGGTTTGATTGTAGTAGAATCGGAGAGATCGTCGTCGGATACTCGTAGCCTCCTTAGGATCTTCGAGTCGATGAAAGGAGTTCTCCAGTCTTCGTCGATAACGTTGACTTCAACAAAATTGTTGAACTCAATATTACGATTGTTTTCAAAGCAGAATAATTCTCGATTAGAAATAACCACCACCTGCTGTCTTTTGATAGGGATGGCTAGGACAGCTGCAAGGTTGGCTAAGGCATCTGCTTCGGTATTGCAAGCTCGACGGACGTAGTCAATGAAGAAAGCTTTGAATGTTGTCATGTTGATAGCTGCTTCATGATAAGGTACCAGATCTTGATGGCAGACTTCATAAGTTCCTCTAACCTGGTTGACAACCAGCTTAGAGTCGCCGTAAACTTCGAGATATTCGATATCCAATTGTTTGGCTAATTGAAGGCCGATGAGTAGAGCATTGTACTCCGCTACGTTGTTGGAATAAGGTTCATCTAGAGAGTAAGCTTTTTGGATGGTCGATTCATTTGGAGAAACGAGAACAACTCCAACCCCTGCTACAATGGCACATTTGGTCCGATTCTGGATGCACCATCGAAGAATAGATGCCAGGTTGGAAATTCTTTAGAGATCATGTTGACTTCCAATGTCTCGTCTGGAATTTCATCGTAAAGTTTGGATGTTTCTGGCACGGGATGAGCCGCCAAGAAATCTGCCAGTACTTAGCCTTTGACAGATTTTTGTGGAACATACACCATATCATATTGGGCTAGCAAAATGGCCCATGTAGCAAGGCGAGAATTGAGTGTACTGGGCTTCTTCATGAGTACCCGAAGAGGATTAACTTGAAAAATGACATGAATAGTTTGACCAATGATGTAATGCCTTGTCTTTTGAACAGCGAACATAAGAGCTAGGCATTCTTTTTCGACCGGACTATAACGGTGTTCAGCACCAATCATAGTACGACTGAGATAGTAGATGTCCTGTTCATGACCCTCTTTGTTCTTTTGGGCAAGTAGAGCACCCAATGAATGGTCTATAGCACGAACGTACATTAAGAATGGAATGCCTGAAATTGGTGGCACCAAGACTGGTGGGTTCATGAGATATCGTTTGATGTCGTCGAATGCTTGTTGACATTCTTCGGTCCAAATGAAAGATACACCCTTCTTCATCAGTTGAGTGAATGGTCTGCAGCGTCCAGACAAGTTCGAAATGAATCTCCTGATGTACGCAAGTCGACCTTGGAATCCTCGTAGCTCTTTTAGGTTGCGTGGATGACGCATCTCTTGAATGGCTTTGATCTTCTCGGGATCCACGTGTATACCCTTAGAGGTAATGACGAAGCCAAGAAACTTACCACTAGAGACACCCAATAATGACTTGGTGGGATTCATCTTGAGCTGATGTTGGTGCATGAGATTGAAGATAGTTCTCAGATCTTGGATGTGATCTTCTTTTAGACGACTTTTAACGGCGATATCGTCAACATAGCATTCGACTGTTTTGCGAAGATGATCTCTGAAGATAGTACTCATAGCCCGTTGGTAAGTTGCACCAGCGTTCTTGAGACCAAATGGCATCACTGTGTAACAATAGACTCCACGAGGAGTGCGGAAAGAAGTGTGTTTTTTATCTTCAGGATTCATCCGAATTTGATTGTACCCGGAGAATCCATCCATGAAAGATATTCGCTCGAACCCACAGGTATTATCGATCATGACGTCCGTGATAGGGAGAGAAAATTTGTCTTTTGGATATGCTTCATTAAGATCCCGAAAGTCGATGCAGACTCGGACTTTGCCGGTTTTCTTCAGGACTGGAACGACATTGGCTACCCAATCGGGATGCTGTTCTTCTCGAATAAAGCCACAAGCAATGAGCTTCTTGACTTCATCATCAATCGCATCCATCATTTCTGGTTTGAAGCGTCGTTGTTGCTGTTTGACTGGTTTTGCATTAGGCAAAATGTTCAGTTTGTGAGTAGCAACTTTGGGATCTAGACCTGGCATGTCTTCATAACTCCAGACAAAGACATCAATGTATTCTTTGATAAGAAGAATCAACTCTTGCTTATCTGCTTCTGAAAGATTCTTGCTAATGAATATTGGACGAGGTGACCCGTTTTTTCCTACATCAATTTGAACTAATTGATCTTCGGTAGAAGGTTCTCTTTGTTCGAATCGAAGTACCCACTGATTGTCCATCTGTTGAGCCCAAGGATCTGTTTCAGGATTTTCTTCAATGTCCTCGTCATAGCCTTCTGGAAGTTCAGCAGAGACCATATTGGAAGATACAATCACACGATGGACTTCACCAATACTGGTATCAGAATTCCATGATCTGGAATCAGAAGAGTTAGAACGTTCTTCGCTATCAGAGTCAGAAACTGCTGGGGATAACATTGGAGGAGAAGCATATCCGAGACCTCTTTTGGTCTTGCTGTAATACATATCCGACTTTTCTTTTGGGACAGTCGTACGGATAGGAGTTCGTCTACCCTTGCCGTAATTGAGACCATTTTTAAAGTCATAACCCATCTTACGGATGATGTCTTTTGATTGTTGACTGTAACGACAGAGTTGGAGATGCCCTGTATCGTTAATCATGCTTTCATCCGTATAGCTAAATTGTTGTTCCGGTCCTTTACTAAAAAGTATTGGACTTTCACCTTTCTTTCGAGAAGGGACAATACGGTAAGAATCATCTGGATCTTCAAATGAGACTTCTGTTTGAAGAGATTGTACAACTCCCATTATGAATGATTTGAAGCTATCTAACATATCGAAATAGCATTTAGTATGATAAATAACATCAGTATACTGAAAAGTAGACGCTTTTTCATTGATCTGTATATTTGTATTTACAGCAGGATCTTTAGCCTTAGCAGGCTTGGTCAGATTGATTACAAGAGGGGGAGAAGAAGAACATGGAGGAGGCTTGTTACGACGGAGGTCGATAACAAGTGGCTCAGAGGAGGTGAGCTCCCTTTTTTCCTTGTTATGAGTTAAATCAACAACAAGTGGCTCAGAGGAAGTGAGCTGCTTTTTGTCCTTGTTACGACGTAAGTCGATAACAAGTGGCTCAGAAGAGGTGAGCTCCCTATTATCCTGATCGCCATCAACCGATTTCTTCTAAATTGGCAAATGAATAGCCAGTGGTTTAGAAGACTGAGGATAAGAAACGCGCCCTTTGACAGGTATGATAAGAGTGTCATTGGGTACTGCTTCTTGCTCTTCTTCAGTGTCCAGAGACAGGACAACCTTCATGAATTCGTCCTTGTACATACGAGCGTCGTTGCAGTATGCTTCGATGCCTTTGAAATGATAGAGATCAGCAACCTTCTTTTGTACCTCTCCATTGTCATCGACATATTTAAAACATTGATGGAGAATCGAAGGGACAATGTTATGCTCGTGCAAAAATGGTCTACCCAGCAAAGCATTGTAAGAACAACCATGATTGTCGATAATATAGAAGGTAACCTTCGTGCGAAGATTGCCTATTTGGAGTTTTAGACGAATCTTGCCCAGAGGTTCACTCCTTCCCTGATTGAACCCAAGGATGGTGGTGATTGTACTGGAGAGACTATGTACTAGAATTTTTAGTGCATCCAACATTGTCTTCGGCATAATGCTGAGAGCAGACCCTGGATCTATCAGGATACGATCGACTTTCATTGAGTCGACATATCCTGTATAGTAGAGTGGACGGTCGTGCCTGTTATCTTCCATCAACATGTCATCTTGTGTGAAAGTTATGTTTGGAATTAACTCCAACACACTATGACAATGAAGGCAAGAGACTGGTTTTGCTGTTGGCTTCTTAAGCAGGGCTAGACAGGTTTTTGCCTGCATGAGAGCCTCACTCAGAGTTTTCCTAGTCTTTTTAGATAGGCGCAAGAGCTCGAAGATTGACAACCGGGCCGGTGTATTGGCCAATTGAGCCAGGATGTCAAAGTTGTAAGGCTTCTCAAGTCCGGAAGGAGATGTCTTCTTCAAAGGTTTGTCGAAGCAGACTTGCTGTTTGCCTTTGTCAGCGACCATCGGTTTGGGAGGAATGGGTATCACAACCGGCGAGGAAGCAGTAGGAACATCTTCAGTAGAAGCAGGCTGCACCGAAGCAGGCTCAGAAGAAGAAGCAAGATTCTCTTGGGCTTCAGGGTAATCCTTTAGATAGGCTTTCCCTGATCTGGTGCCTAGCAGAATTTCTTCATCAACTATGGGGTCAAAAGACACCATGTTATAAGTCTTTGTCTTGCTTTTGGAGCGGTCTTTCTTCTTAGAAGAAGAGGAAACTTCGAACTCTGAAGCAAGATCTGGATGGATCCACATAACTTCGCCATTGTCAAGAGACAAGGGAATGAGACCTTCATTTGATGGAGGTGGGAGATTCTCAATCTCAAGAGTAGCTTTGGGAATAGGAATGACACCATGTGGTACCATCTGCGGAGGAAAGTCACCGAACTGGACAGAAACCATGTTTGCAGTAACAGTCTTCTCGTCTTGCTGCAGAGTAACGACACCAGCATTGACAAGCTCTTGAATTTTGCCCTTGAGCACATAGCACACTCGAGTAGGGTATCCAATGAACCTGTGGTAGACACAATATTTAGGATGATCTGTCTTACCGACTTCATCAGGTTTCTTTGGGTCTGGGAGTTGAATCTTGTTGCTTTTGAGTAAGCAATCAAAGATGCTTGCAGTGTCATTCTCGTCGAAGGAATATTCTACTTTCGGACGAGGTTCCCTCGGTGGAGGTGCAGAAGGAGTAAAAGTGGATGTAGGCGGAGCCACGTTGACAGCCAAAGAATCTTTATTCTTGTTCAGATTGATATTCAAAGTTTCTTTTGCTTTACGATTGTTCTGGCGGTTGCCACCACCTGATGTCTGGTGTTCATCCCGGTCGGGGTTAGACATTTGTACCCCCAATTGCTTGAACTTCTCAGCACTCACTTCCGCAGCTTTGGCGTTGACAATAAAAGAGGGCCAATCTTGGAACTTAGTAGAACCTGTCCACATACTGATGATAGGCAAAAGATTTGCCTTACAAGTATCAATAGTGACAGTAGCTGGAGTTCCGGGAGGCATCTTCAAGGCTTTACGGCGGAACCGTTCGATGAAACTCTCAGCAGTTTCATTGTGTTTCTGTTTGATTTTGTTGAGAGCCGACATAATCATGTCGTTGAATCCTTCATAGAACCGTTCCAGGAAGATTTGCTTGAGACCTGAGAAGGAAGTAATATAACCATCGGGCAAACTTCTGTACCAGTCGTATGCTACGCCGGCTAAACAACCGACGAACACTCTGGTAAGAAGAGCGTCATTTGGCTGGAGTTGAACGGTCATTACCTCAAAATGATTGATGAACTGGCTAGGAAAAGTACTGCCATCAAACAAAGAGATCGTTGGGATCTTGTATTTTGGCAGGAACGGGACTTCTTTCCATTCAACTGGATAGGGCTGTTTGATCCCCAATCTTTGCAAGTTGTCTTTCTCTTTGAAGGCTTCGAACTGGGTTCGCAAGAGTTTGACAGCTTCATTGGCGTCTTCCGATGACGAAGAAGGAGCAGGTTGAGTCAGAGTGGTAGGAGGAGGAACAACATTGTAAGCACTACCCCCAGCCCCTGACTGACTGGGTATAGTTTGAACTTGTACTTGTACAGGAGGCATTTGAGGAGACACTACCCCCAGCCCAGCATTGACAGGTACCGATGATGCTATGATTTCAAGACTAGCAGTAGGTACAGTCGGTGGTGTGGCATATTGTTCCACTATGATAGAATGCATACTAGCAACCATTTCAGCCATGGTTTTTAGCTTGTCTTCTAGTACAGCAATTCGCTGTTCTTGATTTGCTGAAGTTGAAGCATCAGGATCATCAGTGACAACATAAGCTGTCACTTCTCTTGGTACAGTGGAAGATACTGTCTGTTCAGAGCTTTCGCTGTATGTATCATAGTCGGAGAAAGAGTCGTCTCCTGTCTGAAAAGTAAGAAGATAACCCGAAGGATCTTGAGGAAGATTCCTTTGACCAATTATATCTCGGCTTCGGGATCGGGTATGTCGAAATACTCCTTCAGAAGATTCTTGAAGTAAATCTAGATACCGCTGACTAGGTCGGCGAGGTTTGCCGTGCTTGGAGCAATTTTCACAACTCCTTGGGAGTCCACATACTTGAAACATTGGTGAAGAGTTGAAGGCACAATATTGTGCTCATGAATCCACGGTCTTCCAAGAAGAATATTGTAGGATACATCCGAGTTGATAACATAGAAAGTTAGCATAGTTCGAAGATCACCAATCTGAATCTGCAGACGAATCTTCCCCAGTGGTTTGCTCTTGCCATAGTTAAAATCGACTATCGTAGTACTAGTGTAAGTCAGCTCACTAGTAGGAATCCTCAGGGGTCTTAGCATACTCTGAAGAATTATACTAATTGAAGACCCAGGATCAATGTAAATCATGTCAATTTCAGTAGATCCAATATATCCAGTGTAGCACAGAGGCCTATCATGCTTGTTGTGTTTCAATAGCATATCCTCTTATGTAAAAGTAATGTTGGGAATTGCTTCCATCACACTATGACATTGCGGACATGACACTGGTATATTATCAGGAGTCTTGAGTTGAGCCAAGCATGAATCTGCTTGAAGTAAAGCTTCGCTCAAAGTCTCTCTGCTTTCTCTGGAAAGACGAAGCAGTTCAAATAAGATAGTCTAGCCGGAGTATTGGCTAACTGAGCTAGAATGTCAAACTTGTAAGGCTTCATCACCACCCCCTGATTGGAAGCAGACTTCAATGGGATATCAAAGCGTACTGCCTTCTGTTTTCCCTTTTCAAACACAGACGGTTTAACAGGAACAGGAGAAGGTTGAACTGGTAGAGTTTCCACTACATCTTCTGCTTCTTTGGAGGATCCCTCATAGTCTTTGCGGTACTCTTTTCCAGATCTTTTACCAGCAAAAGTTTCTTCTTCAGACTCAGGAGAAGAAAGTACCATATTACAGGATTTAGTCTTTCTTCCCTTAGCCTTCTTCTTGTGAGGGTTGTTACGAGGAACTTCAGAACCCAATCCAGCAGTGGAATTCTGATTTTGAATTTGTAAAGGAAGACGTATTCCTTTATCATAATTCAAACCTTCTGCCTTTTGAAAGTCGTAACCCATCTTCCTCATGAGAAAGATAGATTGCTGACTATACAAGTGGATAGGCAGTGAACTTTGAACAGGTGTTTCAGCACAGGAAGAGGAAGAAACCTCTGCAACTACAGGAGAATGAAGCATAGACGTCTCTGTAGTTAAGGGAGGAGAAGGATTCGGGATACGAGGAGAAATTCCTGTTGGAGCTTTTTCATAAGCAGTAAAAACTTGTTGTGCCTGGTATAAACGAACACTATTCATGGCTAGCCACTGCTGATGAGTAAGCTTGAGCTTGGTAGGAGGAGCTAGACTTGGAGGACAGATGTTTAGTCCTTTCAGTCTATCTTCTAGAGGAAGGCCATCCCATAAATGATCCAAGTCATCAGGATTCGGAATAACATGAGAAATCATGTTGCAAGTTTTGACTTTCTTACCTTTCTTGGATTTTAAAGTTTTTTCTTCATTTTCCAATTCAGACACTAAGTCAGGATGTACCCACATGATTTCACCATTCTTCAATGTGAGCGGCAGCAATCCTGTATTTTTTTTCCTGGCAGGCGGGATATTCACGATCTTCAACGTCGCCTTCGGAATTGGGATAATTCCATCTGGGACTTGTTGTGGAGGAAAATCCTCGAACTGAAGAGAAACCATATTGGTCGTAACCGTATGGTCATCATTGGTTAAAGCGATAGCGCCACCATTTATCATCTCTTGGATCTTCTTTTTTAAGATAAAGCAAGCACTGGTAGGATGATTAATGTATCTATGATAGATACAATATTTGGGATTGTCAGTCAGATTCACCTCATTAGGCCTTTTTGGCTCTGGAATCTGAAGTTTACCACTTTTCACCAGACATTGAAATATCCCTGGGATATCACTTTCGTCAAAAGAGTATTCTTCCTTTGGCCTGGAAGATTCCTGATTATTTAGCGTCGTTTTGTTCTTGGAAAGATTGACCATAAGAGTATCTTTTCCTTTCACATTACGATTGCCAGGATTATTACCAGGATTACTTTTCTTCCCTTTATCTTCTGAAGCGAAGATCATCCCGTGTTCACGAGCCAACCTACCATTGGTCTCGGCAGAAACTACTGCTATGATAAACGAGGCCCAATCTGTGAATTGGGAACCTGTGAAGACAGTAATGGATGGTCGCAGATTCATCTGGCATGTATCAATCAACGCTGAATCTGGCATACCAGGAGGCATCTTTAGAGTAGCCTGTCGGAAACGTTCAATGAACGTCCGAGTATCTTCTTTCTCCTTTTGTTTGATTTCTATCAAGGAGGACATGTTCATGTCCATACCTCCTTCATAGAAGCGGGAGAGAAATATTGCCTTGAATTCGTCAAAAGACGAAATAGAATTATCGGGTAAGCTACGATACCAGTCGTAAGCTGAACTCGTCAGGCACCCGATGAACACTCGAGTGAGAAGAGCATCATTTTTCTGCAAGTGTACAGTCATAATAGCAAAGTAATTGATATATTGACTGGGAGATGCTTTTCCATCGAATAAAACCATGGATTGCGGCTTGAACTTCGGTAGAAAGGGTACATCATTCCAATGAGGAGGATAAGGTTGATTAATCCCTAACCTCTGGAGCTGATCTTTGTGCCTCAAAACTTCAAACTGTGCTTTGAGTTCACGCACTGCTTGAATGGCTTCACTGGTTTGAGGAAGCACATTTGATTGAATAATCGTCGGATGTACCGTAACCCCCACTGGAGGTGGTACATCTTCTAGAATGATGGGATCTGGAGATGCAGAATTTTGATTAACAGCGGGCTCTTGAATATTCAAAGGTATATCAGCCCCTTGACTATCTTGAGTTTGTGCTGCTACTGGTACCGGAGTTATTACTGTAGGTTGAGCAGTTTGCTGATTCAAAATTATCTGATACATGCTTTGCACCATGTTAAACATGTCTTTCAATGATTGCTCCATGGCAGTGAGACGTTGTTCCGTATTAGCAGAAGACGTCTCTGGTTCATCTCCAACAGCGTAGGATTCAACCTCTCTTGAAGATATAGAGGGATTAGTATAGAAGTATGAATCCACACTATCGGTATCAGACTCAAAAGATTGAGTACCCCCAGCTTCTGAATCAGAAGTCTGCAATTGTCTTTGTCTTCTTGATCGAGTATTCTGATATACTCCTTCGAAGGAATTAAGAAGCCTGTTGAACTGTTGTTGACCTGGGGTTTGGGACATATTCCGTCTTGGATGTCGTCCTCTGTTAGTATGAGATGCCATGTTGACTGACACATATGACAGCTCATGTTCTTGGTCTTCAGCTTGATGTTGAGGCGAGTTAAAACTTAAACGATCAAAAACTGACCGTTTTGAAGCCGAACAACAACAGTTGATCACAACCTGGTGATATTCACAATGATGTTTTTCTTAGGGGAATGTCACCGAAGATTGTCTGTTCTTACGTTTTTGCATTAGCAATTCACGTAAATCAGAAGGAACAGATGGAGTATTCTTTTGTATTACATTTGGGGTAGAAAAACATTTAGTCCCTTGTGTATAAAGAAGATTACTGGCTGCATTCGCAGAACCAAACTGTACATTTTTTTTGTTTGGAGTTGTGTGCGTAAATCTTGAGATTTAGCACGAAGGACTCCATTTTCTTGGCGTATAATTTGTAAGTTTGGTACTTTGTGTAAAGCAGTATAAGAAGGTTGTTGGTGTAGGACAGAAACTTTACCAACGACATTTTTACGCTGCACACGTTTAGGTACATTCACATTAGATGTGCAAACATCGTTATGAATTTTATCTACACTGTCAAAGACAGGAGACTTACCTTTACGCATGGAGCGTAAAAATTAATTATCTACCACATCGCAGACGGGAGATTTTGCTTTACGCGAGGAGCGTAATTTATTTGGGCCTACCACGTCACCGACGGAAGACTGATTCTTACACTCAGAAGCATAAACTTTAGAGTCTGCCCCATTACGAATGGGAGATTCATTCTTATGTACTGAACGTAAAATTTGGTTCTTACCTACTGAGCGTAAAACTTGATTCTTACGCAGTGGGCGTGAAACCTGATTATCTTCACCGTTACAAACAGGAGATAAATCGTCACACTTTGAGTGCAACTCTGAAGTAAGGACTGCCTCGTTACGAACGGGAGCCCCTACGACAGGAGTGGGAAGAATTCCCTTGTCATCAGAAGCAACAGAGAGATCAGAAACCACTTTGGATTTGGGAATCCAAACTTTTCGTGCTTTGCGAGACTTTTGAACATTGGAGTGGCGAGAACTACCCCCAGTTCGGAGCATTTCTTCATAGGCAGTCTGGTCGAAGTGCACAACCAGAGTCTTCTTGGTCAAACCGACCGTAACATCATCATATTGAGCAATCGCCTCCTCGTTAGAGGAGAAGGTCGTCTTCCCCAGCAGAGTCGCCATTTTGTTTCACTTAACAAAATTGCCAAACAAAAGTTGGATTTTGAAAATAAAACGAGAAAAAATACATGAAGTACAAATTTGATTCTGGAAAAGTATTGCTATGAAAGTCTGATCTGTAAATGATCACTTTGTTCCTTGGACCATATGATGATGATGAAGATCACTGCTTGAAGTAGAACAACTTGGAAGAACTAAGTCACCAGAAAGGTATCGACGCACTTGGGCACTGATGGCGAGGCCGAAAGCTTTCCTGCTTTGCTTCACTCTATTCTGAAAGAAAAGTTGAAAAAGAATGCTCTGGAGAATCAAAATCTCGAAGTTCTGATCTCTGTATTCTCTCATGTCTCTCTGTGTCTGTTATGAGAAAAATAAGTCTATTTATAGACTTGGACTCTTGTACGTAAAAACTCAACAAAAGTTCCGCCTTTACGCTAACAACCGCCACCCATGATCAAAGTCATCCTCTGTATACGTTGACACGTGTCCCATCAATTCAGTAAGAATAGGATGCACGTACACACGTTCTTCGGGATGTGTGGCATAAAAGCCACGTAGGCAAACCACGTTCCAAATTGATCAGAAAGAACAGGGCGTAAAAAATAGCCCCAATGTGCTCTAAGCGTAAAGCAGTAGATTTGGCATAAAGTAGCCCCGACATAGACTTCCCGCATAAAGTGGTTGTTAAGTAACCTTGAGCGTAAAAGATAGCTCAAATAGACTTTACGCACACGTCAACTGTTGTGCGTAAAAGCTCGTTAAGTCTTCGTGCGTAAAAGAAGCCGTAGTGTGAGCGTAAAGTAGCTCAATCCACACACTAAATGACAACATTGGTCTCTGTGTAAAGACAAATCCCTTTGAATTCTGTGATATATGCCATCATTAATATCTTCATGTCAGAGTTTGCATTAAATGCAAGACTTGATAGCTTTGTCCAGCGTAAAAGTGGCTGCTCTGTCCTTGGCGTAAAATCATGGGTGTAGACCCGAGCATAAAATGATCAGCCTTCTTAGACGTAAATTGATTAGCCTAGTCTTGAGCGTAAAGGAATTACCCGTTCTACTAGGTGTAAAGCAGATCACTTATGAATGAGATGACTCTTTCTTTGAAGCACTTTTTACGCTCCTACAGCGGTGATCCCCTACCAACCACCAGCTCTGACCCTTTCCAACCAGTTCGAAGCCCTCGACGAAGGATCCGCAGAACCCACCAACGAGATCCCCTCCCTCAGAGCCTCTTCAGAAACCCCCAATCTGAATCAAGAGTTTGTCGACAACTCTGCTTCGAAAGCAAATGAGATTGGTCTCCTAGATCGGACCATTCCTTCAAACTGCCCGGAAGGGGTCGACCCGAACCACGCAGACAACGTCATAGAAGCCCTCGCCATCCTCGGGCCAGAACAAGCCTATCGTGGTCTCCAAGTCCTCGCTGCAGGATTTTCCCTCCTTATGGTAGGAGATCAGATCGCCTACGAGAACGACTCTGTCCTCTCACCCCCTAAAGACCCGACGACGAATTCGACATGCGATCCGCTCGAGCCCACCGAGGACACCAACCCCAACGGAAATGCTATATCCAGACCATCCACACCAACAAAATGAGAGGCATCCACCACCAGAAAATCAGGTCATAAGGTGGTCGGTAAGCCCCCGGCGATTCAGACCAGGTCCGCTTCCAAGAGGGCCCACCAACCCCCCTTCCCCCCCCCCCCCGCCTTCATTAATGCTGAACATCCTCTCCTGGAATGTCCGCGGTCTGGCAAACAAACCTACCAAGAGGAGAATTACCAGCCTCAAGAAAACCCACAAGATCGACATTTTGATCATTCTCGAACCCAAAATCCACCACAATAAACTCAAGTCCACTCAGCTGCAGCTTGGCTTTCCCACAGCTGTTGCCGGTAGACACGACATCTGGATCCTCTGCTCGAAGGACGTCAAAATTGGAGTTATCCAGGACTCCTGGCAGGGCCTATTGTGCTGGATAGAACATCCGAAGATCCCCAACTGTGCCATTTTGTTCGCGGTTCACAGCAACTGTGACATCGTAGAGCGCAAACACCTTTGGAACACTCTTCTGGACTTCCATCTCCACTATAACAATCTCCCTTGGCTTTGCATTGGGGATTTCAACGCACCTGCAGTGCCGAGAAGACCGACGGGCGACCTCCTCCTCTTTCTGCTATGCAAGATTTTAACAACTTCATTCTGAACTCCCACCTCTCCCCCTTCCGTTCACAGGCAACGCATTTACCTAGTGCAACATGCAGGAAGGCGCCCGCCGCCAATATTCTTGCCTCGACAGAGCTCTGGTGAACGCTCATTGGCTGAATATGGGGACCACATCGAAGCTTTTCTACCTCAACGCCACCGAATCAGACCACGCCCCTCTGCTTGTTAACATTGTCAATTCCTTGGGACCGCACAGGAAGAGTTTTCGTTTCCTGAATTTCTGGAGCGAACACCCCCAATTCTTAGACCTCATCAAAGACGCATGGAACAGAACGAACTCCCCCGACCCCCTCTCGCGGGTGGCCTACAAACTCAAAGGAATGCGAAAAGCCCTCACGGTCTAGAGCAAGCAAGCATATGGGGACATTTTTCAAGCCATTCGTGAGGCTGAAGATGATGTCGCTCGTACCGAAATAAGGTTCACAACCGACAGATCATCGACAGCTAGGACATCCCTGAATCTCACCAGAGCGATCCTCAAATTCCGGCTGAAAGTGGAGACCGATTTCTGGAAGCAGAAATCGAGACTTCAATGGGACAGCGAGGGTGACAAAAACTTGGGCTTCTTCCATGCCTGCGTCAATGGTCGCAGACAGAAACTCGCGCTTTATCGAATTATCGATGACTCCAGGAACATCATCAATGACCAGAAGGGTATCCAAAATACAGCAGCCAAGTTCTACGCCAATCTGTTCACCAATGAGACTGTCACCAAGGACACTGCCTTCCAGGAGGAGATACCACACCTTATCAGCGACAGTGACAACACCATTCTGGAGCTCCCTCCGTCCGAACAGGAGGTAAAAGACGCCATATGGGCCCTGGACGAGCATAGTGCACCTGGACCTGACGGGTTTTCAGGTGTATTTTTACGCTCATGCTGGAACATCATCACGAACGACATCATCGACGTGGTCTCTGCCTTCCTTCAAGGAGCCATGTACCCCAGAGCCATCTCGAGCACCAACCTAATCCTTATCCCGAAGAAAGAGAACCCAGAAAATTTTTGTAACTTTTGGCTGATTAGTCTTTACAACTTCACCAACAAGATCATATCCAAGATAGTCGCATCCCGCATGGCCAGTCTTCTCCCCAAGATCATCTCTGAGGAGCAAAGCGGTTTTATTCGTGGGAGGAACATCCAGGACAACATCATGTTGGCACAAGAGTTAATCACTTGCATGAAGTTCCCAGCAAGAGGGGGCAATATTGCCATAAAATTAGACATGGAGAAAGCGTATGACAGGCTGAACTGGCAATTCATGATCTGGGTGCTCAGGGTATTCAAATTCTCCGAAACCTGGACCAACACCATCTGGAGATCGATTAGTAACTCCTGGTTTTCTACCGTGATCAACGGCCAAACCGACGGGTTCTTCAAATCAAGCCGCGGGGTGAGGCAAGGATACCGTCTCTCATCTACCATATTTATCATTATGACAGATGCATTGAGCAGGAACCTCAATAAGTTGGCGAGCACTCCCAACTTCCACCACTATCATATGGCCAGCGGCTGCCCGATCATCACTCATCTGGCATTCGCTGACGACATCATGATTTTCTCATCCGGTGACATGGGATCTGTAGAAGTTGTCCACCACACCCTCCAGCGATATGTCAAGTGCTCGGGCCAGAAGGTCAACCCGAACAAAAGTGTCATCTACGCCCATGACAGCATCAAGAGAGAGCAAGCGGCCGCTCTATCTGACACCACCTCTTACCCCATCAAGCACCCTCCTTTCCACTACCTAGACTGGCCTCTCTTATATGGGAGATCTAATGCTGGCATATTTGCGGACCTCATCAACCGTATCAGAAAAAAGCTTCATGGTTGGCATAATGCTACTCTTTCCCCAGGCGACAAAATGATCCTCATCAAACACGTCCTCACATCTATTCCCATATATACCCTCGCTGCTTGCTCCCCCCCCAAGAAAGTGCTGCCTTCGATCGAAAGCATCTTTGGCAACTTCTTTTAGGGGCACAACGATGGCCACGACAAACACCATTGGGCCAGTTGGGACACCATGGCGCAGCCCACCGACGAAGGGGGCCTGGGGTTTACCAAGCTGTCCAACATCGTTCACGCATTCTCGATGAAATTGTGGTGGAAGTTACGCACTACACAGAACCTATGGACCAGGTTCTTGAAGGCTAGATACTTCAAGTACACCCACCCATCATCGTCCATCTCTAACAGCAGATCCTCCGCGACGTGGAGGCGCATGCTGACCGGGCTATCTCTGGCCGAACCTGAAATGTGCCTTTATGTGGGCAACGGAGACTCGTCGGCATTCCTGGAACGATGGCTCGGAGATACCCTACTCCCTATCACCTCGGAGAGCCACAAGCATTGTAAGATAAAGAACATGTGGGATTACACCGGTAACACCTGGAGATGGGACGCGGTCCTTGAGTGGGCTGGTCAGGAGGCAGTCGATCGCATCCGTCAAGCTGGAGTGACGCTCGGAACCGACGCGGATGAGATTCGGTGGGAGGCCGATAGCTCGGGTTCCTTCTCGGTCAAATCGGCCAGGAGAGTAGTCCAAGGCACCGCAGCGCCCACCCCTAGCTCCCCTATCATCGCTCCCTTCGGGCAGGCATGTATTCCCAAGAAGTGGTCCTTCATCATTTGGAGAGCCATACGTAAGATCCTCCCCACCGACGACACTCTCAACACAATCGGGTTCAGTCTAGCATCCGCATGTAACTGCTGCAAGAATCGTCATCCGGAATTGGTAGACATCTTCTGTAGGGGCGACCTTCCGGTTAGAGTTTGGAATGTCATGTCCCAGATTTGCAGGATGAACCCGGGGAGCAGGTGCCTCAACGATCTTGCTGCGGCTTGGGGTACGGCGTCGCACGGTCACCAGATTGTAGCAGCAGCCACCTTTTGGGTTCTTTGGAAGAACCGCAACAAGGCTAGATATGAGGACCATCAGTTCACCGCGGACCAGCTAATTGCAGAGACTATCAGACAATGCAGCAAGCGGAGATCCCACTGCAACCACGGCTAGACGGCCTTTTGGAACACCCTACTATCCAGGGAATAGGCTCTGGTCTCCTTTTCTCCCCTTTCTTTTGTTAGTATACGTGTATAAGCTTCGTTATTTTGCGCCTTTTGTGTATTCATGTATAGCTTCGGCTTTTTATTATGGAATAAAATGGGGAGTGTTTTGCCTATATATATATATATATATATATATATATATATATATATATATATATATATATATATATATATATATATATATATATAACGTGGCTTCGAAACGGTTTAGAAATAAATCGTATATCTATTAACTATTTAAATTTATTAAAAAAATAACTAAATAACTACCTAAATATTTTGCTAATTTAAAAATATTAATTAAATATTTAACTATTTAATATGATTTATTTATAACTAAATAATTCTAACTCAAGTGGTTAAGATCAGAGGTATTTTTTGGTTGCTTGAGTTAAATTTCTAGGAATAACAGTTCTTTTTTTGAACTTTTTCTTTGCACGTGCACATTACTAGTATATATGGTAAAGTTCAATATCATATCTCATAGACCAACTTTATTTTGGGTCTCATCGTGTCACCAACAAGTGGAATCAGAGACCAAAGTTTCAAGTCGAGACAAAGATTGTGCTGATATGTGCATGATACGTGTGGGTTTCGAGGCACATCCAACATATTATGGGTGGAGTTTTGGTATATTTGATCAAGAATAGGGTCCAAATTTGTTGGGGCCTAATTTAAGGATTCCTAGTTCCTAAATTATGGTTTCTTAGTTCTATATTTTGCATGGTAAGGAAGTTTTCTTTGGTATTGCTCTCAAGGGAAATTCAAGGGAGAAAACACCAAATTTCTTGATAGATAAGTGCTTCTATATGTCTTGCACTTTAAGAAAGGAAGGTACTGACTGGAGATTCCTCAGGCCTACCGGGTACGTTGGACGGTGAGCAAATGCTTGCTAGGTAAAAACTTCTAGTTATGGTAGGAGATTTATAATTTCTATTTTGTATACATCTATTGTATTCTTATTGAGATAGTTTAAGGGGCCGTCTAGTGGGACAAAGAAAATGACGTAAATTCTATTCAAGATATATAAGAAAGTGACATTTGTGTAGGTGGCCATAGACACCACATATCGGTGTAACCATGCTTGGTTCACGGTGGGGGAGAACAAATTTCGGTTTTGGAACCGAAACCGATTCGATCCGACCTTATTTAACAATTCGTATTGGTTTTGAAAATTTTCGATCAGTTTTGATATGAAGTAAAAGAAAAAAAAAACAAATTTTCGATTCGAATGACGGATTTAGATTTCGATTACCGAACCAAAAACTTATATATATATATATATATATATATATATATATATATATATATATATATATATATATATATATATATATATATATATATATATATATATAACTTAATCAGTCTCTCTCCTCCATTTTCTTCATCCATTATTGTTCTCAATCTCTCTACATTCTTCCCAGAACCTCTCTCTCTAATTTGCTATCTACTTTTGGATATTTTTTGTGTGCTCATCTGATATGACTTTGTTTTAGTACCTTATGTCTTTATCATACATATTTTCTTGATAGGTACATATCGTATCATGAGAAATCGATTAGACCGCAATGCTTTGATATGATATTGGGCATCTCTCTCCTTGACAAAAATGTTATTATTAGAGTCCAGTTTAGATTTGCTAACAACATATTTGTGGAGTCAAAATTTGATTAGATTTTTTATTTGATTAGATTTTGACGTCAATAATTGGTAATTGGTTACAATAAAATGAAGAAATATGTCTCTTTATTGATAATTACAACAGATTACAAGGCTTGCAGCTGAATATATAGTTTACAATAGATTACAACGACTCTTGAATAACTAACTAAATTACTTGCCATTTAGGCTTACAACCAAACATGCTGACTTGGCTTACAATGGACTTGCCGACTTGGCTTACAATCTCCCTAGTTCATCTGAATTCTCATGTTCCATACATTATGTCCTACATAGCAGAAGACATCACTTGTGAGAAGAGCTTCTGCACACCCATATGATTCATCGATGCCAAGCACTGATCAAACGGTTTTTTCCATGCACTAGCACCTGTAATGATGCCCACAAACGTGACAGTGCTGGCCCAACTCACCTAAGAAGACAACACTGTAATCATGTGATAGGAACATTATTAAGAGTGGTCTTTCTCGTTGTCTTAGGATCAATTACAGTTTATATCCGACAAGAATGTAAAGCATGCAGTTCTCACAGCAGCATAACATAAAATATATATGTTATCACCCTTTGGTGATTCTTACCCACGGTCATGTAGCTATCCCTATACATTTATAATACTTGCTCTGCATGCACAATACATTGTTAGGAACAATATCATATTTATTGTATCATAATTGTCACCCTTTCAGGAGTTTCTTACCCACGGCCAACATCCCTCCCTGTAATAGAGTAATAACTTACTTAGCCTGCATAAGCCATTATTAGCATGCGACCTGCCTATATGCGGGTCACTAAATACACGTTATCTTGGACTATAATGGTAAACGGCTAACTCCGGATGGGGTACGAGCCCATGAGAGGTTTTCAAATCACCGTGCTACTACTTCATCACTATGGAATTTCAGCGCACCTTTTAGTGCAAGGTAGCAAGTCCTACTGAAAGTCTCGCAATCCCGATGTCAGTACGTCGATACCATCATTTGTCCCCCTTGGACGAATCGGTTCTGTGGCCTCAGAGTACCGTTCGAGGAACTATACCTTATGCACAAGTTGTCCATGATCATGCAAGTATATGCAACTTATCTATAAAGAAAACATATAATGCATGATAATGAAAACTAAGTAAATAAGCCACCTATCTCATTTGTATTGCCACATATGCCTTGAGTTGAAGCTCACATTACTATTTGTCCAATTCAGGGTCTAGTGTAATCAACATTCTACAACAGCACCGGTTAATAGAATATGATTACTCAATCTTTTTCCACATCTTTGATACCATATATTCTTCCGGGCCATAACTCAAATATACTCACTTCCCAGTTCTCAGATCTTATTATCTGTATCACCATCTATTTATCAAGCTGAGGCTCGATATACTCACCGCCTAAGTAATTGAGACTTTTCCTTTGCATGTCATATAATTTATTGCAACAGCACACAGTTCAAAAGTGATTCACAACATTTTACGGGTCATGCGATTAATTATCTTTCATTAACTTTCTTGATTTCATGCAAGTATTATATAGCAATTCAACAAGAAATCATAGCATACAAATCCCTTTTATTAAGCGTGAAGCTAAAGGATCTTCGAATGACTCACACTACTCATATTTATAAGATCGTTCCCGCCACGATTGTATAGCCTTCCGAGCGATCCTTTCGCATATCCCAAGTTCAACAAGGCTTCATCAAACCAACCAGCCATCATAATGCACTGTGTGGGTTGGAACATTACATAATATACTACTCAGAAAAAGTTGTCCTCGAAACTTATACAAAGCTCATCCCCATAACTTCAACTACATTTATGAAACTTTCCGTGATCAATCTGCACTATTTAACATTCTCCACAATATTGATTTCAAATGATATATCATCTCGCCACATCATTCCAATTTGATTCAAAATAGTTTATCATCCTTGTTCTTTCCTCCAATACTCGTGCAATTCCTTAGCATATGATAATCTTTCCTCGTGGCTTTGTTTGAATTCAGCATACCACTTAGTTTGGATCATACACATATTTTAGGCATCACAAAATATATGTATTTCAACCAAGTTCAGTGATAGAGAAATCGAACGAGCTATAGGTATAACTTCATTACCGAATGCTAGCAAATCCTTTCGAGCAAGTCGCATAGTCTCAATTTATTTAGTCAATCCACAACCAACTAATAACATAATGAATGTTACCAATTCTGACTCTAGTAAATCCCCACAACCGATCCAAAAAAAATACTAAAATATTCTGACTTAGTTATTTGAGTTCCCTTTCAAGTCTATTGTCATCATACCACCAAATTGATAAAAGCCAATAGCCATATTTTCTTCGAAACCACGATCATCATTGATCAAATCATGCACCACATTATTGTTCGCATCAATACAATTTATTTGCAACTTGTTAATTTTTCGATTATGATCCATCTTCCAAGTCGTACCATCATCCGACTTCTAACAAGATTTCCTTTATGTACCCATAACTTCTTGTATTAATTAAGTTAATGTACTATCATCTCGCATGTGCAACTCTCATTTCTAGCAATATTTAAATTCGAGGGTCACTTCAATAGTAATCGCTTTCGTTACTCCCAATTGCATGCACTACATCTCATCATTACACTTTATCCTTAGTTTCGATCTGATTATCCATCAATAAAGTTATTCCGACTGTCTCAATGCGACTATTGATCAATTAAAGTAGCTCAACACGATTTAACCAACCACTTCCAACCAACTCCGACTATACCCATACAACATCAATAGGGAGCCTTCGATCAAGTCTCTATGGTAATTTATTCTAAGCTAAACCAGATATTCAGCTAACCCATCTGAGATGGATAGCTACTAGGGACATACTTATCTCTTATCTCAGAGGCAATCAATTCTTATCATAATGACACTATATCTTATCTAAAGGACAATCTATGATCCGACCAATCTAAGGGATATGTGATGCTACGCCAATCTCATAAACTTATTCCTAATCCGAACAACTGAAATATGACCACCGACCAATCCGGAACTTAGGTAACCAACCGACACTCTAGGGTCAAGTCTATCTACCTGTATTCACAACGAAGTTATTCTAGACTTACCCACAATCGACAAAATCCATCCAACAATTCTTATGGGTCAATCTCGAAGTCATCGTATGGATTTAATCATTCGAACATCCAAATCTTTAGTTTTCACTTGCATAGACGTGGCATCACATGCTTGATCCGACTTGTATTCTCATGTCGTACTCAAATTGTGTCTATCCACTCAGCCAAATATTTCAAGTCATAATTCAACATTGCTACCTCGATAATCTATTATTTATGATCTATATTTTCCATCCTTCGAACTTGCTTTTAATTCCCATGTTTTCTAAATCATTCGTTCGATCTGTACTCGTTAACCAATAAATAATGCAACCATATACTCATATTCGTTTCGAAAGCATCCTCTATGAATTTCCACTAATACCAAACATGACCACTCTAAGTAGTTCGTTTGGCATCGTCTCCTTACGATCCCATATGAAGATTCGTTATTTGTGCATCGATCCAATCATTATGTCGCAAATCATCTAGCATCCGTATATCGGTCATCTGGTTGATATACCATAACTCATGCATCTATGTCAAAATCCAACCATACTATATTCCATCAAACTCGTTACCTATTTGTCGTTATTCATACGACAACTTTATCCACCAACATGGTCTATACATATTGCTACACCTCGATACCTATTTGTATTCTAGCCATCAGGGTCTCATAAGTAACATCTACTACTTTATGCAACAAGGGACAAGTGCTCATTCTCTATGCCTCAAAATAGTCAAGGGTCATAACTTATCAATTCGAGACATTTAATTCTCTGAAGCACAACTGCACATGTGCAAAGACCATCTATTTTTTCAAGTCCATTCTCTACCGTTGGGTCACTGATGCAACTCTCTGCATCCTCTGAATCATTTGCAACATCTGAATAAACGCTTAGTATCATTATTAGCTCGTTGATGTCCAATATGTAATTTTATCTACTCAATCCCAATATTGTTCAATATTCGGTCCATATTTGTTCTCCCAAAAATCTTTTGATTGCAACACCCCACCATCGATACCGAACCTAAAATCTCGTACCCAACTGATTCAAGTCATCACCTAAATCTATAATTCGTACCATTTCCAACCAATGCATCTGCTCCATATTTCTCAATTTCTTGTTATGCAACATAACGCTAATCATCAGAGTCTCGCAACGGGTCATCCATAGTCAAATATCAAGGGACACACCTAGCTATCATGCATCAATCGTAATCCCAGCTACGACTCGATACTACTACCCCATACCCTATAGGTAAACAATCACTATTACTATGAATAGGGTCAAGGGACATCTTATCAACAAGAGGGTAGAGGCATATACCACTCAGAACTCAAGCCATTTTTGACACAATATTTCTCTTTGCAATGATCCAACATCCATTGTAGACTATCCATCCTACAGTGGCTCTGCTGACCACAAATACCAAACTAATTCCCTCGCATCTAAAACATAACCAAGCCAACACACATAAGCCATCTTAAAATTCTACCGATCTTTATTCACTGAAGTTCATGAACATTTCCTTTCCAACATACCTTACCATCTGTAACCACCACTTTTCTGAAATAAGGATAACTTTAAACTTTTGCAAATTTATCATTTAATAATAAGATTTAAATCATGTTAATGACTTATGGTGATTTTTTATTACTATTTAATCTAGTGTGTATGACCTTGGCCTTTCTACTAGTGTAACCTTAGAGTTACTTGACCTAGAGACTAACTATGACCATGGAGACCTAACCATGTGATTAGATTGACTATTTACCACTTTGTAGGTTAGGAATATTTTGGTCATTTTTGACTTTTAGCAAAATGAATTTTGATTAATTAATATTGTGCTAATCATTATGTTAAGCCTTAACCTATAATTGCCCTAACCTAGATATTAACCATGAGCCTAGATATTAGATTAGAAGCTTCCATCATATGACAAAGTTAGTAATATCTAGATATCATGCTAAGGTTAGATATTTAGCTTAGAAATCCTAGTTTACATGGGCCTTTACCTAGAAAGCCTTGATTTCAACCATAGAAATCCCAATTACTTGAAGGGGACCATGCCCTAACCCTATGAGACCTTGTGGCCGGCCAAGACGCACCCGTCCTCCTATTTAAAGATCTCCTTAGCTCCCCTTGCCTCTTTTCATTACACCTACAAACCCTAATTTGTGTTCTTCCCCAAATTTATTTTATTTCTCCAAATCAACTCCAAATTGAGTCCAATCAATTGCAACACACTCTCCTACTGTAGAAGAGGTCATTAGTGGATAGCTAACAAGGATTGGAAGCAAGTTGACCATTGAAAGTAGAAGGATTTGGCTCTCAAGTGCAATTTCAATGATATTCCAACTCTCAACTAGTATCATAGAAGTGTAGGTGAAAGCATCAGTAGAGGTGAGGTTGAGTCTTGTGTTAGTTTAGTTTAGTTAGTTTAGTTTAGTTCAGTTAGTGTTAATCCAAGTGATCAGTATATGGTCAGCTAGTATATCTGTGAGTGTATCCTAGTGTGTCCCTATGAGTGAGAGTTAAAGTGAATGAGGGTGTTCTAGTGTGTCAGTGTTAGTTCAGTGGCAGGGCAGGAAGTGAGTTCAGTGAAGTGAGGGAAAAGGAGTGGGAGGAAGACTTAAGCATGGCATTGTGCATTGCAGAAGAACACAGCAACAGCAGCAGTAGATTGGCCACATTGCAGTGGCAGCATGTTGTATCAGAGAATGTTAAGGGGATGTAAGTATCAGTACAGTGAATGACCATTGGTCATGTCGGCTAAGAGAGGACATGCCTATTTGGTATACATGTGGCCTCTTAGCACTTAGCCATTGGCCCTTGTTGAGCTTGAACTATGGGTGTTCAGTTAGGAAATTAGTATGTTCAATTGGATACCTGTGTTAGTGTTCCCAGCATTAGAGTAATGTTGGAGAGGTATGTGTAGGTGTGCTTTGAAGAGGGAGCAGTGTAAGTGAGCTTGGGTTTGAAAATCATGTGTATCAGCCCAGTGAGGACTGTTTTGGATGTTCAGGTTGTATTCTAGGGTGTCCAATACAATTAGCATTAGTAGGGTGTCTTCAGGTTAAGCTATATGTATATATGTGAGGCTAACTTGGTTGTTTGGTAGAATATATATATATATATATATATATATATATATATATATATATATATATATATATATATATATATATATATACAGGTATAGTATATAGAGTTGATGGTCTCAACTCATATTGCATATGATACTTTACAATGTGTATAGAGTTATGGGTTAGGCTTGACAATTGCTATCCTAGTAAACTAAGAGCTAGGGGTACTTATAAGTATATGGGTGAGTTATACCTATATATTATAGGCTATATGTGGGTCCTAGTATACATTAGCCTATGGGTTTATGAGATACCCTATGGAATGACCTAGAATGGACTAGATAGGCTTAAAGTGACTAGTAGACTTGGGTTTGGCTAAACCCTAGACTAGTAGACTAGTTTGACTAGAGTTGACCTAGTTTGACTATATTGTTGACCAGAGTTGACTTTGACCTAGAATCATATAGAATGCATTGTAAACTTCATTATTATCTTCTTGGATACATTGTAACCTGTGTTTCACTAAATAGGACTCAGTTACTCCAGTTCGAACATCTTTTTGCATCAGTCTTTCAGGATATCAGGCAAGTAAATTCTCTGATCGTTTCATACTTGTCAAGACCTATATTCTTGCTCTAGACTACTTTACTTGATGATGACACTTGTTATCACGGATTAGTACTATATGGATATTTTCATGCGATATTATCACCTCAGCGGATATATCAAGTATTTCATGGTCGTGTACTTTATCATGTGCATCATGTACTCCTTGTATTCGTATTATTCGTGTACAAATCGTGTGCTCTCATGTATTCTTGTGTGCTCACATGATCTTCTTGTGCAAACTAATCATCGTGTACGTAACATAACTTGAATGGATCCTTGTGTATTGATTGGGGATGGGGGAGTAAAAGTGGTTATTTGATTATTCCTTAGTTTACTCGCGTACAAACTCTGTTAGTTAGTCGTGTACAACATCAAGGTGATTACATAACCATCTTGTGAATATATATATATATATATATATATATATATATATATATATATATATATATATATATTTATATATTTATATATATTTTTTTTTTATATATTTATATATATATATATATATATATATATATATATATATATATATATATATATTGTTTTCCAAATATCTCTCTTACTATTCATGTACATCTCTTACAGCACTTCATGTATAATATTCTATTGCTTGTTTTACATTTCCTTTTTTGATATGAACCGCGTGAGATTTATGTGCTCGTTTCTGTCCTCACTGGACCTGTTGAAAATATTACAGATGACACTGAGAAGTTCTGCCCTACTTATTACGGAGTAGGCCTAAATGACACTTGTGAGTTGGACCCATAGGAGGATCCAGCTCTAGCTGAGGACATCTCCCCTATTGCTTAGGCTAGATAGCTAGGTAGTTTATCTTATTCAATTATGTTATTTGTATTTGACATCTGAGTTGTATTATTTGTGGATGTTGAGATGTAGTGTCATTTAGACACTTGGACTTATTCCTTCTGTATGTATTTCTCTTCTGAGATTTCATATCTATCTTATCGTGCTAATTTTATCTTAGAATTGTGATTGAGTTGTATCTTCTGAGATTGTCCTCTGTTCGGAGAGTATATTTTGTTAGTCAGATTTTGATAGTGTTAGATGGTTGTGACCTAGGACAATATTCTACCGCCGACACTGCGGCGTAGGCTAGACGTACCTACGTACTCGTGCTCCTACATCGGGTACGGGTCATGACATATTTTTAGTGGTGGTCCATGCAGGTCGAGATTCGCATTAGTACGAAGTCGTGGTAGTACGATGATTAGTTGTACTGCTGTGCACCTTTGATAAGAGATAAGCAATAGGAGGATACTCAATCACAGTTAGAATTCTTTGAGAGATTCTTGGGATGACCCTTGAGAATCTCATTATAAACTATCTTGAAATTCAATTCCCACAGTTTCTGTTTACCTTCCTTGTCCGTTGATGAATTTGATTCTTGGTATTCAATGTTGATTTAATTTTCTATAAAGATAAATCATATGGGCTAGGTCACCTCAGTTATGAAATCTAGATTCTTCTACAGCCATATTAGCTGGCATGGCAAAGATATAGAGTCTGGTTTTGGAAGTATTTCGCGGATGTGGAAATTTAAGGTTTTCACAGCCAAGTTAGCGGTAATACAAAAATTTTAAATACCATTATTCTAGAGGTATGTACATTAGTTGCGGACTCTATGGTTTATCGTAGCCTTGCTTACTAGTATGACGAGGATTCTGAGTATCATGATTTTGGACAGACGTATATGATTATTAGATTGTATCTTGAGAAGGTTCTTAAACATATCATCTCTACCTTTCGTTTCAGTCTTTTCAAAAAAATGTCGTTTTTCCATCCTTGATTAACTTAGCAGTCGGGATAGTTTTAGTCATTTAGTCTAGTTATTTGTAGAACTTCTTTTAGATATAATTCCTTCATACTAAAATGAATTGATGACTTGTGATAGGCCTTTATCTTGTAGATGATAGTATAACCCTGACATTAGAATAGTAACCCTTGTAGCTAATTCTTTGGTGATTATAATTACCAGTTTCATATAGGATGATAGACTACCTTACAGTCTTGATGATTTATTATTTTTCTTATCTTTTCCAGTATGGCACCCATGACCCAAGCCTCTCTCCAGTGCACAGCTGCAGTTTCGGATGCGACCGTGAGCGTGCTTCTACCTTCCACTATTCAGGGGGTAGTGACCCCTTAGGCTGACCAGAGGGTAGTGGCACCTCCTGCCATGGAGGAGGTGTTAGCAGCCTCATGAGGTTTTCTTCCATCTCTTGTCATTCGGGAGAGAGCTGTAGTTCAGCCTGAGACCGAGAGCCTCTCCCTGCCTCCTGGAGTGGTACCCCATACGATTCCCGATGGAGCCCAGATATTCGGACTCCTCCAGGATGTGTTAGAGATACAGAGAGGTCAGGCTGAGATCCTGAGGGAGCAGAGTCTTAGAATCCAACTGTTATGGGACTTCATGCATTTGAGAGGAGAGCCTAGTCCCAATACGACGAGGAGCAGTGTATACCCAGAGCCTTCGGAGTACCCAAACTTCCAGCCTAGACCATCCTTTTCGGTCCAGATTCCTATCCGACAGAGGACAGCTGAGCGAGTGCCCACATGTTCTTACTGCAAAAAGTTTGGGCATGTGTGGTCTGTTGTAGGAAGAGGCAGAAGTTGCGTCTGTTCTGTGGGTCAGCTGCACATATGATGCAAGACTGTCCTGATGCACCTGCCTTAGTCGAGGCCTCGCCTCCAGGAGAGAGTTTCAGCCACCAAACCTAGTTGGAGGTGAGTTCTTGACCTATACCTTAGCCTGTCTTTGATGATTGCTGCACCCTACCATATTGCTTGTATGTTTTGATACCTTATGGCTGCTTTTGATCTAGTATGACCAGTATAGCTAGATAAGACCTCAGACTGATATTGCTTGCCCTGACCCTGTATGTTATTTTTTTTCAAATTGTATGATTTAGATAAAGTTTCTGAGACTATGATTGTTGGGGACGTGACCTTAAGTGGAGTACGACTGTCTTAAATTTCTAGGATAAAATTATTTTAAGGAGGGTAGACTTGTAACCACCACTTTTCTGAAATGAGGATAATTTTGAACTTTTGTAAATTTATTATTTAATAATAAGGTTTAAATCATGTTAATGACTTATGGTGATTTTTTAATACTATTTAATCTAGTGTATTATGACCTTGGCCTTTCCACTAGTGTAACCTTAGAGTTACTTGACCTAGAGACTAACCATGACCATGGAGACCTAACCATGTGATTAGATTGACTATCTACCACTTTTTAGGTTAGGGGTACTTTGGTTATTTTTGACTTGGTGCAAATGAATTATGATTAATTAATATTGTGCTAATCATTATGTTAAGCCTTAACCTAGAATTGCCCCAACCTAGATATTAACCATGAGCCTAGATATTAGATTAGAAGCTTCCATCATATGACAAGGTTAGTAATATCTAGATAAAATGCTAAGGTTAGATATTTAGCTTAAAACCCTAGTTTACATGGGCCTTTACCTAGAAAGCCTTGATTTCAACCATAGAAAGCCCAATTACTTGAAGGGGACCATGCCCTAACCCTAGGAGACCTTGTGGCCGGCCAAGAGGCACCCTCCCCCTATTTAAACATCTCCTTAGCTCCCCTTGCCTCTTTTCATTACACCTACAAACCTTAATTTCTGTTCTTCCCCAAATTCACTCCTTTCTCCAAATTAACTCCAAATTGAGTCCAATCAATTACAACACACTCCCCTACTGCAGAAGAGGTCATTAGTGGATATCTAGCAAGGATTGGAAGCAAGTTGACCATTGGAAGTTAAGGAATTTGGCTCTCAAGTGCAATTTTAATGAGATTCCAACTCTCAATAGGTAATGGCCTCTAAGCCCATTAATATTCTGACTACTTTCCATAGATGCATTCATTTAGGGTCCCCCTAGATGTAGACCAAGTTTGGTAGGAAACCGAATCCATTTAGGGTGCGTATCGGAGGAGTATCAGAGTGCTATATAAAGTGTTTGGTGAAATGCCACATAGAAATGAATGTTAATGTTTTTCAAAACTAATTACATGTATTGGTAGCCTATAATGTATAGATCACTAACCTAATCGATTGAGTCAATTTTATTAGATTTTTCATGTCGTATTTGGACACGGGGACACAGCACAAGGCTGTGTGCACATGCCCTGCTACCCCGTGTCCATATCTGACACAACATGACACGAGACCACACCAAAATTTGTGGACACGTGGGGCCCATGTCTGACACGACACACACCAAATCCCATGACACTTGGTCAAGTGGTTTGAGAGAAATCTCGATTGCATCGCCTACTGACTGTGTTCACACAGATTTTCGTGTCTGATACGACTTTGTATCTTCGACACGACACAGTTTGGACACGTTCTACCTAGACACACACGAACCCTGACCCCTACTCGACCCACTGACACGGCTGCACGACTCGTGGTTGGACACATTGTGTCCTACACTCTTCGACACACACGCACCACACTCACGCACACAGTGTTCTGATACACGTTTAAATACCTTGTTTGACACATTGTGGCCACGTTTTGGGACACTGGTAGGTTGACACTTTGGGTTTGAGATGTTTAGGGTTGACTGATACGATATGTATACTTATTTCAGTGAGTTGGATTAGGGATTTCATATTAGGTAGGTGTTTAGTTATGCCTATATGTTTTATGTATATTTGGGTTGTTGCTTTCTCAGGTTTCTGAGATTTATGATGCCAGAGTTGATTTGAATTGTAGGGTTGATGTCCAGGTTCAGTGTGGAGTGGTTGTTTGGATCTCGAGTTGAGATAGGGATATGGATATAAATGTGTGTGAGTTTATATATATATATATATATATATATATATATATATATATATATATATATATATATATATATATATATATATATATATATATATTATATATATATTATATATATATATATATATATATATATATGGGTGTGGGAGTAAACTGGTATCATAGAAGTGTAGGTGAAAGCATCAGTAGAGGTGAGGTTGAGTCTTGTGTTAGTTTAGTTTAGTTAGTTTAGTTTAGTTCAGTTAGTGTTAATCCAAGTGATCAATATATGGTGTCAGCTAGTGTATCTGTGAGTGTATCCTAGTGTGTCCCTATGAGTGAGAGTTTAAGTGAATGAGGTTGTTCTAGTGTGTCAGTGTTAGTTCAGTGGCAGGACAGGAAGTGAGTTCAGTGAAGTGAGGGATAAGGAGTGGGAGGTAGACATAGGCATGGCATTGTGCATTGCAGAAGAACTTAGCAGCAGCAGCAGCAGTAGATTGGCCACATTGCAGTCGCAGCATGTTGTATCAGAGAATGTTAAGGGGATGTAAGTATCAGTACAGTGAATGACCATTGGTCATGTCGGCTAAGAGAGGACATGCCCATTTGGTATACGTGTGGCCTCTTAGCACTTAGCCATTGACCCTTGTTGAGCTTGAACTATGGGTGTTCAGTTAGGAAATTATTATGTTCAATTGGATACCTGTGTTAGTGTTCCCAGCATCAGAGTAATGTTGGAGAGGTATGTGTGGGTGTGCTTTGAAGAGGGAGCAGTGTGAGTGAGCTTGGGTTTGAGAATCATGTGTATCAGCCCAGTGAGGACTGTTTTGGATGTTCAGGTTGTATTCTAGGATGTCCAATACAATTAGCGTAGGGTGTCTTGAGGTTAAGCTATATGTACATATGTGAGGCCAACTTGGTTGTTTGGAAGAATATACATATACAGGTATAGTATATAGAGTTGATGGTCTCAACTCATATTGCATATGATACTTTACAATGTGTATAGAGTTGTGGGTTAGGCTTGACAATTGGTATCCTAGTAAACCAAGAGCTAGGGGTAATTAAAAGTATATGGGTGAGTTATACCTATATGTTATAGGCTATATGTGGTTCCTAGTATACATTAGCCTGTGGGTTTATGAGATACCCTATGGAATGACCTAGAATGGACTAGATAGGATTAAAGTGACTAGTAGACTTGGGTTTGGCTAAACACTAGATTAGTAGACTAGTTTGACTAGAGTTGACCTAGTTTGACTATATTGTTGACCAGAGTTGACTTTGACCTAGAATGACCTAGAATCATATAGAATGCATTGTAAACTTCATTATTACCTTCTTGGATACATTGTATGTAGGAGCGTAATAAGTGCTTCAAAGAAAGTGTCATCTCATTCATAAGTGATCTGCTTTACGCCTAGCAGAACGGGTAATTTTTTTACGCCCAAGACTAGGCTAATCAATTTACGCCTAAGAAAGCTGATCATTTTACGCTCGGGTCTACACCCATGATTTTACGCCAAGGACAGAGCAGCCACTTTTATGCTGGACAAAGCTGTCAAATCTCGCATTTAATGCAAACTCTGACATGGAGATATTAATGATGGCATATATCACAGAATTCAAAGGAATTTGTTTTATACAGAGACCAATGTTGTCGTTTAGTATGTGGATTGAGCTACTTTACGCTCATACTATGGCTTCTTTTACGCACGAGGACTATACGAGCTTTTACGCTCAACAGTTGACGTGTGCGTAAAGTCTATTTGAGCTATTTTTACGCTCAAGGTTATTTAACAACCACTTTACGCGGGAAGTCTACGTCAAAGCTACTTTACGCTCAATCTATTGCTTTACGCTCAGAGCACATTGGGGCTATTTTTACGCCATGTTCTTTCTGATCAATTTGGAACGTGGTTTGCCTACATGGCTTTTATGCCACACATCCCGAAGAACGTGTGTACGTGCATCTTATTCTTACTGAATTGATGGGACACGTGTCAACGTATACAGAGGATGACTTTGATCGTGGGTGGCGGTTGTTAGCGTAAAGGCGGAACTTTTGCTGAGTTTTTATGCACCAGAGCCCAAGTCTATAAATAGACTTATTTTTCTCATAAGACACACAGAGAGACAGGAGAGAATACAGAGATCAGAACTTCGAGATTTTGATTCTCCAGAGCATTCTTCTTCAACTTTTCTTTCAGAACAGAGTGAAGCAAAGCAGGAAAGCATTTGGCCTCGCCATCAGTGCCCAAGTGCGTCGATACCTTTCTGGTGACTTAGTTCTTCCAAGTTGTTCTACTTCAAGCAGTGATCTTCATCATCATCATATGGTCCAAGGAACAAAGTGATCATTTACAGATCAGACTTCCATAGCAATACTTTCCCAGAATCAAATTTGTACTTCTTGTACTTTTTCTCGTTTTATTTTTAAAAGCCAATTTTCCAGGCATTTTTGTTAAGTGAAACAAAATGGCGACTCTGCTGGGGACGACCTTCTCCTCTAACGAGAAGGCGATTGCTCAATATGATGATGTTTCGGTCGGTTCGACCAAGAAGACTCTGGTTGTGCACTTCGACCAGACTGCCTATGAAGAAATGCTCCGAACTGGGGGTGGTTCTCACCACTCCAATGTTCAAAAGTCTCGCAAAGCACGAAAAGTTTGGATTCCCAAATCCAAAGTGGTTTCTGATCTCTCTGTTGCTTCTGATGATAAGGGAATTCTTCCCACTCCTGTCGTAGGGGCTCCCGTTCGTAATGAGGCAGTCCTTACTTCAGAGTTGTACTCAAAGTGTGACGATTTATCTCCCGTTTGTAACGGTGAAGATAATCAGGTTTCACGCCCACTGCGTAAGAATCAAGTTTTACGCTTAGTGGGTAAGAACCAAATTTTACGCTCAGTACATAAGAATGAATCTCCCATTCGTAATGGGGCCGACTCTAAAGTTTGTGCTTCTGAGTGTAAGAATCAGTCTCCCGTCGGTGACGTAGTAGGCCCAAATAAATTACGCTCCTCGCGTAAAGCAAAATCTCCCGTCTGTGACGTGGTAGATAATCAATTTTTACGCTCCACGCGTAAAGGTAAGTCTCATGTCTTTGACAGTGTAGATAAAATTCATAACGATGTTTGCACATCTAATGTGAATGTACCTAAACGTATGCAGCGTAAAAATGTCGTTGGTAAAGCTTTTGTCCTACACCAACAACCTTCTTATACTGCTTTACGCAAAGTACTAAACTTACAAATTACACGCCAAGAAAATGGAGTCCTTCGTGCTAAATCTCAAGATTTACGCACACAACTCCAAACGCGTAAAATGTACAGTTTGGTTCTGCGAATGCAGCCAGTAATCTTCTTTATACACAAGGGACTAAACGTTTTTTTACCCCAAATGTAATAAAGAAGAATACTCCATCTGTTCCTTCTGATTTACGTGAATTGCTAATGCAAAAACGTAAGAACAGACAATCTCCGGAAATATTCCCCCAAGAAAAACATCATTGTGAATATCACCAGGTTGTGATCAACTGTTGTTGTTCGGCTTCAAAACGGTCAGTTTTTGATCGTTTAAGTTTTAACTCGCCTCAACATCAAGCTGAAGACCAAGAACATGAGCTGTCATATGTGTCAGTCAACATGGCATCTCATTCTAACAGAGGACGACATCCAAGACGGAATATGTCCCAAACCCCAGGTCAACAACAGTTCAACAGGCTTCTTGATTCCTTTGAAGGAGTATATCAGAATACTCGATCAAGAAGACAAAGACAATTGCAGACTTCTGATTCAGAAGCTGGGGGTACTCAATCTTTTGAGTCTGATACCGATAGTGTGGATTCATACTTCTATACTAATCCCTCTATATATTCAAGAGAGGTTGAATCCTACGCTGTTGGAGATGAACCAGAGACGTCTTCTGCTAATACGGAACAACGTCTCACTGCCGTGGAGCAATCATTGAAAGACATGCTTAACATGGTGCAAAGCATGCATCAGATAATTTTGAATCAGCAAACTGCTCAACCTACAGTAATAACTCCGGTACCAGTAGCAGCACAAACTCAAGATAGTCAAGGGGCTGATATACCTTTGAATATTCAAAAGCCTGCTGTTAATCAAAATTCTGCATCTCCAGATCCTATCATTTCAGAAGATGTACCACCTCCAGTGGGGGTTACGGTACATCCAACGACTATTCAATCAAATGTGCTTCCTCAAACCAGTGAAGCCATTCAAGCAGTGTGTGAACTCAAAGCACAGTTTGAAGTTTTGAGGCACAAAGATCAGCTCCAGAGGTTAGGGATTAAGCAACCTTATCCTCCTCATTGGAATGATGTACCCTTTCCACCGAAGTTTAAGCCGCAATCCATGGCTTTTTCGATGGAAAAGCATCTCCCAGTCAATATATCAATTACTTTGATATTATGACTGTACACTTACAGAAAAATGATGCTCTTCTCACTCGAGTGTTCATCGGGTGCCTGACGGGTTCAGCTTACGACTGGTATCGTAGCTTACCCGATAACTCTATTTCGTCTTTTGACGAATTCAAGGCAATGTTTCTCTCCCGCTTCTATGAAGGAGGTATGGACATGAACATGTCCTTCTTGATAGAAATCAAACAAAAGGAGAAAGAAGATACTCGGACGTTCATTGAACGTTTCCGACAGGCTACTCTAAAGATGCCTCCTGGTATGCCAGATTCAGCGTTGATTGATACATGCAAGATGAATCTGCGACCATCCATTGCTGTCTCCACAGGTTCCCAATTCACAGATTGGGCTTCGTTTATCATAGCAGCAGTTTCTGCCGAGGCCAATGGTAGGTTGGCTCATGAACACGGGATGATTTTCGCTTCAGAAGATAAAGGGAAGAAAAGTAATCCTGGTAATAATCCTGGCAATCGTAATGTGAAAGGAAAAGATACTCTTATGGTCAATCTTTTCAAGAACAAAACGACGCCAAATAATCAAGAATCTTCCAGGCCAAAGGAAGAATACTCTTTTGACGAAAGTGATATCCCAGGGATATTTCAATGTCTGGTGAAAAGTGGTAAACTTCAGATTCCAGAGCCAAAAAGGCCTAATGAGGTAAATCTGACTGACAATCCCAAATATTGTATCTATCATAGATACATTAATCATCCTACCAGTGCTTGCTATGTCTTGAAAAAGAAGATCCAAGAGCTGATAAATGGTGGCGCTATCGCTTTAACCAATGATGACCATACGGTTACGACCAATATGGTTTCTCTTCAGTTCGGGGATTTTCCTCCACAATAAGTCCCAGATGAAATTATCCCAATTCCGAAGGCGACGATGAAGATCGTGAATATCCCGCCTGCCAGGAAAGAAAATATAGGATTGCTGTCGCTCACATTGAAGAATGGTGAAATTATGTGGGTATACCTGACTTAGTACCAGAGTTGGAAAATGAAGGTAAAACTTTAAAATCTAAGAAAGGTAAGAAAGTTAAAACCTGCAACATGATTTCTCATGTTATTCCAAATCCTGATGACTTGAATCATCTAGGGGATGGCCTTCCTCTAGAAGATAGACTGAAAGGACTAAACATCTGTCCTCCAAGTCTAGCTCCTCCTACCAAGCTCAAGCTTACTCATCAGCAGTGGCTAGCCATGAATAGTATTCCTTTATACCGGGCACAACAAGTTTTTGCTGCTTATGAAAAAGCTCCAACAGGGATTTCTCCTCGTATCCCGAATCCTTCTCCTCCCTTAACTACAGAGACGTCTATGCTTCATTCTCCTGTAGTTGCAGAGGTTTCTTCCTCTTCCTGTGCTGAAACACCTGTCCAAAGTTCACTGCCTATCCACTTGTATAGTCAGCATTCTGTCCTTCTCATGAGGAAGATGGGTTACGACTTTCAAAAGGCAGAAGGTTTGAATTATGATAAAGGAATACGTCTTCCTTTACAAATTCAAAATCAGAATTCCACTGCTGGATTGGGTTCTGAAGTTTCTCATAACAACCCTCACAAGAAGAAGGCTAAGGGAAGAAAGACTAAATCTTGTAATATGGTACTTTCTTCTCCTGAGTCTGAAGAAAAAAATTTTGCTGGTACAAGATCTGGAAAAGAGTACCACAAAGAATATGAGGGATCCTCCAAAGAAACAGAAGATGTAGTGGAAACTCCACCAGTTCAACCTTCTCCTGTTTCTGTTAAACCGTCTGTGGTTGAAAAGGAAAAACAGAAGGCAGTACGCTTTGATATCCCATTGAAGTCTGCTTCCAGTCAGGGGGTGGTGATGAAGTCTTACAAGTTTGACATTCTAGCTCAGTTAGCCAATACTCCGGCTAGACTATCTATATTTGAACTGCTTCGCCTTTCCAGAGAAAGCAGAGAGACTTTGAGCGAAGCTTTACTTCAAGCAGATTCATGCTTGGCTCAACTCAAGACTCCTGATAATATACCAGTGTCATGTCCGCAATGTCATAGTGTGATGGAAGCAATTCCCAACATCACCTTTACACAAGAGGATATGCTATTGAAACACAACAAGCATGATAGGCCTCTGTGCTACACTGGATATATCGGATCCACTAAAATTGACAGGATTTACATTGATCCTGGGTCTTCAATTAGTATAATTCTTCAGAGTATGCTAAGACCCCTGAGGATTCCTACTAGTGAGCTGACTTATACTAGTACTACGATAGTCGGTTTTAACTCTGGCAAGAGCAAACCACTGGGGAAGATTTGTCTGCAGATTCAGATTGGTGATCTTCGAACTATGGTAACTTTCTATGTTATCAACTCGGACGTATCCTACAATATTTTTCTTGGAAGACCGTGGATTCATGAGCACAATATTGTGCCTTCAACTCTTCACCAATGTTTCAAGTATGTGGACTCCCAAGGAGTTGTGAAAACTGAATTTGCTGATATTAATCCGTTCAAGGATGTCGAAGCCTACTTCTCTGATTCAAGGCTTTATAAACAAGAGCATATAAAAGAGATATCAGACATGGCTGAAGATCAATCATCATCTGAGGATCAGTCTATTAATGAAGATCCGCTAGAGGAGCAACCTTTGAAGATGATAGTCAAGGGACGAATCCAATCCCAACCTGTCAATGATCAACCTTTGATAATCAAGGTTAAAAGAAGAACTCAAACTTCATCTGAGGAATCAATAAATATTCCTGCTAAGAGCCAAGTTCAACCTTTTATGATCAAGGTCAAAGGGCGTACTTCTTGTATGAATGATCCAGAATCACCATTGATTGTCACTTTTGGCAAATCTACGCAGAAGATGGATGATGGTCCACTATTGATTAATCCGAAGCGTAGCAATCAGATTGTAAATGATGCAAATATTGATCATTCTGTACTTTTTGATATCAATGAAGATTTCCTGTTCGAGTATATGGCTGTCAAGTTTATTGAGAGAATGACTTTATCTTCTGATAATCAAAGTCATCAATATAAAGACAACATAGAACCGGAAGAAACTTTATACATTGATCATAAGGAGAATTCTTTTCCTCCTCATGTCGATGTCGGACCTTATGCTCAAAAGTTCTTGACTTCTTCTCCTTATCTGCTTCTTGTAGCCGCTTCATCACAAGCTTGCGTAACTTTCAGACATCACGAAGAATCCTATTTCGTGGTTCCGTCTGATAAGAAAAACAAGCATCAAATTGTGTTTGGTCTGGCTAGAAATATTCCTGTTGCTCAGACAAATGATCTGAAAGATAAAGAAAAAGGAAGAATCCGAATTGACAAATACAGTCAACAATCTATCAAGATCATCCAGAATATGGGGTATGATTTGAAGACTATGCAAGGTCTCAATCAGGGCAAGAGTAGACGACTACCATTATGCGGTGATCCGTTTTACCAGAAGACTCGTTATGGGTTGGGATATGATCCGTCCCACATGTTTAATGACGATATACAAGAAGAATTCTCTTCTAGCTCTTCGCAATCATCAGATTCGGAAGAAATTCTATTCATCGAATCCGATATGTCTCGTTCCTTATATTGTGAATCTGGGCAAATATTTTCAGTCAATATGGTTCAAGCTGATGATGAATCAGAGCCATTTGAGAATGATCCTTGGGCTCAACAGATGGATACTCAATGGGAACTTCGTTTTGAACAGCGACAGCCACCTACAGAAGATGAGGTTATCCAGATTGATGTTGGAGATGGAATTACGTCCAAACTAATATTCATCAGTAAGAATCTTTCTGAAGATGAAAAGGAAGAGCTGATAAAACTTATCAAAGATTACATTGACATCTTTGTATGGAGTTATGAGGATATGCCAGGACTAGATCCCAAAGTTGCTACTCATAAACTCAACATTTTGCCTAATGTCAAGCCTGTAAAACAACAGCAACGGCGCTTTAGACCAGATATGATGGATGCAATTGAAGCAGAAGTCAAAAAGCTGATTACATGTGGCTTTGTTCATGAAGAACAACACCCAGATTGGGTGGCCAATATTGTTCCTGTTATGAAGAAGAACGGAAAAGTCCAAGTTTGTATAGATTATCGAGATCTTAATACGGCTTGTCCAAAGGACGAATTTCTACTTTCTATTACTGATGTCATGATAGACAATACATGCGGTTTTGAACGTATGTCTTTCATGGACGGATTCTCAGGATACAATCAGATCAAGATGCATCCAGAAGATGAGAAGCATGCATCTTTTCGAACACCCCTTGGGGTTTACTACTATATGGTTATGCCGTTTGGTCTTAAAAATGCCGGTGCCACATATCAACGGGGTATGAGCAATATCTTTCAAGAACATCTACGGAAAATAGTTGAATGCTACGTAGATGACATTGCTGTTAAAAGTCGGTCAAAGAATGATCACATTCAGGACTTGAAGACAGTATTTGAATTGATGCGCCAACATCAATTGAAAATGAACCCTACTAAGTCTTTCTTAGGGGTTTCTAGTGGCAAGTTTTTAGGATTTGTCATTATCTCTCAAGGTATCCATGTTGATCCTGATAAGGTTAAAACAATTCTGGAAATGCGTTCTCCTCGTAATCTGAAAGAACTCCGTGGCTTTCAGGGCCGTATTGCATATATCAGAAGATTTATATCTAATCTTTCTAGGAGATGTCAACCTTTCTCCCGTCTATTAAAGAAAGGGGTATCTTTCGTCTGGGATGAAGCGTGTCAAAAAGCCTTCAATGACATTAAGCAATATCTTACAGACCCGCCTGTTCTGGTACCTCCGGTGATAGGAAGACCATTTTTGCTATACGTTCGAGCCTTGGATCATTCACTTGGCGCTCTTCTTGCACAGAAAAGTGATATGGGTCATGAACAAGCAATATATTATCTGAGCAGAATGATGGTCGGAGCTGAACACAGATATACTCCTATGGAAAAGGAATGTCTAGCTTTGGTTTTTGTCGTCCAAAAGACAAGGCATTATGTCACTGGACAGACTATTCATGTCATCTCCAGAATAAATCCCATTCGGGTATTGATGAGAAAATCGAGCATTCTTAATTCCAGGTTAGCTACCTGGGCGATGTTGCTCACTCCTTATGACAGGGTTTATATGCCTCAAAAATCAGTGAAGGGCTAAGCGTTAGCTGATTTCTTAGCTGCTCATCCTATACCTGAAACTTCGAAGTTATATGAAGACATTCCAGACGAAGTAGTGGATTGTAACATGACTTTGAAGAATGATATATGGCAATTATATTTTGATGGATCATCACGAGTGGGACCTAAAGGCAATATTGTCTCTGGGGTAGGAATTGTCTTGGTTTTTCCAGACAAAATGGTCATATACCGTGCCTATTCTTTTAATGAGCCATGCTCTAACAATGTAGCAGAATATAATGCTCTATTGATTGGTCTCCAAGTAGCAAAACAATTGGATATTGAATTCTTAGAGGCTTATGGAGATTCTCAATTGATCGTTAATCAAGTTAGAGGGACTTATGAAGTCAAAAATCTTGATCTCATCCCCTATCATCAGGTGGTAGTCGAGTTGGTCCTATCATTCAAAGGATTCTTCATTGAATTTGTACTATGTTCTCAGAATGTGGAGGCTGATGCTCTTGCCAGTTTAGCTGCAGACTTGGCTGTCCCAATCCGAAGGCAAAATACAATTACTTTGTTGGACCGAGACTTGTTCTGTATGAAGAGTAATCTGTATATTGAACAAAGTTATGTTACAGAGGCAAGTTCCCAGCAGAAAGATTGGAGAACTCCATTCATTGATTATGCAGTTCATGGGATTTTGCCTGAAGATCCTAAAGAAGCTGCATCAATTAAAAGACGATCGTTTCGATTCTATTATGATTCGTCTTTACATATGCTATATCGTCGTTCATATGACGGACTCTTGCTGTGCTGTCTCTCGGAAAGTGAAGCCAAACAAACACTGCGTGAGGCTCATGATGGTGTCTGTGGTGCTCATCAACCGGGTTCAAAGTTGCAAGATCGCATTCGAAGAATGGGGTATTATTGGCCCTCTATGATAGCAGATGCTGTAGACTATGCCAGAAGATGTAAAGCATGTCAGATTCATGCTGATTTTATTCATCAGCCATCTGAATTTCTACATCCTACAGCAGCCTCCTGGCCTTTCGAAGCTTGAGGTATGGACATCATTGGTCCTATTAACCCTCCTTCTGTCAAAGGACATCGGTTTATACTAGCTATAACCGATTACTTTTCGAAGTGGGCAGAAGCAGTTCCCCTTGCTGAAGTGAAAACATCTAATGTAATCAGCTTCATTAAACATCATGTCATTTATCGCTTCGGGATTCCTCGACGAATAATTTATGACAATGGACCACAATTTGCCAGTCAGGCATTTTATCGGTTCTGTGACAAAAATCGAATTCAAAATCTGGCTTCTACGGCTTATAATCCAGCTGCTAATGGTTTAGCTGAAGCCTTCAACAAAACGATCATCAAACTTCTCAAAAAAGTTTCTCTTCTAATAAAAGAGATTGGAATGGGAAGCTTGGAGAATGTTTATGGGCATATCGAACAACGGTCCGGACTCCTACTGGTTTTACACCATTTTCACTGGTTTATGGATGTGAAGCTGTCCTCCCATTGGAAATCCAGATCCCTTCTCTTCGAATTGCTATTGCTAATGAGCTAACTACAGAGAATAATGATCGCTTACGACTCCAAGAACTTGAAGGATTGGACGAGAAGCGTCTTCAAGCACAACAGCATATTGAGCTATATCAAGCCCGTATATCTCGAACTTTTAATCGTAAAGTCAAGGAGAGGGTATTCAAAGTTGGCGAGCTTGTATTAGCTGTTCGGAGACCAATGGTGATGACTCACAAAAGCAAAGGAAAATTCCAAGCGAAATGGGAAGGCCCGTATGTAATTGAGTCCGTGTTCTCCAATGGTGCCTATCGGTTGTCAAAAAACCAATGGAGATCTACTCATGCTGCCGATCAATGGCAAATTTCTTAAGAAATACTATGTATAAAAAGAGAAAACAAAACAAAAATAAAACTTCTTTTATTATTATTTTTGTTCAAGATAAAAGATTAAGGACGAGGGCCACTCCTTTCCTTATTGAATACATAGTCAGCCAATGCATAGAAGGCATCGTTTCCTGAACCCATAAAAATTTTACAGACGGTCATCATCAATGCTTCTTCTTCAGGAGTTTTTCCTGGCTCTACTAAGAAAGCAAAGATGTCTTGGGGTGGCTTGGGCGTAGAAGAACTGTTGTCTACTTCGGTCGGACCCGTCACTATTGGCTCAGCAGGGCATGTCTCAATGATGTCCTCAATGTTCCTGAAGACTTCATTTTTTTGCTGTACATCCTCGGAAGACATTTCCAATAGAGGAGTAAAAATAAGAATGAAATGATTACAGAGAATTCTCACCTATTTATAGAGGAGGATTACTAATGAACTGGTCTCTGAAATTGAAAACGAATTTTTATTTCCGAAAAGACTCGTCCGTTCGTGTTACCAGGTTCATCCATTTAATTATGGAATTGAATCGTCCTTTCTGTTCCCAAGAAATACGTTGATTCGTCCACCGTTTAGACGTATATGCTCACAATATCTGTCTTTTTATTCTCCAGCTACCAAGGTTTGGTTAAGCTGACTTCTTGTCTCTTGGGAGACGGATTTTAAATCTTCTATCAATTGATTAAAAAGTGGGATTCGTTATTTATCATGTTTTCATAACCTCTGGATAAATGCTAAATCTACCTACTTATCTATCATTTTCTATTTTGACCTCTGCATAGAAATTAATCTAATTTTCTTTTGAGCTCTCACACACTGTCATGTCCATATTACCTCTGATAGTATTGTGTACTCTAAATCAGAAAAGACGGTTTCATTATCTATCATGTCCATATTACATCCAGATAGATATAAATCATTGAGCATAGAAGAATTATCATTTCCACTCTCATATCACCATAAAAGTCTATTACATTTCTTAGACTTTTCTTTACAATGGAAATCTATTATATCTAGGATTTTCATTCTATACACACAACGATAACCTAATGGAGATCTATTTCTTCTTTGGATCTTCTTTGACGGGTTCGTTGTTGGTGGCAGTTCCTGACTGTCTGAGCTCCAGTGGCAACCAGGACAGTAGGAATCAAACTCTGGTCTTCTCTCTCAGAAAAGAGGAGAACCCCAGAGTATGGCAGCCCAAAGGCGTGTTGCTGCCAATACAATTGGTGGATTAAGGGCGGCCTCTCAAAGGAGATAGGAATGTATCCAACATTGGGATACAATTCCTAGTTCTGCCGTGAAAGGAACTCTACTACCCGATTTCTCGGGGTAGAGTTGACTCCACCATCCAACTCTCCGTGTATAAAGGCTCTTCCTACCAACAGAGGAAGACCCTTCTATCCCACGAAGAGTTCTGAGTTATCTGATTTGCGCGTCAAAAGCGCATGAGCTCCCTGATGTTGATGTCAGAAGAACGCTCTTCACAGCGTCAAAGTCACCAATGCCAGTTCTGAAAAAGCTCTTCAGCCAAGCTTCTGCAGAAAACAACGAAGAAAAAGTATTTTAGACAGAAGTATCATCAGATGCGTATTAAACGCTAACTAAAAACAGATGGCAAGGCTTTCACGCCAGTGCTTCAACAAGGCTTTTACGCCATTGCTTCAGCATGGCTTTTATGCCGGCGCTTCACAAAGGCTTTTACGCCAGTGATATGACAAGGCTTTTTACGCCATTTTTCTTCAGCAAGGCTTTTACGCCGGTGCTTCACAAAGGCTTTTACGCCATTTGCTTCAGCAAGACTTTTTACGCTGGTGCTTCAACAAGGTTTTTACGCCAGTGCTTCAGCAAGGCTTTACGCTCGTAAAATAGCTGTTTTCAAACAAAAAATTCGAAGACAGATATTTGCTTACGATCGGACTTACCACTTGAGTCGAATGGTTTGGCTCTAATGGTGGTTGAATATGCGTCTAATGACTGGGCATACAAAAGAACGCCGTTGGAAAGCTTCGCTATTGTCATTTGTTGAAGAACAACATCGCAGAAAGTTATCTTCAGAGGAATGAGTACGAGAGTATATGAAATATTCTCGGCTATTTATAAAGACTGAAAAAAAACTGTTGGGATAAGACTATTTCGGGAGAAGATCTTATTTAAAGGCTCTCGTAACCACAAGATAGATGCCACGTATTGGTTTGTTTCTTGAGAATTAACAACCACAGAAGCATTCAAAAGGAGTGCACAAACAAGTGCGCGTCAATAGATGAGGTTAACAGCAAACTTTTATTTATAAAGGGGGAAGTGGACCCCTATAGATAAAAGATTCGCAATACATAAAAACGTCATTTTTTCTCTCCTTCGTTGGGCTGACGAAGGGAGATACCTAGTTCATGCATATTGTGAATCCCGGAGCGGCGCATCAGATTAAGAAATGCTTCGGCATCTCCTGGCCCTTTGTACGCAGTTGGGGGACCACCATCAATGCGACTAAAGACTGCAGGAGTCACTCCAAAATACTCTAAAAGGTTGTACGATAGCTCGAAATCAAGCCTGGAGCTCGAAGCCTCTTTGTTGGTAATCTCGTTCTTCGACGCCATGACAAAACAAGGATGAATGTCAAGAATAAAGAATTTGTCCTTATTTATACAAACCAAAGCAACTCTTCATATTCCTCGTTGGAAACTGCTTACTCGGGAAGATGAAGAGACATTCAAAAGTTTCGAGAAAGAAATTTATTGTGACGGTTAAGTATTGACCGACATTAATTTTCTTTTGAAAAATACGCCGACTGTTGGATATCCCCGCTTTTACGCGGATGACTGTTGCGTATCCCAAATTTTGCGCTGACTGACCAAATCTCAACTTTTACGCTTCTGTTCAAAGTGTTTCAAATTTTGGAGATATTTGAAAACTTTGAAGGGGGTCTTGTAGGAGCGTAAAAAGTGCTTCAAAGAAAGAGTCATCTCATTCATAAGTGATCTGCTTTACGCCTAGCAGAACGGGTAATTTCTTTACGCCCAAGACTAGGCTAATCAATTTACGCCTAAGAAAGCTGATCATTTTACGCTCGGGTCTACACCCATGATTTTACGCCAAGGACAGAGCAGCTACTTTTACGCTGGACAAAGCTGTCAAATCTCGCATTTAATGCAAACTCTGACATGGAGATATTAATGATGGCACATATCACAAAATTCAAAGGGATTTATTTTATACAGAGACCAATGTTGTCGTTTAGTATGTGGATTGAGCTACTTTACGCTCATACTATGGCTTCTTTTACGCACGAGGACTATACGAGCTTTTACGCTCAACAGTTGACATGTGCGTAAAGTCTATTTGAGCTATTTTTACGCTCAAGGTTATTTAACAACCACTTTATGCGGGAAGTTTACGTCAAAGCTACTTTACGCTCAATCTATTGCTTTACGCTCAGAGCACATTAGGGCTATTTTTACGCCCTGTTCTTTCTGATCAATTTGGAACGTGGTTTGCCTACATGGCTTTTATGCCACACATCCCGAAGAACGTGTGTACGTGCATCCTATTCTTACTGAATTGATGGGACACGTGTCAACGTATACAGAGGATGACTTTGATCGTGGGTGGCGGTTGTTAGCGTAAAGGCGGAACTTTTGCTGAGTTTTTACGCACCAGAGCCCAAGTCTATAAATAGACTTATTTTTCTCATAAGACACACAGAGAGACAGGAGAGAATACAGATATCAGAACTTCAAGATTTTGATTCTCCAGAGCATTCTTCTTCAACTTTTCTTTCAGAACAGAGTGAAGCAAAGCAGGAAAGCATTCGGCCTCGCCATCAGTGCCCAAGTGCGTCGATACCTTTCTGGTGACTTAGTTCTTCCAAGTTGTTCTACTTCAAGCAGTGATCTTCATCATCATCATATGGTCCAAGGAACAAAGTGATCATTTACAGATCAAACTTCCATAGCAATACTTTTCCAGAATCAAATTTGTACTTCTTGTACTTTTTCTCGTTTTATTTTCAAAAGCCAATTTTCCAGGCATTTTTGTTAAGTGAAACCATATAGAATGACCTAGAATCATATATTATGCATTGTAAACTTCATTATTACCTTCTTGGATACATTGTAACCTGTGTTGTTCTACAAAGGACTCAGTTATTCCGGTTCGGATATCTTTTCTCATCAGTCGTTCAGGATATCAGGCGAGTACATTCTCTGATCGTTTTATACTTGTCAGGACCGATATTCTTGCTCTAGACTACTTTACTTGATGTTGACACTTGTTATCACAGATTAGTACTATATAGATCTTTTCATGCGATGTTATCCCCTCAGCGGATACATCGGGTATTTCATACTCGTGTACTTTATCATGTGCATAATGTACTCCTTGTATTCGTATTATTTGTGTAGAAATCGTGTGCTCTCATGTATTCTCGTGTGCTTACATGATCTTCTTGTGCAAATTAATCATCGTGTACGTAACATAACTTGAATAGATCCTTGTTTATTGATTGGGGACGGGGGAGTAGAAGTGGTTATGTGATTATTCCTTAGTTTACTCGTGTACAAACTTTGTAACTTAGTCGTGTACAACATCAAGCTGATTACATAACCATCTTGTGCTCTAAATCACTTATAGTCACTTACAGTTCTTACTTTCCATATATATATATATATATATATATATATATATATATATATATATATATATATATATATATATATATATATATATATATATATATTTCCATATTTTTTTTTTCCGTATATATATATATATATATATATATATATATATATATATATATATATATATATATATATATATATATAATTGTTTTCTAGATATCTCTCTTACTATTCATGTACATCTCTAACAGCACTTCATGTATACGATTCTATTGCTTGTTTTACAATTTCTTTCTTCATATGAACTGCGTGAGAGTTATGTGCTCGTTCCTGTCCTGACTGGACCTGTTAAAAATATTACAGATAACACTGAAGAGTTCTGCCCTACTTATTACGGAGCAGGCCTAGATGACACTTGTGAGTCGGACCCACAGGAGGATCCAGCTCTAGCTGAGGACATCACCCCTATCGCTTAGGCTAGATAGCTAGGTAGTTTATCTTGTTTCATTATGTTATTTGTATTTGACATCTGAGTTGTATTATTTGTGGATGTTGAGAGGTAGTGTCGTTTAGACACTTGGACTTATTCCTTCTGTATGTATTTCTCTTTTGAGATTTCATATCTATCTTATCGTGCTATTTTCATCTTAGATTTGTGATTGAGTTGTATCTTCTGAGATTGTTCTCCATTCGGAGAGTATATCTTGTTAGTCAGATTTTGATATTGTGTTAGATGGTTGTGACCTAGGACAGCATTCTACCGTCGACACTGCAGCATAGGCTGGACGTACGTACCTACGTACTAGTGCTCCTACACCGGGTGCGGGTCGTGACACATTTTTAGTGGTGGCCCATACAGGTCGAGATTCGCATTAGTGCAAAGTCGTGATAGTGCGACGATTAGTTGTACTGCTGCGCACCTGCGATAAGAGATGAGCAATAGGAGGATACTCAATCACAGTTAGAATTCTTTGAGAGATTCCGAGGATGACCCTTGTGAATCTTATTATAAACTATCTTGAAATTCGATTCTTACATTTTCTATTTACCTTCCTTGTTCGTTGATGAATTTGATTCTTGGTATTCAATGTTGATTTAATTTTCTACAAAGATAAATCGTATGGGCTAGGTCACCTCAGTTATAGAAACTAGAGTCTTCTACAGCCATATTAGTTGGCATGGCAAAGATATAGAGTCTGGTTTTGGATATATTTCTCGGATGTGGGAATTTAAGGTTTTCGCAGCCAAGCTAGCGGCAATGCAAAAATTTTAAATACCATTATTCTAGATGTATGTACCTTAGTTACGGACTCTATGGTTTATCGTAGCCTTGCTTACTAGTATGACGAGGATTCTGAGTATCATGATTTTGGACAGACGCATATGATTATCAGATTGTATCTTGAGAATGTTCTTAAACACATCATCTCTACCTTTCGTTTCGGTCTTTCTTCAATCAAGCCTCTGATTACAATCACTCTGAAGCTTCTAGACCATACCACACTGGCAAATCGACTAGAGGATTGTAACTAGCTTGGGATTTGAAAATGAAAGAGCTTAGAACAATTTGGAAGAACGTATTAGGCTTAGAGAGAAAAGAAGAGAGATGTGTATTGAAATGATGGAAATTCTTCTCTATTTATAGGTTTTTCAAAGACAGAATTCAGGCAAAATTCGAACAGAATTCTTTCAGAGAATCTCGACAAATAGTCGTTATATCCGTAACTGCGGGAACAAGTTCAAAATCCAACGGGCACTAACCGAACTCGGGGCAAATTCGGGCTGAATTCTTCTAGTCCAAAGTTATTTGGTCTAGGGTTTTGTAAATCATGTTTTGGGCTTTTGAAAAGTTAAGCAGTTGGAAGCTTTTTGTAAATGGGCTATTTTTAAAACAAAAAATATTTTGAAAATATTTTGGGATAACCTATTTGCTAGTACGACTCGGTGTACATTGTATTCCTAGACTCAATAAATAATAAAAATTACATTGATAAAGGAAATACAGACTCAATTGCAAAATGTATTCTTGTCTTGAACGATAGCAGTAGCAGTTCTCAGCAATTGTCCAAGTAGCCCTTATATCGAGACATGGTTAGATCAATTACTAAAATTAGGTTTGACCATGACCAATGGGCCAACAATCTTTTCCATTTTGATAATTGACAAACCTGGACCGATATAACAACTTGATCTTGATTTGAAAAAATATCAAAATTTGTAAACTTGTACTGTCTCCTCTTAAAAAAAATTCTGTATCATGCAAAAGATGTTAGATCCTTTTTCTCCCCCGTTGTCACTTAGCAAAATAATTGCAAAGAGAGAAGCTCCCCCGTAATTCATGCTTAAGAGACGAACGTTGAAGAAATACAGCAAAAGAATAACATATATTTCACAAGCAGTTTAATGAATGAAGCATAAACTAAGATAATGCTACACATAGAATAAAAGAAAGACACTGAAAATGGTAAATGCATACTAATATGACTTTGAAATACATCAACTCAGCAAACAGTCACAGTGCTAATAAAATTAAAAGATAAAGTACTATTTTGGAATGTCGGAGCATTTCTAAGCATACATAGACAAAGAGTAGAGTCTAACTAGATAACATCTAGACAAAGTACAAAAGCATATAGATCAAAAATTCTTAGAGTCATCATCAATATCAGCAGTGCCATCATGTCCAGAAGGACCAGCTCCAGAAGTGCCAGCTCCATGAGAAGGGTGTGGAGTAGCACTAGAACCACGGTACCAGTCATAACCGTTACCGGGCTCAAAGAAGTGACGGACTGCCTCATCCTCATAGCGGTAGCCAGAGACAGTGGGATCTCATGGAAGTGAACTGGCATGCAGACCAGTCTGGGCAAAGTTTTGCAAAGGAGTTTGTCAGGGCCTGAAACCGACTAGTATCTCGAAACTCGCGTTCCCTCAATGTGTCAGTCACAAACACTCGCAAAGAGTTGTGCTCGTCCAGCTAAGTACGTCGCATATCAAATAGGTGCTGGTGGATACCCTCAAAAGACATAGGGTAATCCTGAGGAGGTGGAGGTGGTGCAGTCGAAGGAGTAGGAGGAGGAACAATTATGCTACAACGAGATAGCTGAAGATACTTGGGCTCAGAGTCACGAGCGCAAGTGGATAGATCAATGTTAAAGTGCTCAAAGATGATCGGAAGAATCATCGCGTAAGCAATGTTCCTGTGCTTTTCGCGACAATGGCCCATCATCTGAATAATAGTCTTAGGGACAGAAAATGGAATTCCCTTATGAATATGGTATAAAGCAGACATTTTAAGGGTGGTTACATTGTCCTTAGAAGTAGATTTGGGTAAGATAGTAGATTAGACGATGCAATGCAATTCAAAGAAGAATAAGTTCAAATTTGCATCTTTGAACTTTCCAGAACGGACTCGATCAGGAGTGCAGAGTTCATTTTTGAAACTGTTTAAGGTCGTGTCTCCGAAAAATTCAAATTCGGTGATATCATCTAGCGGAGCACCTTCATTTGGAATGTCAAGGATTTTTGCTAAGTCGGCATCATTGAATTGAATATCGATTCTAACGAGACGACTCTTAACAGTGAAAGTGTCAAGGGTGAAATTGCAATAAAATAAACAAATAGCATTAGTTGCAATAGGATATGCATGAGTGACAAGGTTGTGCAATCCTAAAGCTTCAAAATAAGTTCAGTAGGATGGAAAGATTGTCCATTTGATCGGTGCGCCGGGGCATATGTTGCGAATAGAGAAATTCGCATACCACAATAGGGATTGGTCATGAGTTTTGAAGTAAAACCCATTGAACGCCCCGTCGTCCGATTGGACAGACAAAAAGAGTGATCCTTGGATATGATCCGAAAACGAGGCTTCTTTGCTAGCCGCGATCTTCTTTCTCTTGAAGGGGTTGTGAATCCTAGGCATGATTTCTAGGAAATGTATAGAAATTCACGAAATTAAAGTGGAGAGGAGGAAGTTATACCTTCAAAAATTTGAGTATGTGGAAGAGAACGATAATCTACGCACGAATCCAAAATTTGGATTGAAAACTCCAAAAGACTTGAATGAAATCAAAAGAGGGTTTGGAGCTCTCGGGCGTGGCTGCTGCTCTGTTTGGAGGAGATGAAGGTGATGAATAGGAACGGCCACATTCAAATCTAACTTAAAAGTACCCGACACCAACAGAACTCGGGCCGAATTCGGTGCTTGTTCGCTTGAGGTTCTGTTGAGGTATTTTTGTGCAAAAAAATGTCACTATATATTCATCAATCCTTTTCAAATATTTAATTCAAAGTTTAGTTATTTTAAATTTTAATTAATATAATTAATATTATTTTATGAATTAAATTTTGTTATGCAGCAATTGTTTCAGATTAGCTGTAGGGGTACTGTCCCAGCTAACGGAGATCCACAGGGGAATGCTTAATTACCGCTTCGCTTCGACCTTGGTCGTGGTGACAGACAGGCCTTTTGTAGGCTTGTCTCGAAAACAGTTTTTGCATATTAAAAATTAATTAATAAAACAAAATTAATTAATATTATTGACATCTAAAAATTTTAATTCTCGATGTAAATAATTGAAACGATCTTCTCTTAATAGTTTTGTAAAGATGTCAGTCAATTGGTTCTCTGTGTCTACATATTCAAGGTTTATACCTCCATTTGTTTGATGGTCTCTAAGAAAATGATGTTGCATCTCAATATGCTTAGTGCGAGAATGACATATAGGATTCTTAGTCAAATTAATAGTGCTAGTGTTGTCACAAAAAATGGATATGTGTGAATACTGTAAACCAAAGTCTTCTAAGGTTTGCTTCATCCACAAAATTTGTGCATAACAACGTCCTGCGGCGATATACTCAGCCTCAGTAGTTGATAATGCGAAAGAATTTTCTTCTTGCTAAACCAAAAGACTAGAGCTTTATCTAGGAAATAACACATGCCGTTAGTGCTTTTTCTATCTACTTTGCATCGAGCAAAATCAGTATCCAAGTAACCGGTTAGGTCAAAGGACGTGGTTTTGTTATACCATAAACCGACAGATGTAACGCCCCAGTCCCAAAATACGTAGGACCAAGTACGTGAACATGCCAGCTGCACATATACGAAGAATACTCCAATATATGGAATCCTTATATATGCACATAAGCTGTAAATAAAAATAATTACAGGCCAGAATAACATATCTAATCTCATCACAGCTAAACACAGAAGATAATAAATTCCAAATGAAATAAGCAGAGTATCAAAAGATAGCCGGGTGAACATACTCACTCCAAACAGCTATGAAAAAAAGTCTCACAAGATCGGAGTCTGTCACCCCCATTTCTTGTATTTCGTATCTGTACTCGTAATTTGATTTTTTGGCACGTATTTAATTTTCTCGACTTGTGGATTCGGGTTCTCGTAAATGGGTTTTGGACCATGGCTTGGTTTTATTTTGTGGAGTTGGTTTGATTTGGTTTGGTTCATCCTGAGTGGTACACCTTAGCCTATTCTCCACCTCCATTCCATCACAACCACCCTCATTAAAACCCACCAACTTCTTCTCTCTCCTCCATAACTCCATTAATTTCTTTCAACTTCTTCTTCTTTCTTCTTCGACACAACTCCCCAAACCATAGGCAAGTGCACCTTGCCATCAAATAAGCACCACTTTTTATTTATCCATTAACTAGATTAGGCCATGGAGAACAACTTTAGAACTTGACATTTTGTGATTTGGAGCTTTCATTCTTCTAGATCTAGGTTTTAAACATTTTCGAAAATCCTTGGTTTTGATCTATTAAACTTCGATTTTTGCATGTTTTGATGCTTCCATGTGGAAGAGAATTCGATTTTACTCAAGTTAGAACTTTAAAAATCTAGATTTGGTTTTGATTTGACAAAGTTATGAAGAATTGAAGTTCTTGGTGTTCTTGGACCTGCTCTCGGCCAGGAAGAACATCCTTCTGCCTTGCGCTCTTTAGCGCATGGTCGGTTGCGCACTCCCGGCCTGTGCTCTTTAGCGCAGGGCCGATTGTGCATGACCTCAGCCAGTGCTTTGTGCTGCGCTGGATTGTGCTGGCGCAAGCCATCCATGCGCAAGCCAGCCATGCATAAGCCGACCTCTGCGCAATCCACCCTTGCGCAATCTACCTCTGCGCAAGCCAGCCTTGCGCAATCCACCTCTGCGCAATCCATCCTTGCGCAATCCACCCCTGCGCAGTCTACCCTTGCGCAAGGTAACCCTGCGCAGCCAGTACATACCCTGCGCAGCTCTTCCATGCGCAGTACATACCCTGCGCAGCCCAACCCCTGACCCCCTTGCACAACCCACTTGTCTATGATGAATTGTTTATTTCTTTAAGCTTGGCTCTTCTATAGCCCTATATATATTGGTATTTTATTAGATATTTTACGTCCATTTTATATCCTTACACCTTTTGTCATGAACTTGATTTTACTTAATATGTTTGGAATGACTATTGTACACGGCATGGTATGACAAGGAACTAGCATAACACGACAGTGACCCGTAGTGGTGCACTCCTGACATGACCAACCTGACATGACAGTGACCCGTAGTGGCGCACTCCTGACAGTACCCTGACATGAATTATCTTAATAACTTGATAGTGGCCCGTGGCGGCGCACTCCTGACTTGACTTGACTTGTAACTTGTAACTTGACTCGTATAATCAACTTGACACCGTGGGTGTTCCTGCTTGCTTGCTTGTACAATCCACTTGTCTTGTCTTGCATCATGTCTAGGACGTGACTTCCTAGGTACCACGGCCAGGGACTCGCGCTAAATTGGATTAGGCTAATGATTAGATCAAACTAGAATATGGAGAATTCCCAGTCACAGGCAATCTCGTTATCTGGGCGCTTTAATGGACTTGTATCTTGCCGACGAGTAGAGCACATTTCCAGCACACTGTCATGTGTTGTACCCTCTAAGTCACCTAAGGGTACAATTGTCTTCCGGGCAATGTACCCACCTATAACTCTCAACCCGCGGAAGGATAACTGGATGGTCTGCAGGGCTTGGGACTGGAAATTCTCACTTGCATCTTGTTAGTAATTAGGCTTGTGATAACCCTAGTTAGTTAAAGTAGTAAGCCGTAGTACTTGCTTGGCCGATTGTGAATGAATGGTGTCCAGCTCTGTCTAAGTCTTGTCTAGCCCCTGTACCTGGAACTCTTGATCATGATTGTTTTACTTATCTCTAATGATAAATGGGTAGAGACAGTGAGCTATTCAGGCGAAGGGGTACAATCCCGGTCCTTGTTTGGTTTAAGGATTGTAACCTGGCTCCCAGAATGGTTCCACGTCCCTAGTCGTTTATCGCCCTGTGTACTTTACTGCTTGTACTTCTTTTATTCTTATGTTCTGATATGCTGGCTTTTGTTCTTATTTGTGGCCTCCTTTGTGGCACTTGCTCTTTCTTGGGTTTGACCCAGCTGGTTTTGTGTGGCCAGATTTCGGAGCAGCTCCCGAGGATCTACCGAGCTTCCAGCCCAATGGTGACAACTAGACGGAACCCGGGCCAAGAGTGGGTTTTCCTTTTTGTTTCACCCACTTATATGTAAATTTATTCTTTTGAGGCGTTAGCCGACGAGCACCTGTTAGCTCGATGCACATTTACTTACTGTCTGCCTACGGGCTGTAAACATGATTAACAAATCCTAGGGTTGATCATGTATGACTGAACTCTTGCTAGTCCTATCATTTTGTACGACTAGCTTCATGATCATCCAATATGTAATATTTGGGACGCCTTATATATATATATATATTTGATGCTCTGACATCTTGTAACTCTGTTAATTGCTTGAGATTGAGACAATAGGCTTGACCTTAAGAGACAGCTGGCTTGTAGTAAACCCTCATATCTAGACAGCCGTGACCGTATAGTTGAGATGTATTCTATTTCAATATATGTAGCTGGCTATGTCTGCCCCCACTCTCCAGTATTCTGGTTCTGGGGCATGACATGGTTTAAGTGGTGGCCCATGCAGGTTTTGGCATTCAAGAAATGTGAGGGTTTACCGAATAGATGTCTCAATCAATATTCGTCCTTGATCTCTGCTCGTATCTTCAAATCCCTGAGAATCTCGACCTGATCACATTGTTTGTATCATTGATTTGTCCTGGTCCTTTCTTTATTGTTCCCTATGTCGTCTTCTTCAGCGGCATTACTCCCGGACCTACCAACCAGCCAGAGGAAGCTCGATAAGCACCCCAGCGCCAGGAAGATCAAGCTCAGCACTCTGGAGTAGCCTCCCGAGTTATGTTTCCCGGAGGCTCAGAACCTCCAGTTCAGGCAGCTCCGCCCGTTCAACCAGCTAGACAGGATGAGGGACCTTTGGTAGGGCTTATCAGAGAACTGCTTGCATCCCAAGATCGTCGAGGCGACGCCTTGCACCAGAAAGTTCATGATGCACTAAACCGAGGAGGTCCCCAAGGGAATCAGGCGGCCAACAGTTTCAAGCGCTTGAACCCTCCCTTCTTTGACGGCAGTGAAGATGCGATTGCCGCGGACGCTTGGCTTCAGGATACCGAGGTGGTTCTAGAAGCAGCTAGGACACCTGAGAATGAGAAGGTAGCGGTGGTACGCCTACAGTTGTTAGACTTGGCTCACGATTGGTGGACAGCTCAGGCCATAGGATTAGCAGCACCAGTCACTTGGGCGACGTTCAGAGAGAGGTTCCAGACGAAGTACTTCGATGCGGTGGTACGATACGACCTGCAGACCAGATTCACCAACTTGAAGCAAGGAGGCAGGACGGTCGATGGCTATGCGACCGAGTTTTCTAGGCTGAGTAGGTTCGCCCCCACCTTGGTGGCAACCGAGTTCGATAGGGCTCAGCGGTTCCAGCAAGGGCTGCACTTAGAGATATTATTGGCTGTGGAGCAGTTCGAGCACCAGACGTTCGATGCAGTATTGAAGGCAGCAAGGAGGCATGAGTATACCTCCCGAAGAATTGTGGACAGGACCGGAGGCAGGAAGCGATCCCACATCCAGATGCACCAATCTTCAGCTCCAGTCCCGACAACGAGGGGTATAACCATTGGAACTCCGAGGCGGGCGGCCTCAGTGACGTCGGTTCAGCATTCGACCCCGACGTACCCGCAGCAGCAGAAGCAGAAGCAGTCTTTCGCGGTGGGATGTTCTCATTGCGGGAAGCCGGGCCATGTAGTGGCAGAGTGTCGTAGGGCACAGGGATTGTGCCTGGCTTGTGGAGGAGCAGACCACCAGATAGGGACCTGCCCGAATAGGGGAGGTCCATCATCATCCAACCTTTCTAGTTCTTCGGTGAGAGGACCAGCCCCAGTTCCAGTCCAGCAGCAGCAGCAACAGCAGTACCCGAGGCTATTGGCGCCCCAGGCCCAGGCCTTCCAGCAGCAGTTCACCCAGGCTCCAGCACAGAACCGACAGAGGAGTTTCCAGCAGAGGGGACCCGCAGCTAGAGGTCAGGCTATAATGATGACCATGGGAGAAGAAGTTGCACCAGGTGAGGTAGTGGCAGGTACTATTCTCGTCAACACCTTTCCAGCATCTGTATTATTTGATTCTGGTACATCGCATTCATTCATGTTTGCACGATTCGTGACACGGATAGGATTGGAGCCCGAGTCATTATCAGTGAGGCTTAATATACTTACTGGTAATGGTCTTGTGGGAGTAGATCGAGTATTTTTTTCGTGTCGGATCGTAGTTAGCGGTAGAGAGTTCCCCGCTAGGCTCATAGAGTTCCCTATGGCAGACTATGATGTAGTCCTAGGTATGGATTGGTTGAGGAACCATTATGCTAGGATAGACTGCCATGTTGGCAGAGTTGTCTTTAGTATTCCCAGAGAGCCAGAGTTTTCATTTTCCAGAGGCACAGTAGAGCCATCTCCTCCAGTATTGCGGATGGCAGTAGCAGCAGTGCAGTTGCCCCGAATAGTTGAAGAGTTTCCAGATGTCTTCCTAGAGGAACTTCCAGGGATGCCGCCAGAGCGGGAGATTGAGTTCACCATCGACTTGATTCCCGCGACAGCACCAGTATCAGAGCGAGTCTACAGAATGGCGCCTTCAGAGTTGGAGATTTTGTACAAGATGATTGAAGAACTCAGGACCAAGGGATTCATTCGTGCAAGTGGATCGCCTTGGGGAGCCCCGATGCTTCTTGTGAAAAAGAAGGATGGTACGTCCAGGCTATGTGTTGATTATCGTACCTTGAACTCAGTGACAATCAAGAATAGATACCCTCTCCCGAGGATAGATGACTTGTTTGATCAACTCAAGGGGGCTTCAGTTTTCTCGAAGATAGACTTGCGGTCAGGATACCACTAGATCAGAGTTAGAGAGCAGGACATCCCGAAGACGGCATTCAGATCGAGGTACGGGCATTGGGAGTTTCTAGTTATGCCCTTTGGAGCGACCAATGCGTCGGCAGTGTTCATGGACCTCATGAACCGTATTTTCATGCCTTACTTGGATCAGTTTGTGATAGTGTTCCTTGATGACATCCTGGTCTACAGCAAGAGTGAAGCAGAGCACGAGCTGCATCTCAGAATTATCCTCCACATTCTCAGAGAGCACCAGTTGTACGCCAAGTTCAGTAAATGCGAGTTCTGGCTCGATCGCATTTCTTACTTGGGTCACATCATTACCAGAGGAGTGAAAGTGGATCCCCAGAAGATTGTGGCTATCGAGGCGTGGCCAGTACCCAGCTCAGTGGCAGAAGTTCGCAGCTTTCTTGGATTGGCCGGCTACTACCGGCGGTTCGTCTCTAATTTTGCAAGGATTTCAGCACCGATGACCCAGTTGACCCGCAAGGATGTGCCGTTCGTTTGGACAGCAGAATGTTAGGAATTATTTGAGAAGTTGAAGCGAGGTTTGATAACGGCTCCCATTCTCACCCTTCCAGATGGGACCGGAGGATTCACAGTTTATTGCGACGCTTCAGGCAGAGGATTGGGATGTGTTTTGATGCAGCATGGGAAGGTAATTGCTTATGCGTCACGTCAACTCCGTGATCATGAGAAGAATTACCCGACCCACGACTTGGAGCTAGCAGCAGTAGTGTTTGCACTTAAGTTGTGGAGGCACTACTTGTACGGAGATAGAGTGGAGATCTTTACTGATCATAAGAGCCTGAAGTATGTTTTCACCCAGAAGGATCTTAATATACGGCAGAGAAGATGGCTCGAGCTACTGGTGGACTACGATGTGGATTTGCAGTATCATCCAGGGAAGGCCAACGTTGTAGCAGATGCGTTGAGCCGGAGAGCCGGAGTTTATTTCCTGACGACGCAACCAGAGTTATTGTCGGATCTTCAGAAGCTGGGAATTGAAGTGGTTCTTCCTTCCAATGTGTCCTTGATGGCCAGCCTACAGATTCAGTCCACCATAGTTGAGAGGATCCGGACAGTACAGTTAACAGATTCCAAGATTCAGCGGCTCAGAGCAGAGTGCGAGGCAGGGAGAAGGCCAGAGTTATGTATTCATGAGGATGGTACACTTCAACACGGCACGCGTCTTTGGGTACCCAGTGGAGATATCAGACAGGAAGTCATGGCAGAGGCTCACAGTTCGCAGTATTCCATCCACCCAGGCAGCACGAAGATGTACAGAGATATTCGTCAACACTTTTGGTGGAATGGTATGAAGAGGGAGATAGCGCGGTATGTCTCTCGATGTTTGGTTTGCCAACAAGTCAAGGCTGAACATCAGAGGCCAGCTGGACTTTTTCAACCTTTACCGATCCCAGAATGGAAATGAAAACGCATAACCATGGATTTCGTGACTGGGTTACCCAGATCTCCGACAGACAGAGATGCTATTTGGGTTATTGTGGATAGGCTTACCAAGGTGGCACACCTTCTTCCATTTAGAGTTGGACAATCGACGGCGCAGCTAGCAGAGATGTATCTCAGGCAGATCGTCTGACTATACGGAGTGCCAGTCAGCATAGTATCTGACAGGGATACGAGATTCACATCGCACTTCTGGCGCAGTCTTCATCAAAGTTTGGGGACTCGTCTCAAGTTCAGCTCAGCATATCATTCGCAGACAGATGGGCAGTCAGAGCGTACTATACAAACTCTCGAAGATATGTTGCGGTCGTGTACCCTTGACTTCGGTGGTTCGTGGGAGGATCACCTGCACCTGGTAGAATTTTCGTACAATAATAGTTTCCAGGCCAGTATCCAGATGGCACCCTTCGAGGCTCTGTATGGCAGGAAGTGCAGATCCCCGTTAGCATGGGACGATGTCGGAGAGAGGCAGATGCTCGGTCCAGAACTAATTTCTCAGACGGTTGAAGTGGTCAGGAAAGTCAGAGATCACCTCCGAGTTGCTCAGGATCGCCAGTGCCATTGGGCCGATGCTCATCGGCGTCCCTTAGAATTTGCCATCGGTGACCATGTATTCCTTAGGATCTCGCCTACCCGCGACGTCATTCGTTTTGGCGTACGGAAAAAGCTTAGTCCTAGGTATATAGGGCCGTTCGATATTCTAGAGCGAGTAGGCAATGTGTCCTATCGTCTCGCTCTTCCGCCGTCGCTAAGTGAGGTACATGATGTATTCCATGTATCCCAATTAAGACGGTACATCCCGGACCCGAGCCATATCCTAGATCATTCGGAATTGGTTGTTGGTACCAACCTTTCGTATGAGGAGAGGCCCGTGTCTATATTGGACCGGAGAGAAAAGACGCTCAAGAACAAGACTATTAACTTAGTCCGTATTGCTTGGGGTCATCACTCTCTAGGTGAGTCAATGTGGGAGCGTGAGGACGACATCCGATCGCGATATCCCTACCTGTTTGACTCGTAAGGTATAATGTCTTCCTTGTGCCTTACGCTTTCCCTTTCTTGCTTGCATTGTATGATTGTATGATTGAACTGCTTAGTGTAGCTTGTCTGTGCTTAGTATAGCTTGTCGTGGCAATCTCTAGCTCCTTGATTAAATTCCGAGGACGGAATTCTTTGAAGGTGGGTAGAGTTGTCACCCCTATTTCCTGTATTTCGTATCTGTACTCGTAATTTGATTTTTTGGCACGTATTTTATTTTCTCGACTTGTGGATTCGGGTTCTCGTAAATGGGTTTTGGACCATGGCTTGGTTTTATTTTGTGGAGTTGGTTTGATTTGGTTTGGTTCATCCTGAGTGGTACACCTTAGCCTATTCTCCACCTCCATTCCATCACAACCACCCTCATTAAAACCCACCAACTTCTTCTCTCTCCTCCATAACTCCATTAATTTCTTTCAACTTCTTCTTCTTCCTTCTTCCACACAACTCTCCAACCCATAGGCAAGTGCACCTTGCCATCAAATAAGCACCACTTTTTATTTGTCCATTAACTAGATTAGGCCATGGAGAACAACTTTAGAACTTGACATTTTGTCATTTGGAGCTTTCATTCTTCTAGATCAAGGTTTTAACCATTTTCAAAAATCCTTGGTTTTGATCTATTAAACTTCTATTTTTGCATGTTTTGATGCTTCCATGTGGAAGAGAATTCGATTTTACTCAAGTTAGAACTTTGAAAATCTAGATTTGGTTTTGATTTGACAAAGTTATGAAGAATTGAAGTTCTTGGTGTTCTTGGACCTGCTCTCGGCCAGGAAGAACATCCCTCTGCCTTGCGCTCTTTAGCGCATGGCCGGTTGCGCACTCCCGGCCTGTGTTCTTTAGCGCAGGGCCGATTGCGCATGACCTCAGCCAGTGCTTTGCGCTGCGCTGGATTGCGTTGGCGCAAGCCATCCATGCGCAAGCCAGCCATGCGCAAGCCGACCTCTGCGCAATCCACCCTTGCGCAATCTACCTCTGCGCAAGACAGCCTTGCGCAATCCACCTCTGTGCAATCCACCCTTGCGCAATCCACCCCTGCGCAGTCTACCCTTGCGCAAGGTAACCCTTGTGCAAGGTAACCCTTGCGCAAGGCAACTCTTGTGCAGCTCTTCCATGCGCAGTACATACCCTGCGCAGCCCAACCCCTGACCCCCCTTGCACAACCCACTTGTCTATGATGAATTGTTTATTTCTTTAAGCTTGGCTCTTCTATAGCCCTATATATATTGGTATTTTATTAGATATTTTACGTCCATTTTATATCCTTACGCCTTTTGTCATGAACTTGATTTTACTTAATATGTTTGGAATGACTATTGTACACGACATGGTATGACAAGGAACTAGCATAACACGACAGTGACCCGTAGTGGTGCACTCCTGACATGACCAACCTGACATGACAGTGACCCGTAGTGGCGCACTCCTGACAGTACCCTGACATGAATTATCTTAATAACTTGATAGTGGCCCGTGGCGGCGCACTCCTGACTTGACTTGACTTGTAACTTGTAACTTGACTCGTATAATCAACTTGACACCGTGGGTGTTCCTGCTTGCTTGCTTGTACAATCCACTTGTCTTATCTTGCATCATGTCTAGGACGTGACTTCCTAGGTACCACGGCCAGGGACTCGCGCTAAATTGGATTAGGCTAATGATTAGATCAAACTAGAATATGGAGAATTCCCAGTCACAGGCAATCTCGTTATCTGGACGCTTTAATGGACTTGTATCTTGCCGACGAGTAGAGCACATTTCCAGCACACTGTCATGTGTTGCACCCTCTAAGTCACCTAAGGGTACAATTGTCTCCCGGGCAATGTACCCACCTATAACTCTCAACCCGCAGAAGGATAACTGGATGGTCTGCAGGACTTGGGACTGGAAATTCTCACTTGCATCTTGTTAGTAATTAGGCTTGTGATAACCCTAGTTAGTTAAAGTAGTAAGCCGTAGTACTTGCTTGGCCGATTGTGAATGAATGGTGTCCAGCTCTGTCTAAGTCTTGTCTAGCCCCTGTACCTGGAACTCTTGATCATGATTGTTTTACTTATCTCTAATGATAAATGGGTAGAGACAGTGAGCTATTCAGGCGAAGGGGTACAATCCCGGTCCTTGTTTGGTTTAAGGATTGTAACCTGGCTCCCGGAATGGTTCCACGTCCCTAGTCGTTTATCGCCCTGTGTACTTTACTACTTGTACTTCTTTTATTCTTATGTTCTGATATGCTGGCTTTTGTTCTTATTTGTGGCCTCCTTTGTGGCACTTGCTCTTTCTGGGGTTTGACCCAGCTGGTTTTGTGTGGCCAGATTTCGGAGCAGCTCCCGAGGATCTACCGAGCTTCCAGCCCAATGGTGACAACTAGACGGAACCCGGGCCAAGAGTGGGTTTTCCTTTTTGTTTCACCCACTTATATGTAAATTTATTCTTTTGAGGCGTTAGCCGACGAGCACCTGTTAGCTCGATGCACATTTACTTACTGTCTGCCTACGGGCTATAAACATGATTAACAAATCCTAGGGTTGATCATGTATGACTGAACTCTTGCTAGTCCTATCATTTTGTACGACTAGCTTCATGATCATCCAATATGTAATATTTGGGACGCCTTATATATGTATATTTGATGCTCTGACATCTTGTAACTCTGTTAATTGCTTGAGATTGAGACAATATGCTTGACCTTAAGAGACAGCTGGCTTGTAGTAAACCCTCATATCTAGACAGCCGTGACCGTATAGTTGAGATGTATTCTATTTCAATATACGTAGCTGGCTATGTCTGCCTCCGCTCTCCAGTATTCTGGTTCTGGGGCGTGACAGAGTTCGACCTCCGCAAAATAGAAAGAAAAGAGATGTAAAATAATGTCTACAACTGTCTCAGATAAGAAATAGACTAGAAGTCATAAGGCACAGCCTCGTCATCAATGTAGGATAGCTCCAATGCCGCTCCGTTCTCCTTTGGAAAATCGTCTAAACCTCGAGAGATAACCAGGTCCTCAGGGGACATAGCAAGATACAAGAAAACACCATGCCATATAACTGTGATAATATAATAAGAGAGAAAGGTATGCATGCAACCGGGTTCCTGACCATTCTACTGTGAATATGCAGTTGAGATACATTCCTTCGATGCATGAGCTTCAGGTAATGTTCTTCCCACCCAATGCCTAGTATCATCATCTCCATGACTGACATGTACCTCTAATAACCGCCAAGTCTTCTAGCATGCAATTCTATTGGCAGTTACCCCTATCCGTCGTACGCTCCATACATATCGGTGGCCAGCCGACTACGCGGATACGTGTCCTATATGTGACTCACATCACGTGATACAACAAGTGTCAAGGCCGTATGAGATATACCAATACCTTAACATCAATGGGTGGTCAATAAACTAAGTCAATGCAAGAGAATAAATAAAGCAAAAAAAACGACCGATAGAGTCGCTTGCACCCAAGTGTGACTTGGACGCACAGTTTAAATATCACAAAATAAAATGCTAAAAATAACAACTAAAAATAAGAATATAATAATCACATAGTAAGGTGGCAAGGTATCTTGCCTGCGGTGCGAGAAGGGAAATTCCAAGAGTAGCAAGTGTCAGCACCAAAACTCACAAATCACAGATGACTCCAAATGCTGAAACAAATATGAAAAATGATCTCGTTGAAAAAGATATACCTAGGAAACGCTTGTCCAAAAGTCAAATTCTGGAACAGGGGCAAAATCATAATTTTAGGTCAAAACGATGTCCGCCGTTAGACTCGCTTTGCACCGAAAGACGTGCCAAAGTCTATGGTCTCGAAAGTCGTCAAACTATATGTCAATAGTTTTAGTTTGAGGAGAGGAACTCAACGGTATGTCCAGTTTTGGATTCCGAGGAGCCGTGTACAAAATTGCCCGTTTGAGTGGGTCGCGGGCCCGCCAAAAATGGGTTCCGATTCGACCTTCTCAGAATCAAACCAAACTTGTCATACAGGACCAGAATTTTGATCCGGGCATGTTGACACAAGTTTCTTCTCGATCCGACGACTGTACACGAAGTTATGGGCAAGTTTGCAAAACACCGATACGGGGGTATCTCGACGGATACGCGTTGGTTTCGTCGTGCACACACGACGAAACTGAGTTCCGTCAGTTCCCACACGTCCGCAACGTCCATACGCGCCTTTCGATGCGTATAGCGTGCGATCACGTCATCCGGTTTGTCGGGGCGTACGTCGTATCGTGGAAATTTTCTGAAATTAACTATTTTGAAAACAGTTTTTCGCACAACTTTAACATGGGTTTAATTCTCGCACAAAAAACGAAATACAGATCTACAAAATGTGTTTTAATTGTGGTTATGTTGTCTTCACATGTGTTCAATTAGTTTTTACGAAATTTTAATGGACATCGAGAAAAGTGGCTGACAAGTTGGCGTTTCAAAACAGTTTTTAATATTACAGAAAACAGATTTTTGTTCAACTTCGTCTCGAGTTTTCGAGCAATTCGATGGGTTGTTTCGAAATCCATCTAGAGGATATTGAAGAGGGTCAAGTCTACTTTCCAGAAAATCTTACGGATCGAAAATCGGTGCTACGAGCAAAAAGTTACATCGTAGAGAAGTAGGGTACCTTGAGTGGAAAAACTGCTCCGTGGGTGACGCGGGACTAACTTCCGATGCTCCGTTAGTCACGCACAAAGCTCCGTCGTCGGCGAAACAAATTCGTAGGCGAAGAGGATATGATCAGCCTCAACTTTCGTTTTGGAAGTTTAGGGTTTTGATGTTTGTAGAAAAAGTTATATATATAACAAGTTATAGCAAAAACCTAATACAAATAGGTTTAATATTAATAGTTCCCACGGGTTGTGGGTTATTACGCGAGCCTGCTGCAGCAAGGAAAAAAAAATTGGTGGGCCCGCCCACTTTAGTGGGTGGGTTTTATTATTATTATTATTTTATTTTATTTCCTTTCTACCTTTTCTTTAACAATTGTTGTTTCTCTCTCTCATTAGCCTGAGAGGTAATGTGGTCAGTCCACTTGGGCCGACCACCTTTGTTTTTTTTTTTCAAAACTAATATATATAATACTTATATATATATATATATATATATATATATATATATATATATATATATATAAGCTACCAAAAATGTCTCAAAAATCACAATAAATTCCTAAAAAATCCTAGATTCTATCATATTCCATATTTAATAGGAATACGCACATGCACACATATAATAATATATATACACACACATACATTAATTATGTTAATAAACTAGTAGCATATAAATCAATAACTTATGAAATACATAAAAGAATTATAAAAATCAAATATAAATTATGGGGGTTTACATCCTACCCAACTTAAAGAAAATTTCGTCCTCGAAATTAAACTAAGGTCGGGGGATCAAATGCAATACATGAAAGTATAAATGCAAGACATACCTTCGCCTTCGAACAACTGCGGGTAGCGATTACGGATCGCGCTCCCAAGTAGACTCCCCTGGCGAGTGATGCTTCCATGCCACGCGAACCAACGGAATAGATTGATTCCGCAACACCTTCACTCGGCGATCGAGGATACCTACTGGTTGCTCTTCGTACGACAAACTCGGTCCAACTGTGATCTCGAAGTGATCAAGCACATGATTGATGTCTGCCACGTACCTCCTCAACTGAGATACATAGAATACGTCATGCACTCCCTCTAGCGACGGTGGCAATGCCAATCTGTAGGCAACCTCTCCAACACGTTCCAAGACATCGAAAGGCCCGATGTACCTTGGACTCAACTTGCCACATCCTCCGAATCGAATCGTGCCTCTAGTGGGGGATATCTTCAAGAACACATGGTCACCCTATTTGAACTCCAAGGGTCGACGACGATTATCTGCCCACTGCTTCTGACGATCCTGTGCTGCTCGCAGGTGGTCCTGAATCTTCTTCACTGTCTCCACTGTGCTCAAGACCAACTCGGGACCCAATAGCTGTCGCTCTCCTATGTCGCTCCAATAAACAGGAGACCGACACTTCCTACCATACAATGCTTCAAACGGAGCCATTTGAATGCTCGCTTGATAGCTATTGTTGTACGAAAACTCAATAAGATGAAGATGGTCCTCCCATGAACCGCCAAAATCAAGCATGCACGCTCTCAACATATCCTCTAGCGTCTGAATGGTACACTCCGACTGGCCGTCTGTCTGCGGATGATACGATGTGCTAAACTTCAATCGGGTGCCCAAACTCTCTTGTATGCTCCTCCAAAAGTGCGAAGTAAATCTTGAGTCACGGTCCGACACAATACTAACAGGCACACCGTGTAGTCTCACAATCTGCTCCATATACATCTCTGCCAATACCTCTGTCGACTGGCCCACTCTAAAAGGTAAGAAATGGGCTGACTTCGTAAGTCTATCAACAATCACCCACACTGCGTCACGTCCTCTAGGACTCCGAGGAAAACCCGTGACGAAATCCATAGTAATGTGCTCCCACTTCCACTCGGGAATGGGTAGCGGCTGCAATAATCCGGTCGTCCTCTGGTGCTCCGCCTTCACTTGTTGACATACCAAGCACTTGGCAACGAAACGAGCTATCTCCCGCTTCATTCCATGCCACCAATAATATTGTCGTAAGTCACGATACATCTTGGTCCCTCCGGGATGAATAGAGTAAGTCGAACTGTGAGCCTCGGCCATTAGCTCCTGCCGTAGATCTTCATTGGGTACATAAATGCGATCACCACATCGCAATATTCCATCTGAGTGGATCCTCAAACTTGTCTGCTCTCCTGCTTCAGTCCTCTCTTTCAGCCGTCGAAATCTAGCATCATTAGGCAATGCTGCCTTGATGCGCTCTACCAATGATGATTGCACTTGAAGGTTGGCTAATACGCCGTCTGCTCCAGGCAATACAACCTTAATACCAAGCAGCTCCAAGTCTCTAATCAATTCCTTCTGTGTAGTCAAAAAGTGTGCCATGGGCTTACGGCTTAATACGTCTGCCACGACATTAGCCTTGCCCGGATGATAATGAAGCTCGATCTCATAATCCTTCATCAACTCCAACCAACGTCGATGTCGCATATTCAACTCTTTCTGTGTGAACACGTACTTGAGGCTCTTATGATCAGTGTAGATATCAACCTTCTCGCCGTACAAGTAGTGTCTCCATAGCTTCAAAGCAAAGATAACCGCTGCGAGCTCTAGATCGTGGGTCGGATAATTCTTCTCATGCACTCTCAACTGTCGCGATGCATATGCTACTACCCGACCGTGCTGCATCAATACACATCCTAATCCCTTCCCAGATGCGTCGCTGTAGATCACAAACCCTCCCGGGCCCGATGGTAGTGTCAAGATCGGTGCTGTGGTCAATCGCTTCTTCAACTCGTCAAAAGCGGCTTGACACTCGTCTGTCCATACAAACTCCTGATCCTTACAAGTTAATCGATTCATAGGCCCCGCTATTCGAGAGAAATCTTCTACGAATCGTCGGTAGTAACCCGCAAGTCCGAGGAAACTTCTCACTTCAGAAGCTGTTGTGGGAGCGGGCCATGATTTGACTGCTATGATCTTCTCTAGGTCTACTGATATACTATCGCCCGTAACAATATGACCAAGGAATGATACCTCCTTGAGAAAGAAATCACACTTGCTAAGCTTCGCAAAGAGTCTCTCGTTCCTCAATGTTCCCAAAACTATCCGTAGATGCTGCTCGTGCTCCTCTTGACTCTTGGAGTAAATCAAGATATCGTCTATAAAGACTACTACAAATTTGTCCAAGTATTGGTGAAAGATCTTGTTCATTAAATTCATGAAAACTGCGGGAGCATTGGTCAAACCGAAAGGCATGACCAAGAACTCGTAGTGTCCATACCTCGATCGAAAGGCCGTCTTTGTAATGTCTTCCTTCCGAACCTTCAATTGGTGATAGCCCGATCGTAAGTCAATCTTGGAGAATACTTTTGCTCCACTCAGTTGATCGAATAAATTGTCTATACGCGGCAAGGGATACTTGTTCTTCACCGTCACTGCATTCAACGCTCTGTAGTCAATGCACATGCGCACTGTCCCGTCTTTCTTAGGCACAAAAAGAACAGGTGCTCCCCATGGTGACGCACTGGCACGAATAAATCCTTTCTCTAATAAGTCATCAATCTGCGTCTTCATCTCTACCAACTCCTTGGGTGCCAGACGATGTACTCGAGATGAAATAGGCTCGGCTCCGGGAATAAGCTCAATAGAAAACTCAATATCTCGGTCAGGTGGTAGTCCTGGCAACTCCTCGGGGAATACATCCTCGAACTCGGTGATAATAGGGTGTTGTGGGGTGTCATGCATCATCATATGTGTTCCCGATGTGGTGCATCACAACTATCTCCGTCTTCTTTGGTGAACTCAAACTCTGCCGCATTCGGTGGTCTAAAGATAATACTGCTCCTATGGCAGTCGATGAGAGCGAAATGCTGGCTCAACCAGTCCATTCCAAGAACCACATCAAATGTCGGAATAGGGAATACAAGAAGTCGTGCCATCATCTCTCTACCATTTATCACTACCGGACAAAGTCTACAAACACCACTAACAGGTACAACTCCTCCTCCAGTGAGGATTTTAATATTCTTAGCTAAGGGTGTGATGGGAATGTTGTGTCTAGTGGCAAAACTAGTGGCTATAAATGAATGTGTGGCTCCAGTATCAAATAATATAATAGCAGGAAAAGATGCAACTAAAACCATACCTTCTATGACCTCTGCCTCTGTCTCTACATTCTCAACAGCTAAAAAGAATGCCTTTCCTTGGTTCTGTCCTGGGCCTTGAGCTATGGCCTTGTGGTACTGTGCTGTCTGTGGGGGTAATGGTGGACGAGGTGCTGGGGCTGTGGGCCTCTGGGCCTGATGTGCATGAACTAGAGCCTGCTGCTCAGGACAATCTCTGGCCAAGTGTTGTCCTGATCCGCATCTCATACATAAGCCCAAATAAAGTCGACAGTCATCTCTAATATGCCCCTGCTTCCCGCAAAAGTTGCAGGTGGGCTTCTGATAAGGTATGTGCCTCTGCTGGTACTGTCCTGTAGTCCTCCTGATAGGTCCACTCTGAGTAGCTCGGGCTGGTGTAGCTACTTGTGTATGACGCCTCGATGTCTGCTGCTGTTCCTTGCGAAGAATCTCCTGAGCACGAGCTTCTTCCAAGACAGCTGAATGGGAGACTCGAGACTGAGTAGTCGTATAAGACTTGAGCTCTGGTGCAAGCCCTTGGTGAAATCTCCTCGCCTTCTCTAACTCTGTCGGAATCAATCCCGCACCAAATCGACTCAGGCGATTAAATTCCGAGTCATACTCATCAACTGTCATATTCCCTTGCTTCAGATGGAGAAACTGGTCATAGAGACCATCTCGAACATGAATAGGGAAGAATCTCTCATAAAATGCATCATAGAATTCCTTCCAAGTGATCCCAGTGCCTAATCGTCTCTCTTCCGCCTTCCACCAGTGGTGAGCATTGTCTTCTAACAGTAGGTCCACTGCTGTCATCCAATCTTGAGCTGGCAACTGGGATGCCTTCAGTAGCTTCTCGGTACTAATAAGCCACTGTGACACCTCTAGTGGCTTCTCCGTCCCTCTAAAGGCCTTGGGGTTCATGTCTGTGAAATTCTTGATAGAGCCTTCATAGGGATGCAGAGCCGGTGCTGGTACTGGTACTGGAAGTGGTGGTGGTGGTCTAGCCATAGCTGCCATCATCGTCTGTCTCATCAGCTCAGTCTGCTGCCACTGAGCCTGCATCATGGCATACATAAACTGAGTGGTAGGGCTCCCATCAGTCGATGGTGGAGGCATCTGAGGTCCCGACTGTGGAGGAAACTGCTGAAGGAATGGTGGGGGTGGAGGCAGTGGTACATTCCCTTCCGGTGGCATGGTAGTAGTCTGTCCAGCATGGTTGCCTGGGGGTGCTGCGATCTCTGGGTACTCCGTCGTCGGTGTCGTAGTAGGCTGTGACAGTCCTAGCTGGTAAGGTGTCGCTGGAGTCATGGGAGGATTCTGTCCCTCCGAAGTAGTCTCTTCACCAGATGTGAGGGCCAAGACAGAAGTGCGTCCGCTTCGTAGATTCATACTGTTGGCACGAGGAAGATAAGTTGATATTAGGAAAGATTAGATATGAAGTAAATCGAATAATCAAGAAAGTTTCGAAAAGATTGGAAGTCAAGAGATAGTAGTAGTTCTCGATGAGATATTCCTATTCCTATATGCAGGCTTATTGGGCACAGTCATGTAACCTAACAATATTAACGAGGACCTGCATGGGACACCACAAAAACATGTAACGCCCCAGTCCCAAAATACGTAGGACCAAGTACGTGAACATGCCAGCTGCACATATACGAAGAATACTCCAATATATAGAATCCTCATATATGCACATAAGCTGTAAATAAAAATAATCACAGGCCAGAATAACATATCTAATCTCATCACAGCTCAACACAGAAGATAATAAAGTCCAAATGAAATAAGCAGAGTATCAAAAGATAGCCGGGTGAACATACTCACTCCAAACAGCTATGAAAAATAGTCTCACAAGATCGGAGTCCGACCTCCGCAAAATAGAAAGAAAAGAGATGTAAAATAATGTCTACAACTGTCTCAGATAAGAAATAGACTAGAAGTCATAAGGCACTGCCTCGTCATCAATGTAGGATAGCTCCAATGCCGCTCCGTACTCCTGTAGAAAACCGTCTAAACCTGGAGAGATAACCAGGTCCTCAGGGGACATAGCAAGATACAAGAAAACACCATGCCATATAACTGTGATAATATAATAAGAGAGAAAGGTATGCATGCAACCGGGTTCCTGACCATTCTACTGTGAATATGCAGTTGAGATACATTCCTTCGACGCATGAGCCCTGGCTGAATATAGGATCCGGTATAGTCCCCTCTTGGGCACCAGTGACCAAGAGAATGACGTTCAAAAACGACAGTGGCCAACCTGAGAGGCTCATACCCGTATCTCCAGCGGATCTTTCGGGTTACAAGGAAAGTGCAATCGAAGCCCATACGTCGGGTAATGTTCTCCCCACCCAATGCCTAGTATCATCATCTCTATGACTGACATGTACCTCTAATAACCGCCAAGTCTTCTAGCATGCAATTCTATTGGCAGTTACCCCTATCCGTCGCACGCTCCATACATATCGGTGGCCAGCCGACTACACGGATACGTGTCCTATATGTGACTCAAATCACGTGATACAACAAGTGTCAAGGCCGTATGAGATATACCAATACCTCAACATCAATGGGTGGTCAATAAACTAAGTCAATGCAAGAGAATAAATAAAGCAAGAAAAACGACCGATAGAGTCGCTTGCACCCAAGTGTGACTTGGACGCACAGTTTAAATATCAAAAAATAAAATGCTAAAAATAATAACTGAAAATAAGAATATAATAATCACAGAGTAAGGTGGCAAGGTATCTTGCCTGCGGTACGAGAAGGGAAATTCCAAGAGTAGCAAGTGTCAGCACCAAAACTCACAAATCACAGATGACTCCAAACGCTGAAACAAATATCAAAAATGATCTCGGTGAATAAGATATACCTAGGAAACGCCTGTCCAAAAGTCAAATTCTGGAACAGGGGCAAAATCGTAATTTCGGGTCAAAACGATGTCCGCCGTTGGACTCGCTTTGCACCGAAACACGTACCAAAGTATATGGTCTCTAAAGTCATCAAACTACATGTCTACAGTTTCAGTTTGAGGAGAGAAACTCAATGGTATGTCCAGTTTTGGATTCCGAGGAGCCGTGTACAAAATCGCCCGTTTGAGTGGGTCGCGGGCCCGCCAAAAATGGGTTCCGATTCGACCTTCTCAGAATCAAACCAAACTTGTCATACAGGACCAAAATTTCGATCCGGGCCTGTTGGCGCAAGTTTCGTCTCGATCCGACGACTGTACACGAAGTTATGGGCAAGTTTGCAAAACGCCGATACGGGGGTATCTCGACGGATACGCGTTGGTTTCGACGCGCACAGGCGACGAAACTGAGTTCCGTATGTTCCCATACGTCCGCAACGTCCATACGCGCCTTTCGATGCGTATAGCGCGCGACCACGTCGCCCGATTTGTTGGGGCGTACGTCGTATCGTGAAAATTTTCTGAAATTAACTATTTTGAAAACAGTTTTTCGCACAACTTTAACATGGGTTTAATTCTCGCACAGAAAACGAAATACAGATCTACAAAATATGTTTTAATCGTGGTTATGTTGTCTTCACATGTGTTCAATTAATTTTTACAAAAGTTTAATGGACAGCGAGAAAAGTGGCCGACAAGTTGGCGTTTCAAAACAGTTTTTAATATTACAGAAAACAGATTTTTGTTCAACTTCGTCTCGAGTTTTCGAGCAAGTCGATGGATTGTTTCGAAATCCATATAGAGGATATTGAAGAGGGTCAAGTCTACTTTCCAAAAAATCTTACGGATCGAAAATCGGTGCTACGAGTAAAAAGTTACATCGTAGAGAAGTAGGGTACCTTGAGTGGAAAAACTACTCCGTGGGTGACGCGGGGCTGACTTCCGATGCCCCGTTCGTCGCGCACAAAGCTCCGTCGCCGGCGAAACAAATTCGTAGGCGAAGAGAATATGATCAGCCTCAACTTTCGTTTTGGAAGTTTAGAGTTTTGATGTTTGTAGAAAAAGTTATATATATAACAAGTTATAGCAAAAACCTAATACAAATAGGTTTAATATTAATAGTTCCCACGGGTTGTGGGTTATTACGCGAGCCTGCTGCAGCAAGGAAAAAAATTGGTGGGCCCGCCCACTTTAGTGGGTGGGTTTTATTATTATTTTTTTCCTTTTTACCTTTTCTTTAACAATTGTTGTTTCTCTCTCTCATTAGCCTGAGAGGTAATGTGGTCGGTCCACTTGGGCCGACCACCTTTGTTTTTTTTTTCAAAACTAATATATATAATACTTATATATATATATATATATATATATATATATATATATATATATATAAGCTACCAAAAATGTCTCAAAAATCACAATAAATTCCTAAAAAATCCTAGATTCTATCATATTCCATATTTAATAGGAATACGCACATGCACACATATAATAATATATATACACACACATACATTAATTATGTTAATAAACTAGTAGCATATAAATCCATAACTTATGAAATACATAAAAAAGTTATAAAAATCAAATATAAATTATGGGGGTTTACAACAAAAGAAGTGCCTTTAAGGTATCGAAAGATACGCTTAACTGCACACAAGTGTGATTCCTTAGGGTTAGCTTGAAAATGTGCACACAAGCAAACACTAAATATTATATCAGGGCGATTAACAGTTAAGTAAATTAAACTACCAATCATACCAAAACTTACTTATGTCGACCGGTTTGCCTTGCTCATCAATATCAAGCTTGGTTTAAGTTGCCATCGGAGTGCCAAGAGGTTTGACGGTTTCCAGATCAAACTTCTTTAGTAAGTCTTTTGTGTACTTGGCTTGATTAATGAACGTACCATTGTTGGTTTGTTTGATTTGTAGTCGAAGGAAGAATTTGAGTTCTCCCATCATGCTCAGCTCAAACTCATTCTGCATACACTTTGAAAATTCTTGACAAAGAGACTCATCAGTAAATCCAAATATAATATCGTCAACATAAATCTGAATCAAAAGAAGATTTCCTTTCAAAGATTTTATAAATAGTATAGTGTCAACCCTCCCTTTTGTAAAATCGTTATCAAGTAAAAAAAATAGCTTAAACAATCGTACCAAGCATGAGAGGCTTGTTTCAGACCGTATAAGTTTTTTTTTCAACTTGAAAACATAGTCAGGATTTTTGAAATCAGTAAAACCTAGAGGTTGAGCTACATAAACTTTTTCTTTTATAAAAACATTAAGAAATTTACTTTTTATGTCCATTTGAAAAAGTTTAAAATTATGAAAATATGCGAATGGATTCTAATCTCGTAACTAGGGCATAGGTCTCATCGTAGTCGATACCTTCCTCTTGATTGTATCCTTGAGCTATGAGTCGGGTCTTGTTACGAGTGACTAAACCATTCTCATCGAGTTTATTTCGAAATATCCAGCGGGTGCCAATGACCGGATGATCAATGGGCTTTGGAACAAGTTCTCAAACATGATTCCGTTCAAATTGGTTTAATTCTTCTTGCATCAAATTGGTTTAATTTCTGGTATTCTCACCTATTACCAAGTCCTTGGGATGATCAGCCATAAACTTCATTCGTTTTGGCAGACTCTCAAGGTAGCTGGTTCCGGCTTCTGGTTCTGTACGTGCTCTGCTTGATGGATCTGTAGGTGTTGTGCTTGAAGGTTCTGCAGGTGTTGTGCTTGGTGTACTGACATATTCATCATAATCGTCGATTGTCTATTGATTCAGTTCGTTAAAAGTAACGTTCATTGACTCTTCGATGATCATAGTCATTTTGTTGAAGACTCGGTACCCTTGCTTTTGGCAGCATAACCAGAGTGGTTCTAGTGACCACACTTATGTTGGTACAATTGCTTAGAAGATGACCTTTGTAGTTTTGCAATCACCAACATGTTCCATGGTTCTATTTGATATGAGAAGCTTCACCTGCACTAAGAGGCGAAGACTTTGGTATCCAAAACTTGGATACATATTTGTTAGCTTTTGGAACCCATTTGCACAAGTTCATATCAACAAATTTTCTAATCTGACAACGATTAGAAATGTGTCCATTTACACCACATTAATGACAGGAAGCATTAACATTAGTGCTATGTGTAGCAGTATGAGAACGTACAATAGTGTGATATGATGTGCGTGGATACTTGTAATAGAAAGCATGATGATGTGTAGCATTTGGTTTGCGTGCTTTCTTTGTAAATGATCTGTCAAGTGTGACTTTGTGATGTGTCACATGTCTTGTGTTAGACTGACTCATAGGTTGTACTACCTGCTTTTCCAGTCTAATCTCTAACTTTTTAGAGTTAGCACAGATCTCATCATATTTAGCAGAAAGAGCATCAATTCTAAGAGCAGATATAGAGTACTTCTTCATTTCTGTTTCTAACTCCTCCTTAAGTTTAGCATTTTCTTGAGTACTTTTCTCAATGCATTCAAGCGCCTCATGCAATCTAAACTCAAGTGTGGAGATCTTAATAGATTTATCAAAAGTAGAAGTAGCTCTATCATCATTTAATAAATAAGTAAACTTTTCATTCTCACGCTTATAGGATAGAATATCCTTTCTAGCTTGCTTATACTTATCTAATATTTTCTTGTATTCTTCCAATAGATCACTGAAAGCATCAGATAACTCTTCATAAGAGAATTCATTATGAAGACTATCATTTGCAGTTGTGGCATACAATCTCTTATTCATATGAGGGATTGTGTTGTACCTTAAATTTCGATGCTATCATGCACACGTTTGTATCATTATGAAGACTATCCTCCTCCCTGGAGTTTCTAGCTTTGCTTTCATACATGCACTCAAAGGTAGCTTCAAGAAGTTTTCAGATTATATGAGATGTTGTGCAAGTGGTAATAAGATTGAATACATTTATGTCTACAGCACAATAAAAGGCATGCATTGCTTTTGCATCAAGGCCACTTAACTTCTTCTCTTCCTCCGTGTAACTATAATAAGGCTTGTTGATTATAGAGGAAGTGAGAATAGAGGTAATAGTAGGCTTTTTGTAGCCATTAATTACAATGGACCAAAGGTCGAAATCTAAAGATTTCAGGTAGAAGCTCATCCGTGTTTTCCAGTAAGTGTAGTTGGTACCATCAAACAGTGGGGATCTGTTTGTGGCATGGCCTTCACTTATGAATTTCACAGTTGCCATGTGTGATATAGTGATCTATATAACAGATGTATTGATAATATAATAACAGTGTTACCTTTCTTTATCTATATAATTCGCTTTGATACCAATTGTAGGAACGAAATGTAAAGCACTATACTCTAGAGGATGGGTGAATAGAGTAGGCATCGAAAAATTAGTTATTAAAAATTGTTAGCAGCAATATCACAGAATATATATCACAGAAATGTAAATGAAAAGTAAAGAGCAGAGAGCAAATGCAAACACAAGGATATATACTGGTTTTCCTCTTGTGAGGACTAGTCCAGTCGGAAGAACTCTAGCTTCCAGTTGAAATCCACTATGGAAAAATGCCACAAGTTTTCATGCAAAGTTCTTGCAACATCTACAATGCGAGCTTTGATCTGAAGTACTCGACCAACTTTTGTGAAGTGTCTTTATTCAATCAAGCCTCTGATTACAATCACTCTGAAACTTCTAGACCGTACCGCACTGGCAAATCGACTAGAGGATTGTAACTGGCTTGGAATTTGAAAATGAAAGAACTTAGAACACTTTGGAAGAACGTATTAGGCTTAAAGAGAAGAGAAGAAAGGTGTATTAAAATGATAAAAATTCTTCTCTATTTATAGGTTTTTCAAAGACAGAATTCAAGCAGAATTCGGACAAAATTCTTTCAGAGAGTCTCGACAAATAGTCGTTGCATCCGTAACTGCGGGAAGACCAAGTTCAAAATCCAATGGGCACTAACCGAACTCGGGGAAAATTTGGGCCGAACTCGGGCCGAATTCTCCTGGTCCAGAGTTGTTTGGTTTATGGTTTTGTAAATCATGTTTTGGGCTTTTGAAAAGTCAGGCAGTTAGGAGCTTTCTGTAAATGGACTATTTTCAAAACAAATGATATTTTGAAAACATTTTAGGGTAGCTTATTTACCAGTACGACTCGGTGTACATCGTATTCCTAGATTCAATAAATAATGAAAACTACATTAATAAAAGAAATACATACTCAATGGCAAAATGGCTTCTTGTCTTGAATGGTAGCAGTAGCAGTTCTCAACAATTGTCCAAGTAGCCCTTATATCGAACATGGTTAGATCATTTATTAAAATTAGGTTTGACCATGGCCAATGAGCCAACATCATTAAGAATTCAATACAACACACATATTACAGCCCACATATTTAGGCTTATTATATAGAACACCCAGTGAGCGGCCAGGAGGATCAACGAATTTTCAGTCAAGGAAGCAACTTAGAATAATCTGAAAGCAACACAGAATAATCGTAAATGCACTTTGAGTCATTGGAGAAGCAACTTGGATTCATCACGGAAGTAACTTTGCATAATCGCGAAGCAACTTTGAGTCATCACGGAGGCATATTTGAATCATCATAAGAACAACTTTAATTTGAAACGAATCGAATAAGAATTCAATGACGTAAAGTGGTGCTCTGATACTATTCTGTCACATCCATTCGGAGAATCGAAAACTAGCCACTGGATATGATGTCATACAAGTCTAGATTGTACTTGCACAAGGCAAAACTATTACAGTTCCTAGTATTTCTCAGAAAACAACGACATTACAGCGGAGTAAAGCATATAACTTAAAGTTACAATAAATTATGAAGAAATATGCCTGTTTATTGATAATTACAATAGATTACAAGACTTGCAGCTGAATATAGAGTTTACAACATATTACAACGACTCTTGAATAGCCAACTGAATTACTTGCCATTTAGGCTTACAATCAAACATGCTGACTTGGCTTACAAAGGACTTGCCGACTTGGCTTATAATCTTACTGGTTCATCTGAATTTCCATGTTCCATACATTATGTTCCGTATAGCAGAAGACACCACCTTGTGAGAAGAGCTTCTGCACACCCATCCGATTCATCGATGCCAAGCACTGATCAAACGATTTCCCCTATGCACGAGCACCTGTAATGATGCCCACAAACGCGGGTCAGTACATTATCGTGTACTGGTGAACGGTGCTGGCCCAACTCACCTAAGAAGACAACAGTAAGTAATCATTTTATAGGAACATTATTAAAAGTGGTCTTTCTCGTTTCCTTAGAGTCAATTACAATTTATATCCGACAAGAATATAAAACATACAGTTCTCGTAGCAGCATAAAACATATATGTTATCACCCTTTGGTTATTCTTACCCATGGTCATATAGCTATCCATGTACATTTCTAATACTTTCTCTACCTGCACAAGACATTGTTATGAAGAAAATCAAATTTATTGTATCATAATTATCACCCTTTCAGGTGTTTTTACCCACAACTAACATCTTTCCCTGTAATAGAGTAATAACTTACCCATTCTGCATAAAACATCATTAGCATGTTACATGTCTATATGCGGGTCACTGACTACACGTCATCTTGGATTACAATGGTAAACGTCTAACTTTGGATAGGGTGCGAGCCCATGGGAGATTTTCGAATCACCGTGCTACTACTTTAACACTATGGGATTTCGGCACACTTTTCAGTACAAGGTAGCAAGCCCCACTGAAAGTCCTACAATTTCGATGTCAGTACGTCGACACCATCCTTTGTTCCCCCAGGATGAATCAGTTTCGTGGCCTCGGAGTACCGTTCGAGGAACTATATATATTGTGCACAAGTTGTCTATGATCATGCAAGTATATGCAACTTATCTATGAGAAAACATATACTTCATGACAATGAAAACTAAGTAAATAAGCCACCATTCTCATACAGCCACATATGCCATGAGCTAAAGCTCGTATTACCATATACCCAATTCAGGGTCTAGTGTAATCAACATTCTACAACAGCACCGGTTAATAGAATGTAATTACTCAATCTTTTTTCACATCTTTGATACCATACATTCTCTTGGGTCATAACTCAAATATACTCATTGCCCAGTTCTCAGGTTTTATTATCTGTATCACCATCTATTCATCGAGCTGAGGCTCGATATAGTCACTGCCTAAGTAATTGAGACTTTTGTTTCACATGTCATGTAATTCATTGCAACAGCACACAATTCAAAAGTTATTCAGAACAGTTTATGGGTCATGTGATTAATCATCTTTCGTTATCTTTCTGGATTCCATGCAAGTATCATTTAGCAATTCAACAAGAAATCATAGCATACAATTTATTAAGCATGAAGCTAAAGGATCTTCGAAGGACTCACACTACTCACATTTATAAAATAGTTTCTGACGCGGTCGTATAACCTTCCGAGCGATCCTGCCGTATATTTCCAAGTCCAACAAGGCTTTATCGAACCAACCAGCCATCATAATGCACCGTGCGGGTCAAAGGACTACACATTTTAGGTATATTAGGATTCCTATTTTTTTCCTATTTAGGAAATCCCACTACACCAAAATGGACATTTTGGAACACTAGACATTTTTCAATCTGGAACGCTTATTGTTCGTACCTAGGTGTTGCAACGAAATAAAAGCGTTCCAAATCAAAAAAAAGTGTTCATGATATATTTTATTTTAATTTTAATTTATTATTATTACATAGGTATGCTTTAATAACATTCCAAATGCGTTCCAAATTAAGGATGCTACACATGTGCATGTCATGTGCTTAGTAGGAAAGTGTTCCAAAACCCTCCTCCTTCTCAAATAATTTCCTTCATTTCTTTCCAAAAAAAAACTATTTTATTTTCCCTCAAATAATTTCCCTCTTTTTCCAAAAACCCTCTTCTTTTTTTCCTTGAAAATTTCCCCTCTGCCCCCGATGAGTTTGCAGTTCATCCTTTGGAGTTCACAAGCCATCTCGACGAGATCGTCGGCCATCTCGACAAGATCGCAAACCTTCCGGACGAGATCGCAAGGAACGTTTACTCTCTCCCCCGTTTGTTCTTTCTCTTTTTCGACGAGTTTTTGGTTAGGGCTTTAATTTGGTATTTTGTTAGATGAATTAGGGCTTTAATTAGGTATTTGGTTGGATGAATTAGGGCTTTAATTCGGTTGAGTTAGAGTTTTACTTAGGTATTTGGTTGGATGAATTACAAGAGAGAGATGTAGAATTTGTCCTTTAATTAGGTATTGTGTTTCAATATAATTCTCCGATTTCACATATAAAACATGCTCTAATCCTATTCAACTTGTTGATTTTGTTCTTCATTATCTGGTTTCAATATAATTGGGTATTGGGTTCTCCATATGCTCAAATAAAAATTCTTCTCAAAGTGTCACTGAGCTTGTAAGATCTCATTCAGAACAAGAAATGTGTGAAAGTTATATCAGTCACATTAATGGCAAATGACAATCTTACTGATAATTCTGACTATAATAAACAATCTTACTATCAGCACGTCATATTTTACGACATGGGGGCGAGCAGTACTTATGCTGCACTGGTTTATTTCTCTGCCTATAATGCTAAAGAGTTTGGGAAGACGGTGTCGGTCAACCAGTTCCAGGTATGGCTCTGCTATGACATCGGGATTCTAAGTTTTATCTTGTGCATAAATCGAAATAGTAGATTAACTATATAGGATACAAGCACCGGCTCTCAAAAAGTTGGTACCAGTGTCCATTGCAGTGTTGGACACATACTGCATATATGACACAGATGCTCCAAAATATACTAGGATACGCAAATGAAGGTGCTGTATCTATGTTATCGTGTTCATATTGACATAGTGCTGTGGATTAACTAGGCTAAATCTTGTGCTACCGTTAGTGTTTTGAATCTTTTGATTGTTAGTTAGTAGAGTATGGAAATTGAAGGTTATACAGGAGAGTGAGGGGCAAATTTTTCGACCCATGCAAATTGCCCATATTGAAAGTTTCACACCAGACTAATGAATAGGGATATTAGAGATTGACAACAAGATAGTAAATTATAGCTTAAGAAGAAAATATGCATTTTAAGATATCCTTGGTTTATAGAGAGATTATGCAACCTAGGAAGCAGCAGAGTGAATTTTGTACTCGCAAGGAATAAAAACAACTAAGATTGAGGTAAAAGGTGCTGCTACAAAGGAGGGCCCTAATCTTTTCTATGCCTAGTGAATTCTATGACTATCGAGTGTATTTGTCCAGAATTTGAAGACATCTACCCTTTATACTTGTGTTTTTTCACAGGTACAGAAACCCTTCTGCATTTACTTATGAAAGACGTCTTTTCTGTCCATTTGAATATGTTATCCAGCCTCCATCTTCATATAAAGCTGAACATATGCAATCAACAAACCGGAGCTTCCTTATGGAGTATCAGAACTGAAACAATACAAAGGACCTTAGAGTTTCATTATTCCTGGAAACCATGGTTGGTAGTTATTGCTATATAATAATATTTACTTGTATTGTTATTTTTCTGTTATGTTTTCATGTTTTCTTGAACTGCTCTCCTAACATTTGAGGTTTTTTGTTTTCATGTTTTCATGCTTGAGAAGAGGTTTATTAATCTGCAAAAAGAAATTGTTATATCTTCTATATTTTTTGTTTAATCTATGCTGATTGTACTAAATTTCATGTTAGAACCTAAAGCAAAGGCTTCTCAAGACTCTAAAGCTCGAGTTTTATTTCAGGATTACCATCTTGTGTGATGCTTAGTTACTGTTGCATAAAAATTATATTCTAAATATAATGTTCTGGAGGTGACTGCAAACAGGATGATTGGATAGTCGCGTCAGACAAAGAGTTAAAATTTGATTTTCTTGTTGAAATAAGAGTTAATGGGAACCATATATTATATTCCTTTTGTATTACATTTGTTTTCAAGGTGTTTCTTTGATAACATAATAGCCAACTTTTACCTTTTACCTTCCCGACCTCAATAATAATAACTTGCCACTTAGTACATGTATATCTGTTGTTGTAGGCAGAAAACGGTAGGGCACATACCCGTTGCAACAAGTGCCAACTGGTCAGTGGGCAGATTTGTGGAGATTGTCTTTACATGAGGTGCAGATTCTCATTCCAATTGCTGTAGACCATAGTAGTTCTTGTTCATCTACAAATGAATATATATTAGTTTAATACAATCATCTAGGTGTAGAAGGCTACATTATAATCTTAATCTAGAACATATGAAATGCTTATTAAGAAATATTTATCGTCAATCAGGTAGATTTGATTTATTCAGAATCTTACACTCAATAGCAACGGACAAGAATGTTCTGCTGTTGGAACTTCTTGTATCCCATTAAGATAGTTAAGTTCTTATTTTAGCATTCACGATTTGTATGTGCTTATTTATGTATGTGAATGCACTTCAACCCCAGATATGATGATCCACATGATTTGTCATCTATCTTCATTGAAGGGTCATTTAATGCATAGTTTTCTTCGCTAATAACATTTTATCCTCTGAAATTTATACAAATGAAGCTCTTTGATTATAATCCCAAATTTCTTGACAAGAAAACCATATCAAGTCAATAAATTCAATATCACCGATACGATACAATATCGATAACCAAGAGCACGCAATACGAAAAAACACAATAGGGAACCAAGATACACGAAACACGAAATACAATAAAATATAATACACTCACATATCTGCACGAAATACCAGTACTGAAAACGGATATTACATAAATATATATCATGAAGCCAACTTAAAATTGTCAACAAATGCTTAAGTGTGGATACTTGAAAGGTTTAATTAGTTCCATATTATTGTCTCTTTTTGTACTAATGGGTTCATGCCTGCATAATTTCAACTAGAACACGAACGATGAAGGTAGTGGGATATTGTCACCTCACAGTAAACATAAAAAAATTGATGGAAAAAAAATATAAATTTTGGATCTAAACAATTTGGATACAAATTTGCAGTTTAGACAACATTTTGATGCACAATTCCACACCTAGTTTGTTGCTATATTACTCATAGACTGCAAGTGAATCCCAAATTAACTGAAGATAGAACTGACCAACATAATACTAAAATAAACATGGTTGCATCTCTCTTAAGAGGGTTGATAAGCTGCAGCTAAAAGGATGATCATCCTCGGTCCCTGCAGTGATAAAAGGACAAAAAAAACACCAACTAAAACTTTCAGAGGCGACTTCAATTGCTACTGTAATAAAAGCATTATATTACTTTTGAAGCACCGAAGTTATCATGCAATCTGGATCCTAAAAATATCTTAATCTTACAGGGGACAACACCTGAACTAAAACTTAAACCTATGTTTGTCTTAAATGGCAAAATTGTGCTATAATTTATGAGTGCAGTATGTATGTATCCGAGTGAAGCATTCCATACAGAATAAAGCAAATTCCTACCACTTGATCCATGCAAGACACTACTCTGCCTATTAAGCACTATTTTGACTTTAGCCATAATACAGATACGGAGAGAATGCTTTGGAGGTTAAGAAGAATCATAGTTGGATTTGCCCAGTTTGTCGAGGCATCTGCAACTGCACCGCCTGTCGATTCAAGAAAGGATGGACCCCTACTGGCTGCCTGTACCAGAAAGTAAGCTGTGGTGCTTCCTTTTTTTTTTCTAAGGACATTTACCATCTTCTAAAGCCTTCAGTCTTCTAAATATTCTTGTGTTACAATAATCTTGGTATATTATGCAGGTCCGCAATCTGGGATATGAATCGGTGGCACATTATCTAGTTCAAACTCGCCAAACAATTGCAGGAGACCAGGTTTCTGTGCAGTCGGGGTCCCTAAAGAAGTCATCATCCTTGTGCGTAGATGCAGATGTTGCAAGTAAGTCAAGATGTGAAAGCATTGCAAGTAAGTCTTCAGTTTTTTGGTATAGTTTTGACATCTACCAAAATTTGTGACTTGGATTTGAGTATCCGGATTGAGTATCAGTTTTTGGGTCTGTATGGTGATGCCTTATGTTTTTGGGTATCAGATTTTGGGTATGTATGATGCTGCCTATATGTTTTTGGGTATCAATTTTTGGGTCTGTATGCTGCTGCCTATATGATGTTGCTCTTCCTTGACATTATTCATTAGTTATCATGAACTGATTAATTTAGCCTCTACATTTGGCCTGTATACAAATACTCATACTACACGTGAACTGATACTACACTTGGTTGGGATTGATACTACACTTGAACTGATCATGATGTGTTGTTGATTTTGGATTATCTTACTGATTATTTGGTCTTCGAGTTTCAGTTTTGGGGTATCAGTTTTTTGATGATTCATTTAGTCCACTCTACGCTATACAGACACCAGTCATTTAGTCCACTCTACGCTGATTTTGGGTTATCTTACTGATTATTTGGTCTCTAAACCCCAAAACTGAAACTCAAAGATACTCGTGTTCAGTCCACTCTACGCTATTGTATAGTTTGTTGACTTTCTTAGAATGTCTTAGATATTCATGTTCAGTCCACTCTACGCTATTGTATAGTTATTGTATAGTTGTTGACTTTCTTACTTCTTGTGCATATTCCTTTATTTATGACTTTCACCTGGGACAAAGAGGCAAATATGGAAAGACTTGCATCCATTTGAATTAGAATCTGAATATTTCCTCCCCTTTTGGATTTATCCTTAAGTTTCATTTGTTTCTATTTTCTTGTTACATGCCTATCCAGCACAATCTAGTATATTACCTAGTGTCATTATTACGTTCTTGTAATTTTTTAGGTTGCTGCACTTGAAGGGGTATCCTTCGAAGCAAGACTTTTCAACAGATAGATAGCAGGTTTAAACTTAGTCTGTTGTGTAGTGTCGACTCGCTTTTTGACATTTAATATGCTTGATTTGCAGGAAGGAGATGAAACCATCAAATAGAGGTACCCACACAACAATCTAGATATTTTCTATACAAATTTATTTGTGCTATTAAACATGAATTACATTAGATTTCAAAAGTGTTTTTTTTTCTAATGAAGTGTAAATATATTTGTAAACCTACCATATTCAGTTGGATCGTATGATTTCTGGTATACTAAATGAACTAAAGTGCCATTATATAATTTTTAATCAGTTGGTCACCTCAAGTATTGTGTCATGTTGATGTGTATCGCGTATCGGATCGTGTTGATGGAGTTCCATGGCACCGGAAGGCGGACTCCCTTGTGTTGCTAGAACCAGAATTTGCTACCAGTAGAGTGCAGACATGCACATGCACAAACACACACAAACACATGCCTGCGTACATATACATATATTTCTTGTTGCATACCAGATTATTTGAGGACTTAAATATGGATACAATTGTCTATGCATTATATCTCACTCTTCCTTTGAGTTTATCTCATTATCAACATGTTTGATATAGATTTTACATGTGACTTGTTTATCTCCACCATCAATTATCAAATTATCAAATGTATATATTTTATTTTCACCTTTGTAATGTATATACTGCATCCAACCATTTTATTTCCTTTTCTATTCCCTTCATGATATCTTATCCAATAGAGAATCATGTACTTAGAAATAAAACTGTCTATAAAGTTTGTGTACTGACAGTGTGCAATATATTCCTGGAGGATGTGGATGTTGCTAAGCATGGAAAGATTTGTAAGATCTTCTCTAATCTTGTTTTTTTTTCTCTATTTGGCAAATGTGAGATAGTAACTTCCATATCTTGATGTATTGCAGATTTCTGTCAATGAATATGCACTCTGGTAGTGGATGCGATATAAAGAGAGTAGATATATCGGTTGATGGTGACAAGACTTTGACATAAGCTTTAAGATATGAGAAGATCTTTGTATCGTACATGTCATATGAGAGAGATCAAAGCAGGTTTACTACAGAAGTTGGTTCATCCACCAGATCATCTAGGAGGGGGTTTGAGGGTGCTTGATTTTAAATTGCCCTAGTTTTATTTTGAATACTAGGAACTAGAGATGAATGTTATCATATTTTGTACTTCTCAATAATTTTGAACTATTTCAATTTTTCTGGTGAATATTTGTGACTTGTGTAAAGCTTTAACAACTTTTTCTTTTGCAGTGATGTGTATATTGTAGTTTGGAAGGAAAGTTTTGACTAGTGTCTGTTTGAAATAATATATTAAAGTGTTATCTGTTTTAAAAGAGTAGCATTGTGGATCTCTTGAAGAGATGTTTTAGTGTGTTAATAATTTGCTCAAATGTTCCCTCATTTACTGTTGTGTTTAAGTTATTACTCCATTTTGTGTCTTTAGACTAACTTGATTTAGAATAGTGAAAAAAGGTAATGGATGAAAGTATACTATGTTGTGCCTATATTCCTGATATCATCTTTTGATGTGATATCTTCAAAAATCTGATTGCAGCACCACTTATGTGTTTCCATGTTCAGTTTAGAAATCATTAGATTTAATTTTTGTTTAAACTAAAAATTGGAATGCAAAAATGAAATTAAAAAATAAACAGGAACGTTAATAAAGTGTTGCAAACATAACCATAAGAATAATGCAAAAGTGTTGCAAATTATACTTAGGAATGGGCTTAAAGTGTTCCAAAATGCCATTTAGTAACATTTTAAATATGTTCCAAAAATAATTTAGAAACACAATATATATGTTCCAAAATCTAATTTTGGAACACCTCATAACTGTTCCAAACTAAATATAGGAACGCTTTATAACCGTTCCAAATATTGCAACGCCACTTTTAGGAACGGTTATGATATGTTCCTAAAATTATTAGGAACATATAAAAACTGTTCCTAAATGTCTTTTTTGGTGTAGTGTCCGGTCATGATCTAGAATATTTTTTTCTCATCCTACATATATGAGGTGAGAGTGGAGGCATAAAGCAGAGCACAACAGTTGAAATTCGGGGTACTCATCCATAGGAGATCTAACAGAAAGTTTGTACTTTCTCTTAGGGCTTGCCATACAAGGCAGAAGAAAGGAGGAGATCTGATCAAGTCGTCAACTTCGGTTAGGCAGATTACTATGGGTTGGTGAGTGACTTTATTGTAATCTCCGCCGTTTCTTCTTGAGTGTGCTGAGCGGGTTGAACATATTAGCACAAAGGGTTCAACATTATTTTTGTCAATCTTGTAATTTTATCTAAGTTATATAGATTGTGATTTATCCAGGTGACGTAGTCACCACTATATGCTTGTCTTTATCTGTGCTTGGTGTTCGTTAGATGGAGTTGATTATTTCAGGTGGGTTGGTCTAAGTTTCTCATGCGGCAACGTCTCGGACACGGTATCAAAGTGCTTGTAGGGCATGTTTGATTTCCAACATATACAAGTTTTATTATAAGTTGTGGCAAAATGGTGACTCAAGGGCTTTGTAATCTTTCTTAATGCAGAAATAATTCATTTTGGATCTAATGCAGCAAATTTGTTTGGTCTTTGCCCGTCATGGTTGCTTATTGTTCTTCGCAAAAGTCATCCTCGTATAATCTATCCAAATAGAAGAAATAACCATCTTGCAAATATCATCCTCGCAGAATCGTGATGAGATAAAGAAAATGACCATCCTCACATAATTCTGGTCAATCAAAATGGCAATTCTCGCATTGTTTTAGATTATAAAAAAGGTAGAATTATTCCCAAGATACTTACTCCGAAAAACTTGATCCCAACGAGCTGAGTCATTCATAATAACACTATCGATCGAACTAGAAAGGATAAGAGGCTTGTGGGATTAACGCGATAGAGTAGAGATGACTATATTGCTGGTAGCAAACTCCAGGCTAATATGAAGTGCATATATACATATTAGGTCTTGGAATGAAAGAATTTCGAATCTGCTTTGTCTACCAACAACAAAGCTATAAAAACTCGACTTTCATCAAAAAATAAGACGGGGTTCGTCAAACTTGATGGATTTCGATCAGTTGTTACGAGGGCTCATATCACCTCGACTGGAAGAACCCGGATATGCACTTTCCATTGAAAAAATTCGTATGGCGTCCGCCCTCGCTTCCTTCCACAGGAGCTCTATCATTACACAAAAATGCATTCTTCCAACTCCCAAAGGTTTGATAACAAAGAATACAATTGCAATCATGAGAATGAATTGATTAATATCTTTTGCTCAATCGAAATGGCTATCCTCGCATAATTCTTGTATAATTCTGCTCAGTCAAAATGGCCATTCTTGCACAATTCTGCTGAGTCAAAGAGGTCGGTCGCGAATAAATCAAAATTCTGTTCCACTCTGCTCAGACAAAGAAGTGGTCATCCTCGCAGAATTTGGCCCAACATAAATAGGCAATCTCACAGAATTCTGCTAAAATGGAAAATCTTGCATAATTTTGCCTCGTCAGAGAGCATACACATTAATATGATGACGACTTTAACAATCTGACATCCCGCAATACCAGAATGGTACTAAATTGCCTGACATTCCTCACTTTCAGATGATCATGCAATTGGCTAACAATTCTGCAAAAACCGACAGCCCACACTGTCAGACAAGCACTTATTTGGCCGTTAATTCCGAAGACGAGGGCACTAAGCCAAAGGAAACGTCTGCTGGTAACTACAAAACTTGGGGATCAGAAGACTATTGGATTCATCTGCCAATAGTTGGACGATGTGATTTTTCATCATGTTTCCATGGAGAGTTATGTGAAGATATTATGGGAGAAGTTACACTTTCTATATAAAGGGAAGAAGACTAGGAATAAGGCATTTATTATTCACTAAATAATCAACTTGAAGTAGAAGGAGGATGCCTCGATAGCACAACATCTGAACAAGGTTCAGATGATCATCAATTAGTTTCTTTGTGATGAAGATGTTGATTAATGATGAACTTCAACCCCTATTGCGCTTGAGTTCTCATTCGGACTTTTGGGTGACATTGGTGGTATGGGTGAGTAACTCTGCTACAAGGAGAGTTATCACAATGGAGCAACCAAAATTAGTATGTTGAATGAGGAGATATGATATAAGCAACACCAATTATTGCAAGAGGCCTCTCTGGTTGCTTCCAAAAGGAAGGAGAGGCCCAAGTCACATGCTATAACATGAGGTAGTTCTCGGGACCTTATGAAAGTGGACCGCTAGGAAGGCTATCTACGAAATAAGACTACAAGAAACTCAAAGATGAAAAGACAAAAAGCAAGACAAACGATCAGAAGGATGTCACAGCCATAGAGTATATCATCAGCACAGCAACCTAGACGCTATACTCTTGTAGCAGGTGTTATAACCACGATCAGGTATTGGAAACGCGTGTGCCTTACCATGCCACTCTATGAAGAAGGGTCTTTACGATGTATCGAAACGACTATTTTGGACAAGTGAAGATGAGCGACAAGGGAACATTAGTGGTTTTGGGCATCGAATGTGTGCACTTGATGATGGAGCTTGGGAAGAAGCTTGTCCTCAAGGAGATTTTGTCACGTACAGAGTTCGCACCCCAACCTGACGATTGTCGGAAGGATGGACGATTATGGTTGTTGTAGTATGTTTTGGGACAAGAACTAGATGCTTACATAGGGTTCCCAATTACTAGCTTGGGGGTTATATGCTACTACATGTACATGTTCAAGCCATTAAGGTGTACAAATGAGCTCAAGCATCGGATGAGGGCTCAATGGGTGTTCTACAGTGTGTTGTTAATTCATGAGGCTGTTGGAAAGGTTCTTCAAGAAGATTTGAGGAGAATGGAGGATTCAGTTCATTGGGGGAAGCGACAAATAGGGATGTGTTGGATCTTGAGGGTCAGACTGTCAGTTCCATAACAACTGGTCAGTTTCTAGGTGGGAGTTGTTTCACGAATTCGAGTTCGACACTCGGAAGGGTGTCCAAGCTTATTAGAGCGACGCCGATTTCAGTAGGTTGAAGCCATAAAGGAGATAATGGAGTGTAGCAAACTCAAGAAACGACGAATACATCTCCATTTGCACAGTTCAGGGGAGTTGTAGGTCTTCGACGACGTGCATCGAGCATGGACTTACTCTGCTCGAGGATGAAGATATACGAGAGAGCTCTCATGTCGAACATGATAGTAGGAATTGTCATTCCTCGTTACTGATATCCATATTTCTATGGATATACTGTGGTGTATTCTATACTTTTTGTATCTTTATGTATTTTATAATGATATTGTATCTCATATTCCGTACCATGTGTACATGTATCCAAGGCCGGCCCTGGGATAAACAAGACTAGACTTTGGGCTTGGACAACCCCCCTCTGCTAGGGCAACCCTCCAGCCTTAAATATGATCCCACCAAAGGTCAGGGTCCCGGATGATCACCAGGACTGGCTTACAATAAGGATCAAGGGGCAGCCAAAATTAGTTCCGGATAGGACGACACAACCCTCCGGACCGGCCCTGCTTGTATCCAATACTGGACTAGTATACCCTACTTAGTTTTCCTAATTTGAATTGGGTTCAGAGTGTGTTTTCGAGGACCTTACGAGTTGGCCGCTCATAAGGTAATCTATGGGTCTAAAACAGAATAACTAGACATGCTACCTAAGTTTATTGTTGTTTTCTTGATAAAATAACCTAACATAATAGACTATCCTGGACCAGTAGAAACCCTTGTTTGTGCCATGTACCCGTACTACAACCCGTACATAGAACGACGTACTAGAAAAATTGTCACTCCATGTTTCCGATATATTTATTTCCATATCTTTCAGTATTTTATACTGATATTGTATCAAGTATTTCATACCATATGTACTTGTATACGATACAACTAGCTAGTATACCCTGCTTACTTTTCCTATTTTAATTAGGTTCCTGTGAGTGTTTTTGGTAACTGCACAAGCGGACCGCCGTGGGGTAATTGACCGATCAAAAACATAATATATGCACATATGTAAACTAACTTTATTATTATTTCCGATAAAATAACATAACCAATAGACTGCCCTAGGCCAGTGGAGATCCTTGGTTGTGTCATGAATCCGTATTAGGTCCCGTACAAAAATGATATATCTGGAAATGTGCAAATTCTCAAATTTTTCAGAGCCATCGACGGTACACCGACAGTACACATACGATATGTTGTGCACCCATACATGTTGGTGCTTTCTTTACATGGAGAGAGCTTGCTCTCAACATGCCTTGTAAAAGTTTAGTCCCACATCGAAAATGCACCATGAGTTATCTCAACATATATGCTTGGTTGTGTTGTTGAGAGATGCACATGGGATGGTGACCCTAAGGAGGGAACCATGTGGGTGATTTTACTAGGAGGTAAGAATAAGGCTCCAAGGATTAAGCATTAATACTTTTGTCATTCTCTTGGATTAATTCCATTTGGAGCTAAGCCTAGCGACTCGGACTCGGGCTCATGTGGCGTTTTGTTGGCGCACTTTGCACTTAGAGGGCTCCGCTGACTGTGCAGACTACAAGTCAGTTATGGAAAGACTGATTCAATCCGATTAATTCAGATCCACCTTTTGTGGGATTTAATTCAATATTTTCATAAGATTTGAATTAATTTCGTTGTTATCTTTGTGGGATTTGAATTAATTTCGTTGCCATCTTTGTGGGATTTGATTCAATCTTTCCATAAGATTTGAATTAATTTCGTTGCTATCTTTGTGAGATTTAATTCAATCTTTCAATAACTGAAAGGCGGTTAGGGTTTTCACCCTCTCTATATATACTCTCTTCTGGCCTCCTTTGTGAGGTACTACGAATTTTTATAAGTCAGAAAAGAGAGAGAGAGAGAGGGAGCTGCTGCCGCCATTGCAAGTCCATTCGAGGAGTCAGAACAGAGGTGACTTCGAGCGTTCCACAAGTTCTTCAACTTGCTGGTTCCTGGAAGCAATTCGTGTGGGGCGAATCTTGCTTTGAGCAACGGTGTTTTGACACCCCAGCAACTTTTTTCATCTCTTCTTTCTCTAGATTATTGTAAATCGTTCTGTCCCAATTGCAACACGTTTGCAAGGAAGAACGAGAGATCTTCTCTTCTCTATTTTCCTCCTTCAGATTGTAATTTGGTTATTTGATTTTTTTGTACCATCGTAGATCTTGAGTTTGATCACTGCAAAGTTTTTTGTGTGACATCTCAGATCTTGATTGCATCAGTTTTCCATCTTTGATCAAGCCCCGGAAATAACAATCTCAAAGCAAGATCCTTGTAGATGGAAAACATTAATGCTTCGCTCGTCCAATCGGACTACTGCAAGTTGGAAAAGTTCGATGGAGAGCATTATCATGTCTGGAAGAGGGAGATTTATCTAACTCTTCAACTCAAAGATGTTGATCATGTACTGTTGGAGGAAGAACCTTCTGTTCCAGTCACTGGGTCTACTGCCGCAATCAATGCGGCTACCAAACTCCAGGCCAAATGGAGAAGGAAAAATAGCATCTGCAGGCTTCTCATCCTGAATGCTATGGAGGATTCCCTGGCAGAATCCTACTCGAAGAAGGAATTTGCCAGAGACATATGGCAGTCTGTGGAAAAACTGTATGAAGAAGACAGGAACAGGAGCAAGATGTTTGTGGTTGAAAAATATCACAAATTGTTCTTTGAGGACGAGAAGTCCATGTTGCCACAGGTGAAGGAATTTCTGAAGCTGTGTCAGAAACTGGAAGACGAAGAGAAGCCCCTTCCCGACAAGTTTGTCGTGGGAGGGATCGTCTCAAAATTTCCTGCTGGATGGAGTACCTTCTATGCAAGGATGCTCAGAAAGAAGCTAGCCATTAGCTTGGGAGATCTACTTCAAGAGATCCATGTTGAGGACGAGATGCGTTCCCAACAGAAGATGGACACTCTGCCCAAACAGTTGGCTAAGGCCAATCTAGTGCAGACGAGAGATCCCAAGGGGAAGCAGGCGGCTTCTCATCACAAGAAGAAGGACTTCACCAATCTAAAAGTGAAGGGTCCTTCATTCAAGCAACAGAAGTCCAAGTCCCAAGTGACTTGTTTCAATTATGGCAAGAAAGGCCACTACAAGAGTGAATGCAGATCCAAGCCTAAACAATCAGATAAAGGTGAGCCTAGTAAGGTTTCATTGGTTTCTAACATTGTTGCTATGATCGCACAGGTCACAACTGTGGGGGTTGACTCTGACTGATGGATAGACATTGGTACGACTTGCCATGTCTGTTCTGACAAGGAATGGTTCGTCACGTACCAGCCGATATCTGAGAAGGTTGTCATGGCGAACCAGGCCCAAGCTGAAGTTCTGGGGATCGGAACTGTGGAGCTGAAACTCACTTCTGGGAACACTCTGACGCTTCAAGGTGTGAAGCATGTTCCTGTGATTGCCAAGAACCTGATCTCTGGGAGCCTGCTCTGCAATGCAGGCTTGAGGATGGACATCAATGCTGGTCAGATGGTGATGTCCAAGAAGGAAACATACTTCGGAAAGGCTTATCAAACCGAAGGAATGTTTAAAATTCAGCTTATCAACCAGTTTAATGACATAAATGCAGTTGCATTTTCTGATTATTCTTTTGAGTTGTGGCATAATAGACTAGGACATGTTCATTGTAAAAGGATTAACAAAATGTCTAGTCTAGGGCTTATCTGCAAATGTGGGGGTAAGGTGGAGAAGTGTGAAGTATGTGCTCAGACGAAGATCACAAGGAAACCCTTTAATCGGGTTAATCGAAGCACAGATCTTCTGGAGTTAGTACACTCCGATATCTGTGACTTCAAACATTTCTCCACGAAGGCCGGGATGAAGTATTTCATAACCTTCATCGACGACTTCTCAAAATATGCGTTCGTCTACTTGCTCAAGACTAAAGACAAAGCTTTCGAGAAGTTCAAAGAGTTCAGGGCCGAAGCTGAACGGCAGACTGGACAACAACTCAAGAGGTTGAGAAGTGATCGAGGTGGGGAGTACAGGTCTCATGACTTCACATCGTTCTGCAAAGAACATGGAATCATATGCGAGACTACTGCTCCATATTCTCCTCAATCCAACGGAGTAGCAGAGAGGAAGAACCGAACATTAACAAAAATGATGAATTCAATGCTGCTTACTGCAGGTCTTCCAAAATGCTACTGTGGAGAAGCTGTATTAACGGCCACTTTCATTCTGAATAGAGTGCCATATGCAACTTCGGACGTAACTCCTCATGAACTCTGGTTCAAAGTCAGACCAAACTTGAATGTCATTCGAGTGTGGGGGTGTCTGGCATATGTGAAGCTCCCAGATCTGAAGATTCAGAAGCTAGGAACAAGGACTACGAAGGCGATCTTTTTGGGGTATGCCGAGAAGAGTGATGCTCGGAGATTTCTTGATATTGAGTCAAATCATATAATCGAATCTCGCGATACTAAATACTTTGAAGACAAGTTTGCAAAAGACAAAAATATTGTTCTTTCGGACATTGCGGAAAATGATGTAGGTGCAAATGAGACTGAAATCTCATATGGGCCAGTAGTCCAAGAAGAAGCTGTTGTTGATGAAACAACTCTTGTACCAGAACTCGCAAAGCCGTCAGCAAAGCGAGCGAGGAGACCAAAAGACTTCGGAGATGACTTTGTCACCTATCATGTGGAAGCAGATCTGCTTACCTATGACGAGGCGATGAAGACCAGAGATGCTATCTTCTGGAAGGAGGCAGTGAATGACGAGTTTGACTCTATCACCTCCAATAACACATGGGTGTTGGTAGATCTTCCTGAAGGAGAAAAGCCTATCGGATGTAAATGGATCTTCAAGAAGAAGATGAAGGCAGATGGATCTATTGACAAGTTCAAGGCCAGGCTGGTAGCCAAGGGATTTTCTCAGAAACAGGGGATAGACTACTTTGACACGTACGCTCCAGTAGCTCGGATGACCACCATCAGGATGTTAATCGCTCTAGCAGCCATACATAAGTTGGTGATACATCAGATGGATGTAAAAACAGCATTCCTGAATAGAGAGCTGACCGAAGAGATTTACATGCAACAGCCAGATGGATTTGTCGTCAAAGGTCTTGAAGACAAAGTCTGCAAGTTGGTGAAATCATTGTATGGTTTGAAGCAAGCTCCCAAGATGTGGCATGAGAAGATTGACAAAGTTATTAGGTCAAACGGCTACAGAGTCAGCGAGACGGACAAATGTGTTTTCGTTTGTCTGTACGTGGACGACATGCTAATTCTAGGGACGAATATAGGCTGTGTCACGGAGACAAAGAAGTTCCTCTCAACCAAGTTCAGTATGAAGGACTTGGGGAATGCAGATGTCATCTTGGGCATAAAGATCATCCGGACAGACACTGGAGTAGCGCTGTCACAATCTCACTACATTGAGAAGATGCTCACACGCTATGGGTATAAGGATCTTCCAGGGATCGATACGCCATACAGGTGTGATCAGAAGCTGAAGCCAAACTCGAGGGAAAGCGTCAGGCAGCTGGAGTATTCTAGCATTATCGGAAGTTTGATGTACGCTACCACTGCCACAAGGCCTGATATAGCTTTCGCCGTGGGAATGCTGAGTCGGTTCACAAGCAACCCAGGGGTTGATCACTGGAAAGCTGTGAAGCGGGTGATGAGATATCTCAAAAAGACTCAGACATATGCACTGCACTACAACGGATATCCGACATTAGTGGAAGGCTTCAGTGATGCTAGCTGGTGTTCAGAGGTGGAAAGCGAGAGATCCACAGGTGGATATGTCTTTTCCTTGGGTGGAGCTGCTATATCATGGAAGTCGAAGAAGCAGACTATACTCTCTCGTTCCTCCATGGAATCTGAATTCTATGCACTTGAAACTGCAGCAGATGAAGCAGAATGGCTTCGGGAGCTCATGTATGATCTTCCAGTGGTTGGGGCTCAGATACCGGCGATACCGATATACTGTGACAACCAGGCGACTGCGGCGGTGGCATCAAATGACCTCTTCAACGGAAAGAAGAGGAATATGCGGTTGAAGCACAGGACAGTACACGATCTTATCAAAAGATGTGTAATTGCAGTGATTGATGTTCGGAGTCAGGAGAACCTGACAGATCCGTTCACAAAGGGCCTCAAGCGCCAGTTGGTCGATGACACAGCTTGTAAAATGGGCTTGAAGGCATTATGATAGTGTGTCTTTGTAATCCTACTATAAAGTTTTATGCTATTAGTTTAAAGAGAAATCTACTAGGCATCTAATTTTTGGTTCAAAAGAGGATCACTGACTGGAAAACTATCAGGTAACAATGGGTACTTGTTCTCTGGAACATGGAAGGGATACGGACCCATAACCACTGTTGTCTACTATGTATTTTCTGCGAAAAAAACAGATCCTGTGGAAGGTTGGCTTAAACGCCTTAACGAGTTCTCAGGCAGAGTGAATGCCTGGTGTGCTTTACAGGAAGCACGGTAGAGCAGCACTACAAGGAGTGAAACTCCATGCTACAGTGGGGTGACTCCACCATGAGGTTCCCAGGTCTGGGGTAATGCCTCGACTTTGCAAGCCAAGTCATAGCGGCGTAGCACCGCAAATAGGCAGGTAGCCTAATGCTGTATAACGTAATTAAAGAGTTGTAGACAGCACTACAAAGGGGAGGATGGTCCCATGTTACAGTGGCACGACACCACGATGAGGTACCCAGGTAGGGGTAAAGCCTTGGCCTTGCAAGCCATGTCGTTGCGGCGTAACACCGCAAGGAAGCCTTAGGCTTCATGCTGAGTAGATTGGCACTACAAAGAGGCTGAGACCTCATGCTACAGTAGGATGACACTACGATGAGGTTCCCATGTAGGGGTAATGCCTCGGCTTCAGGCCATGTCATAGCGGCGTAGCACCGCAAGGAAGCGCAAGGCTTCATGCCATGTCTCTTTAATAAAGAACTCACCTATAGTGTATAGAAAGAGATATCAGGCCGTCTCTTGAGGGTAAACTTGTAGACGTCCAAAATTATACACTGAAACCAGGCTGGCACAGGGTCTTTAATGTGCAGCCAGAAGCACACATAACTACACTTTGTGAGTGGGAAGAATTACAATTGTGGTGCAGAATTCAAGGCGTAGTCCATTCTTGTATCACATTATTATTTAATCCATGCGGGAAGATTCAAGTCGTCAGCGACATCTATCCTATTGCAAAATGGACAGTTACTGTGGGGAACGCTCAACCCTGGACACATATATATGTTGTGATATGTGGGGGATTATTGGTGCTTTCTTTACATGGAGAGAGCTTGCTCTCAACATGTCTTGTAAAAGTTTAGTCCCACATCGGAAATGCACCATGATTTATCTCAACATATATGCTTGGTTGTGTTGTTGAGAGATGCAAATGGGATGGTGACCCTAAGGAGGGAACCATGTGGGTGATTTTACTAGGAGGTAAGAATAAGGCTCCAAGGATTAAGCATTAATGCTTTTGTCATTCTCTTGGATTAATTCCATTTGGAGCTAAGCCCCAAAGGGGCTTAGCGACTCGGACTCGGGCTCGGGCTCGGACTCGGTCTTATGGGCTCATGAGGCGTAATGTGACGTTTTGTTGGCGCACTTTGCACTTAGCACGTCAGCAGTCATGCTGCTCATATGCGGCCATGCGGTCTCATATGCGGCCACATGCGGCCTCATGCGGTCTCATACGATCTCATGCGGCTCATGCGGTCCATGCGGCTCATGCGGTCCATGCGACCACATGGAGGGCTCCGCTGACTGTGCAGACTACAAGTCAGTTATGGAAAGACTGATTCAATGCGATTAATTCAGATCCACCTTTTGTGGGATTTAATTCAATCTTTCCATAAGATTTGAACTAATTTCGTTGCTATCTTTGTGGGATTTGAATTAATTTCGTTGCCATCTTTGTGGGATTTGATTCAATCTTTCCATAAGATTTGAATTAATTTCGTTGCTATCTTTGTGAGATTTAATTCAATCTTTCCATAACTGAAAGGCGGTTAGGGTTTTCACCCTCTCTCTATATATACTCTCTTCTGGCCTCCTTTGTGAGGTACTACGAATTATTATAAGTCAGAAAAGAGAGAGAGAGAGAGAGAGGGAGCTGCTGCCGCCATTGCAAGTCCATCCGAGGAGTCAGAACAGAGGTGACTTCGAGCGTTCCACAAGTTCTTCAACTTGCGGGTTCCTGGAAGCAATTCGTGTGGGACGAATCTTGCTTTGAGCAACGGTGTTTTGACACCCCAGCAACTTTTTTCATCTCTTCTTTCTCTAGATTATTGTAACTCGTTATGTCCCAATTGTAACACGTTTGCAAGGAAGAACGAGAGATCTTCTCTTCTCTATTTTCCTCCTTCAGATTGTAATTTGGCTATTTGATTTTTTGTACCATCGTAGATCTTGAGTTTGATCACTGCAAAGTTTTTTGTGTGACATCTCAGATCTCGATTGCATCAGTTTTCCATCTTTGATCAAGCCCCGGAAATAACAATCTCAAAGCAAGATCCTTGTAGATGGAAAACATTAATGCTTCGCTCGTCCAATCGGACTACTGCATGTTGGAAAAGTTCGATGGAGAGCATTATCAAGTCTGGAAGAGGAAGGTTTATCTAACTCTTCAACTCAAAGACGTTGATCATGTACTGTTGGAGGAAGAACCTTCTGTTCCAGTCACTGGGTCTACTGCCGCAATCAATGCGGCTACCAAACTCCAGGCCAAATGGAGAAGGGAAAATAGCATCTGCAGGCTTCTCATCCTGAATGCTATGGAGGATTCCCTGGCAGAATCCTACTCGAAGAAGGAATTTGCCAGAGACATATGGGAGTCTGTGGAAAAACTGTATGAAGAAGACAGGAACAGGAGCAAGATGTTTGTGGTTGAAAAATATCACAAATTGCTCTTTGAGGACGAGAAGTCCATGTTGCCACAGGTGAAGGAATTTCTGAAGCTGCGTTAGAAACTGGAAGACGAAGAGATGCCCCTTCCCGACAAGTTTGTCGTGGGAGGGATCGTCTCAAAATTTCCTGCTAGATGGAGTACCTTCTATGCAAGGATGCTCAGAAAGAAGCTAGACATTAGCTTGGGAGATCTACTTCAAGAGATCCATGTTGAGGACGAGATGCGTTCCCAACAGAAGATGGACACTATGTCCAAACAGTTGGCTAAGGCCAATCTATTGCAGACGAGAGATCCCAAGGGGAAGCTGGCGACTTCTCATCACAAGAAGAAGGACTTCACCAATCTAAAAGTGAAGGGTCCTTCATTCAAGCAATAGAAGTCCAAGTCCCAAGTGACTTGTTTCAATTGTGGCAAGAAAGGCCACTACAAGAGTGAATGCAGATCCAAGCCTAAAAAATCAGAGAAAGGTGAGCCTAGTAAGGTTTCATTGGTTTCTAACATTGTTGCTATGATCGCACAGGTCACAACTGTGGGGGTTGACTCTGACTGGTGGATAGACATTGGTGCGACTTGCCATGTCTGTTCTGACAAGGAATGGTTCGTCACGTACCAGCCGATATCTGAGAAGGTTGTCATGGCGAACCAGGCCCAAGCTGAAGTTCTGGGGATCGGGACTGTGGAGCTGAAACTCACTTCTGGGAACACTCTGACGCTTCAAGGTGTGAAGCATGTTCCGGTGATTGCCAGAAACCTGATCTCTGGGAGCCTGCTCTGCAATGCAGGCTTGAGGATGGACATCAATGCTGGTCAGATGGTGATGTACAAGAAGGGAACATACTTCGGGAAGGCTTATCAAACCGAAGGAATGTTTAAAATTCAGCTTGTCAACCAGTTTAATGACATAAATGCAGTTGCATTTTCTGATTATTCTCTTGAGTTGTGGCACAATAGACTAGGACATGTTCATTGTAAAAGGATTAACAAAATGTCTAGTCTAGGACTTATCTCCAAATGTGAGGGTAAGGTGGAGAAGTGTGAAGTATGTGCTCAGACGAAGATCACAAGGAAACCCTTTCATCGGGTCAATCGAAGCACAGATCTTCTGGAGTTAGTATACTTCGATATCTGTGACTTCAAACATTTCTCCACGAAGGCCGGGATGAAGTATTTCATAACCTTCATCGACGACTTCTCAAAATATGCGTTCGTCTACTTGCTCAAGACTAAAGACGAAGCTTTCGAGAAGTTCAAAGAGTTCAGGGCCGAAGCTGAACGGCAGACTGGACAACAACTCAAGAGGTTGAGAAGTGATCGATGTGGAGAGTACAGGCCTCATGACTTCGCATCGTTCTGCAAAGAACGTGGAATCATATGCGAGACTACTGCTCCATATTCTCCTCAATCCAACGGAGTAGCAGAGAGGAAGAACCGAACATTAACAGAAATGATGAATTCAATGCTGGTTACTGCAGGTCTTCTAAAATGCTACTGGGGAGAAGCTGCATTAACGGCCACTTTCATTCTGAATAGAGTGCCATATGCAACTTCGGACGTAACTTCTCATGAACTCTGGTTCAAAGTCAGACCAAACTTGAATGTCATTCGAGTGTGGGGGTGTCTGGCATATGTGAAGCTCCCAGATCTGAAGATTCAGAAGCTAGGAACAAGGACTACGAAGGCGATCTTCTTGGGATATGCCGAGAAGAGTGATGCTCGGAGATTTCTTAATATTGAGTCAAATCATATCATCGAATCTCGCGATGCTGAATACTTTGAAGACAAGTTTGCAAAAGACAAAAACATTATTCTTTCGCACATTGCGGAAAATGATGTAGGTGCAAATGAGACTGAAATCTCATATGGGCCAGTAGTCCAAGAAGAAGCTGTTGTTGATGAAACAACTCTTGTACCAGAACTCGCAGAGCCGTCAGAAAAAGCGAACGAGGAAACATAAAGACTTCGGAGATGACTTTGTCACCTATCATGTGGAAGCAGATCCGCTTACCTATGATGAGACGATGAAGACCAGAGATGCTATCTTCTGGAAGGAGGCAGTGAATGACGAGTTTGACTCTATCACCTCCAATAACACATGGATGTTGGTAGATCTTCCTGAAGGAGAAAAGCCTATCGGTTGTAAATGGATCTTCAAGAAGAAGATGAAGGCAGATGGATCTATTGACAAGTTCAAGGCCAGGCTGGTAGCCAAGGGATTTTCTCAGAAACAGGGGATAGATTACTTTGACACGTACGCTTCAGTAGCTCGGATGACCACCATCAGGATGTTAATCGCTCTAGCAGCCATACATAAGTTGGTGATACATCAGATGGATGTAAAAACAGCATTCCTGAATGGGGAGCTGACCGAAGAGATTTACATGCAACAGCCAGATGGATTTGTCGTCAAAGGTCTTGAAGAAAATGTCTACAAGTTGGTGAAATCATTGTATGGTTTGAAGCAAGCTCCCAAGATGTGGCTGATGTGGGCCCACCCATCATCACATACGCCCGTCGTCGGAGACGTGGAGTTTAGGCCCAGGCCCACTGTTTAGGCCTTTTTCTGTATTTAGTCATAAAGGGGCCTTTTCTGTTATTTAGTTATAAAGGGTATTGTGGTCTTTCACCACAATAATCCCTTTAGGGTTTTGTTTCCCTTTTCTATTTATAGCTAGGGCTAGCCGTCTTTAGTTTTTATGCTTGTATTGAGAAAACTCTCGCAAGTGTCAATGAAGAAGGATTTATTACTTTGATCCGTTCATCAAAGTTGGGAGTTTTGTTCTTTTTCTATATAAAAGATCATTCTATTTCTATTCCTCTTGGTTATTTGTTGGGTTTGGTGAACCGATTAAGTCGATTCACATCATTTGGTATCAGAGCTTTCTACGAGCCATGGCCGATGGAACAAGAAACACGATCGATGAGAAGATCCGAGGTCTTCGGGAGGACTTCACCGCCGAGATCGAGGGTTTGAAGAGATCGATGGAGGTCGCCGCGAAGGATCAAGCGTCCACGAATCTAGAGATCCGCACGGAGATGCGGGATATGCGGAAGGAGTCGACGACAATCATGATGCTTTTACAAAATATTTCAAAAAAGATCAATGGCGGCGAAGCGGAGGCGGCGCCGACCCAAACCCTAGGCGACCAACTAGGGTTTGTGCAAACGGAGGGGGAGACGACCGAGGATCGCGGCGGGCCGGCCGACGGGCGGTGGCCCGCACCCGCCGCCACCACAGCGCCGCCGGACGGGACGCGGGCGGCCGAGGAGCAGCGCCGGCCGGCGGCAGACGGGCGCGGGAGCCACGCCGCCGACCGCACCAGCCCGGGCGGGGCTGCGGGCGTGGGAGGCGGGCGCTGGCCGGCCGCCGACCGCCACCCCTGGCCGGTCGGGGCCGCGGGAGCCCCCGGCGAGCGACCGTGGCCGGGCGCCGGCGACCCGTACGGTCCCGGCGGATCGGCTCCGCGCGCAGGAGAAACCCTAGGGTTTGGGGCCTCCTTCGGGGGTCGGACGATGATGACGAACCACGGAGATAGGTTCGCGGGCCCAGGGAGGGGCTTGGCGGGAGTCCCGGCGTGGACGGGAGGAGCGGAGCCCCCAGGAGGAGCGAGGTACGCCGGAGGCAGCAATTTTTTTGGGGGAATGGCGGATTCCGCCAACTTCCAGAGAGGGGACTTTCCCCCACGACGACCACCACGGACGAGGGCAGTCGGTGACTACAGGGGCCCGGTGGAGGAGTGGGGTGAGCAGATCTGGGCTGACGAGCGGTATGAGGAGGGTGACAGGGGCCCATACGAGACCCAGCGGAGAGATACACACCGCTGGGAAGGAGGACGAGGCCGAGAGGATATGCAGCACGGTGACCTTGGCGCGGATCGCCGGCTGAAGAAACTGAAGCTGCCCACGTTCGAGGGCGAGAACCCGGACGAGTGGATCTTTCGAGCGGAGCGCTATTTCGAGATCATGGAGCTGACCGAAGCAGAGGTCCTCAGGTGCATTGGGATTTATTTTGAGGGCCAGGCCCTAGCATGGTATCGGTGGAGAATGGCGAGGACCCCGTTCACCAGCTGGGCGGAGCTGACGGGCTACATTTTAGACCGCTTCCAGGAGACAGCTTCGGGTGATTTCTACGAGCAGTGGTCGTCGCTACGCCAGGAGGGGACAGTTCGAGACTTCGTCGCGAAGTTCGAGCTATTATCTGGACGCGTTCGAGGGGTGTCGGACGAGTTGCAGATCGGGATGTTTATGAAGGGTTTGAAACCCTCCATACGAGCGGAGCTCAGGCTGCAGAGTCCGCGATGCTTGGAAGATCTCCTCCGCCTAGCCCACAAGGCCGAGGAGAAGTTGGCAGAGGAGAAGCGCCTCAAGGGCGCTTGGGGGACGACGGGGCAGCGCAGCCAGGCAGGGACAGTTCTTCCTCGACCAGCGGCGGGGGCACCAGCACCAGCCCCGCCACCGGTACCGCCTAGACCCACGGGCGGAACAGGAGGAGCCGCAGTACCAGGGAGACGCCTCTCCGAGGCCGACATGAGGGCGAGAAGGGCGGCTGGCCTATGTTTCCGATGCGACGAGAGATTCACCCCCGGTCATCGATGTGCGAGCAAGTTGCTGCAAATCGTGATTCTACCGGACGAGGAGGAGGATGCCGAGGAGGTAGAGGCCGCTGTCGCGCCAGAGGCGGGAGAGGAGCAGGAGCATGTGCATATGGATGTGGCTGAGGTGACCCTCAACTCCGTGGTAGGGTTTACTCCGAACCATACCATGAAGTTAGCAGGGAAGTTGGGAGAGCAGACGGTGACAGTGCTGATCGACAGTGGGGCCACCCACAACTTCATCTCGCGACGACTGGTCGATCGGCTCGGTTTAGAGTTGAGTACGGTGGAGAAGTTCACGGTGTTGCTGGGCACCGGGAAGGTGGAGGAGAGCAAGGGCCTCTGCAAGGGGGTGTCGCTCTCACTGCAGGGCTTTCAGCTGACGGAGGACTTCCTACCATTGGAGTTGGGCAATGTAGACATCATATTGGGAGTCCAGTGGCTGAAGACCCTCGGGGAGATGAAGGTGGACTGGAAGCGTCTGCGGATGGAGTTTCGGGAGGGCGACGCGGCGGTGGTGCTGAACGGGGATCCGACTCTCTGTTTTTCTATGGTGGCTTTCAGCGCCATTACTCGGGCGTTGCGGACAGGAGGAGAGGGGTACTTGGTCGAGCTCCAGGGGTTCTCGGGCGAGGAGGCGACTCACGGGGAGACACCAAGGGAGGTAGAAGCGGTGCTGGAGCAGTACCCCGAGGTCTTCCAGAGCCCGCAAGGGCTACCTCCGATCAGAGGACACGAGCACTCGATCGTACTCCGAGGGGAGGGGGCACCGGTGAGCGTGCGTCCCTACAGGTATCCGCATCTGCAGAAGGACGAGATAGAGCGGATGGTTCGGGAGATGCTGCAGGCGGGGGTGATCCAGCCTAGTGTGAGTCCTTTTTCATCACCAGTACTGTTGGTGAAGAAGAAGGACGGGAGCTGGAGATTTTGCGTCGACTACCGGGCGTTGAATAAGGAGACAGTCGCGGACAAGTTCCCTATCCCGGTGATCGACGAGCTGCTAGACGAACTGCATGGGGCAGTTGTCTTTTCGAAGATCGACCTTCGTGCAGGGTACCACCAGATCCGGATGCGGCCGGAAGATGTGTCGAAGACGGCGTTCCGGACTCACGAGGGACATTATGAGTTTCTGGTTATGCCTTTTGGACTGACCAACGCTCCTTCGACCTTCCAGGCATTGATGAATAAGGTATTCCAACCCTATCTTCGCAGGTTCATCTTAGTATTCTTCGACGACATCCTCATCTACAGCCGAAGCATGGGGGAGCACACTGACCACTTGGGGATAGTGTTCCGGGAGTTGCTTACGCATCAGCTATACGCCAACCGAAAGAAGTGCAGCTTCGGTTTGGCGCAGGTGGAGTATCTGGGGCACGTGGTGTCGGCGGAAGGGGTAGCAGCGGACAGGACGAAGATTGCGGCCATGTTAGATTGGCCCGTGCCCACTACACTACGGGCCTTACGCGGCTTCCTGGGGTTGACGGGCTACTACAGGAAGTTCGTCAAAGGGTACGGCACTATCGCTCGGGCCCTTACGGAGCAGCTGAAGAAGGAGGGCTTCCAGTGGGGAGAAGAGGCCACTAAGGCCTTTGAGGCGTTGAAGGTCGCCATGACGACAGCACCCGTGCTAGCATTACCCGACTTCAGCAGAGCGTTTGTGGTGGAGACGGACGCCTCGGGATATGGCCTCGGGGCGGTACTCATGCAGGAGGGGAGACCCATAGCCTATTTTAGTCAGGTACTATCTGCTAGAGCCCGACTGAAATCGGTCTATGAGAGGGAGCTGATGGCGATCGTTTTGGCGGTGCTGAAGTGGAGGCCTTACCTGTTGGGACGGGAGTTTGTGATACGGACCGATCAGAGGAGCCTCAAGTACCTCCTCGAGCAGCGGCTGGTGACTGAGGAGCATCAGCATTGGTTGTCCAAGCTGGTCGGGTATCGATTCACGATCGAGTACCGTCCAGGGCTGGAGAACAAGGCGGCGGATGCTCTATCTCGACGGGAGGAGGTGATCGACCTGGGCGCCCTATCACGTCCTATATGGCGAGATTGGGAGCCGATGTTGCAGGAGGCAGAGCAGGACAGAGAGCTGCAGCAGATACGGCAGCAGATAGAGGGCGGCGATGGCGCTCCAGCAGGCTACACGTTAGCGGGTCGTCGTTTGCTCTACCAGGGGAGGATGGTGCTGCCGAAGACTTCGGCCTTTATTCCCGTTTTATTCCAGGAGTTCCATAGTTCTGCGACTGGAGGCCATTCGGGGGTTCAGCAGACTTATCAGCGGATGGCCAGAGAGGTGTTTTGGCCCGGGATGCGACGGGCCGTCGCACGATTGGTAGCCGCTTGTGACGTCTGCCAACGTCACAAGTATATGGCTATGGCCCCAGCAGGATTATTGCAGCCACTGGCCTTGCCGGAGCGGGTTTGGGAGGATGTTACCATGGACTTCATCGACGGGCTACCACGTTCCGAGGGGTACACAGTGATCATGGTGGTGGTGGACAGGCTGAGTAAGTATGCTCACTTCATTCCCCTGAAGCATCCTTACACGGCCGTTACTGTAGCGACGGCGTTTCTTCGGGAGGTGATCAGGCTCCATGGGGTACCCGCATCCATTATCTCGGACCGGGACAAGGTATTCATGAGTATTTTCTGGCGGGAGTTATTTCGGGTTCACGGTACGGTCCTGAAGAGGAGTACCGCATATCATCCCCAGACTGACGGCCAGACGGAGGTCGTTAACCGCAGCGTCGAGACCTACTTGCGGTGCTTCGCCTCTGATTCTCCCCGACAGTGGCACAGTTGGCTGGCTTGGGCGGAATACTGGTATAATACTTCGTACCACTCACGGGCGGGGACGACGCCGTTCCGGGTGTTGTATGGTCGCGACCCGCCCCCCTTGGTACGATTCGGAGACGCCCAGACACCAGTAGGGCAGGTGGAGGAGTATATGTTGACCCGGGACGGGGTCTTGGAGGAGCTGCGGAAGCATCTGTTGCGGGCACAGCAGGTGATGCGGGCACAGGCAGACAGGCATCGGCGGGACGTCAGCTTTCAGGTAGGGGACATGGTTTATCTCAAACTACGTCCCTATCGACAGCGCTCGATGGCGAGGAGGCCGAATGAGAAGTTGGCGGCTCGATACTTTGGTCCTTATCCAGTGGTGGCTCGGGTGGGACAGGTGGCTTATCGTTTGGGGCTACCAGACACATCATCGATTCATCCTGTCTTCCACGTATCTCAGTTGAGGAAGGCGATTGGGGATCAGGCAGCATCCCCCACCCTTCCTCCGACGCTCACGGAGGACATGGAGGTACAGTTAGAGCCCTTGGCAGTACGAGCTATCCGACGAGGACCCGGCCAGACGAAGGAGGTCCTGATTCATTGGGTCGGCCTGCCAGACTGTGACGCGACCTGGGAGGATTCTGCGAGCTTCCAGACGCAGTTTCCAGATTTCCACCTTGAGGACAAGGTGGCTCTGTTAGGGGGGGGTATTGATGTGGGCCCACCCATCATCACATACGCCCGTCGTCGGAGACGTGGAGTTTAGGCCCAGGCCCACTGTTTAGGCCTTTTTCTGTATTTAGTCATAAAGGGGCCTTTTCTGTTATTTAGTTATAAAGGGTATTGTGGTCTTTCACCACAATAATCCCTTTAGGGTTTTGTTTCCCTTTTCTATTTATAGCTAGGGCTAGCCGTCTTTAGTTTTTATGCTTGTATTGAGAAAACTCTCGCAAGTGTCAATGAAGAAGGATTTATTACTTTGATCCGTTCATCAAAGTTGGGAGTTTTGTTCTTTTTCTATATAAAAGATCATTCTATTTCTATTCCTCTTGGTTATTTGTTGGGTTTGGTGAACCGATTAAGTCGATTCACATCAGTGGCATGAGAAGTTTGACAAAGTTATTAGGTCAAACGGCTACAGAGTCAGCGAGACGGACAAATGTGTTTTCGTTTGTCTGTATGTGGACGACATGCTAATCCTAGGAACGGATATAGGCTGTGTCACGGAGACAAAGAAGTTCCTCTCAACCAAGTTCAGTATGAAGGACTTGGGGGATGCAGATGTCAACTTGGGCATAAAAATCATCCGGACAGACACTGGAGTAGCGCTGTCACAATCTCACTACATTGAGAAGATGCTCACATGCTATGGGTATAAGGATCTTCCAGGGATCGATACGCCATACAGGTGTGATCAGAAGCTGAAGCCAAACTCGAGAGAAAGCGTCAGGCAGCTGGAGTATTCTAGCATTATCGGAAGTTTGATGTACGCTACCACTGCCACAAGGCCTGATATAGCTTTCGCCATGGGAATGCTGAGTCGGTTCACAAGCAACCCAGGGGTTGATCACTGGAAAGATGTGAAGCGGGTGATGAGATATCTCAAAAAGACTCAGACATATGCACTGCACTACAACGGGTATCCGACAGTAGTGGAAGGCTTCAGTGATGCTAGCTGGTGTTCAGAGGTGGAAAGCGAGAGATCCACAGGTGGATATGTCTTTTCCTTGGGTGGAGCTGCTATATCATGGAAGTCGAAGAAGCAGACTATACTCTCTCGTTCCTCCTTGGAATCTGAATTCTATGCACTTGAAACTGCAGCAGATGAAGTAGAATGGCTTCGGGAGCTCATGTATGATCTTCCAGTGGTTGGGGCTCAGATACCGGCGATACCGATATACTGTGACAACCAGGCGACTGCGGCGGTGGCATCAAATGACCTCTTCAATGGAAAGAAGAGGACTGTGCGGTTAAAGCACAGGACAGTACACGATCTTATCAAAAGGGGTGTAATTGCAGTGATTGATGTTCGGAGTCAGGAGAACCTAACAGATCCGTTCACAAAGGGCCTCAAGCGCCAGTTGGTCGATGACACAGCTTGTAAAATGGGCTTGAAGGCATTATGATAGTGTGTCTTTGTAATCTTACCATAAAGTTTTATGTTATTAGTTCAAAGAGAAATCTACTAGGCATCTAACTTTTGGTTCAAAGGAGGATCACTGACTGGGAAACTATCAGGTAACAGTGGGTACTTGTTCTCTGTAACATGGAAGGGATACGGACCCATAACCACTGTTGTCTACTATGTATTTTCTGCGGAAAAAAACAGATCCTGTGGAAGGTTGGCTTAAACGCCTTAATGAGTTCTCAGGCAGAGTGAATGCCTGGTGTGCTTTATAGGAAGCACGGTAGAGCAGCACTACAAGGAGTGAACCTCCATGCTACAGTGGGGTGACTCCACCATGAGGTTCCCAGGTCTGGGGTAATGCCTCGGCTTTGCAAGCCAAGTCATAGCGGCGTAGCACCGCAAATAGGCAGGTAGCCTAATGCTGTATGACGTAATTAAAGAGTTGTAGACAACACTACAAAGGGGAGGATGGCCCCATGTTACAGTGGCACGACACCACGATGAGGTACCCAGGTAGGGGTAAAGCCTTGGTCTTGCAAGCCATGTCGTTGCGGCGTAACACCGCAAGGAAGCCTTAGGCTTCATGCTGAGTAGATTGGCACTACAAAGAGGCTGAGACCTCATGCTACAGTAGTATGACACTACGATGAGGTTCCCAGGTAGGGGTAATGCCTCGGCTTCAGGCCATGTCATAGCGACGTAGCACCGCAAGGAAGCGCAAGGCTTCATGCCATGTCTCTTTAATAAAGAACTCACATATAGTGTATGGAAAGAGATATCAGGCCGTCTCTTGAGGGTAAACTTGTAGACGCCCAAAATTATACACTGAAACCAGGCTGGCACAGGGCCTTTAATGTGCAGCCAGAAGCACACGTAACTACACTTTGTGAGTGGAAAGAATTACAATTGTGGTGCAGAATTCAAGGCGTAGTCCATTCTTGTATCACATTGTTATTTAACCCATGCGGGAAGATTCAAGTCGTCAGCGACATCTATCCTAATGCAAAATGGACAGTTACTGTGGGGAACGCTCAACCCTGGACACATATATATGTTGTGATATGTGGGGGATTGTTGGTGCTTTCTTTACATGGAGAGAGGTTGCTCTCAACATGTCTTGTAAAAGTTTAGTCCCACATCGAAAATGCACCATGAGTTATCTCAACATATATGCTTGGTTGTGTTGTTGAGAGATGCACATGGGATGATGACCCTAAGGAGGGACCCATGTGGGTGATTTTACTAGGAGGTAAGAATAATGCTCCAAGGATTAAGCATTAATGCTTTTGTCATTCTTTTGGATTAATTCCATTTGGAGCTAAGCCCCAAAGGGGCTTAGCAACTCGGGCTCGGACTCGGGCTCATGGGCTCATGAGACGTAATGTGGCGTTTTGTTGGCGCACTTAGCACGTCAGCAGTCATGCGGCTCATATGCGGCCATGCGGTCTTATGCGGCATGCGGCTCATATGCGGCCTCATGCGGTCTCATGCGGTCTCATGCGGCTCATGCGACTCATACGGTCCAGGCGGCTCATGCGGTCCATGCGGTCCATGCGGCCGCATGGAGGGCTCCGCTGACTGTGCAGACTACAAGTCAGTTATGGAAAGACTGATTCAATGCGATTAATTCAGATCCACCTTTTGTGGGATTTAATTCAATCTTTCCATAAGATTTGAATTAATTTCGTTGCTATCTTTGTGGGATTTGAATTAATTTCGTTGCCATCTTTGTGAGATTTGATTCAATCTTTCCATAAGATTTGAATTAATTTCGTTGCTATCTTTGTGAGATTTAATTCAATCTTTCCATAACTGAAAGGCGGTTAGGGTTTTCACCCTCTCTCTATATATACTCTCTTCTGGTCTCCTTTGTGAGGTACTACGAATTTTTATAAGTCAGAAAAGAGAGAGAGAGATGGAGCTGCTGCCGCCATTGCAAGTCCATCCGAGGAGTCAGAACAGAGGTGACTTCGAGCGTTCCACAAGTTCTTCAACTTGCTGGTTCCTGGAAGCAATTCGTGTGGGACGAATCTTGCTTTGAGCAACGGTGTTTTGACACCCCAACAACTTTTTCATCTCTTCTTTCTCTATATTATTGTAACTCGTTCTGTCCCAATTGCAACACGTTTGCAAGGAAGAACGAGAGATCTTCTCTTCTCTATTTTCCTCCTTCAGATTGTAATTTGGCTATTTGATTTTTTGTACCATCGTAGATCTTGAGTTTGATCACTGCAAAAAATTTTGTGTGACATCTCAGATCTCGATTGTATCAGTTTTCCATCTTTGATCAAGTCCCGGGAATAACAATACATTGGTGATGCTTTGGATTAAAACCCCTACCACCGCAGCCACCCCTTTTTCACTCTCCTACATTTTCTCTAATATTAGAGCTAATACTAACAAGCCCAACAGGTGGTCCAATAGGCTTTTCTCAATATTTCGTGTACAAATCGCTCGAGCTCGATGAGAACATTGAGAACGCTAGCTGTTCTTGAGCTAAAATTTGCAGAATGGTATGTTGCTCAGTTTTGCGGAAAAATGCATGATAGATGGTGACTTGAACTACAGATATTTTTTCACATCAAAAACACTCTTTATAGTACCAACAAAACGATTTAGTTGTATTGTTAGCAAACCTTATTTTGATGAATAGAAATCTAAGCCTAAAGCATCATCAACCTTAACGAGAACCATGCTTAATATAAATTATGCCAACAAAAAGGAAAATTGTAACGGAGAGCACTTGGTTAATTCACCCTTAGCCTAGGGCCAAACTGAAAGTGGCAAATGTTAGCCCATAATTTGTTATTGAGATGGGCATAATAGTCTATTTTTGTTCACCCACCAAAACTATGGTGTTTGTTCACCCTCCAATAAAAGATTAACACGTGTCGAATCCGTTCAACATAAACCACTTTGAAAATGGTTTTGTAAATGTTGCTCTAGTGTCACGAGGCTCCCGTTCACACAGGATATAGAAGAGTAAAAATGTAGGAAGAGTAAAAATGTACAAAGCCTTGTCCCCAATCCCCATCCATATATATGGAGAGGCTATATCTATGACTCGAACATCCATCCTCCAGCATGCAACATATTAATTCTTCTTCTTGGTCTAAGGTAGGGCTGCAAATGAGCCAAGCCGTTCGCGAGCTGCTCGAAGCTCAGCTCGATAAAAGCTCGGTTCGTCTAGTAAACAAGCTGAGCTCAAACTTTATTTTCGAGCTCGTTTAATAAACGAGCCAAGCTCAAGCTTAGAAGTACTCGGCTCGTTGAGCTGGCTCGTTTATGAGCTGGTGAGCTGGCTCGTTTATGAGCTTGTTTACAAGCTCTTTGTTCTTTTTTGAATTCTAATTTTATATATGCTTGTATAACAATATGGTTGTGTGCATTGATATTAAGAAACTTTTTTAATTAAATTTTATAAATAAATTGTTAATATTATAGGTACTTGAATTCAAACCTAACTAGCTTGAAATCGAGCTCGTTAAACTTGAAATCAAGCTTAACGAGCTTGATTTTGAGCTTATCGAGCTTGTTCATCAAGCTTGCTTATCAGCCAAGCTTGAACTCAAACCAAGCCAAGCTCAAGCTTAATATAAACAAGCTCGAGCCATGTTACCTCTAAAATAAAAAATTTATCAAGCTCGAGCTCGATTAATTCTAGTCAAGCCAAGCTCAAGCTTACAAAAGCTTGGCTTGGCTTGCTCATTTGCAGCCCTAGTCCAAGGTAATGTTGACCCCACCTCCCAATTGAGTAAAAAATAAACAGTTCGACTACATAAACTCACATGGGAACTCAAAATAGGAACTTACAATAGGGTTATGACACGTAGACTTGTTTTTCTATTTAGGTCATTGACTTTTTCTGTTTAGGTTCTTAAAAAAATCAAGAACGAGATGCATTTAATGCAACAATTTTTAATTGACGAATTTTAAAAATTAGTAACTTAAGAGTTACTCTAGGATTTTTTGAAAAACAAAATAGCTGAGGCAGCAAATTCTATGAATAGCATGTGGCCTTACAGAAAGCAGTAAAAATATAGAGTTAAATATAGTTGCAGCAGCAAATATTGATGGAATCCCTTCCTGGAATGGATGTTTATTAACAAAGGAAAAAAAAAAAAAGCTTTCATATATGAATCTACATATACATCGAAGATATCTCAGGTACAAGAAACTGGAGGGAAATGAAAAGCCTACCTGACGGGCAACTCATTTGAGACATGAGAGTACTATGTTTGCGCAGAAAATTTCATAGTCAAGTCCTGAAATCTTGAAACTTGCCTTCCTTCTCGTGTTCAATTAAGAGTACTATGTTTGGCTAGAAAATTTCAAACTCTACATCTTCATTGCTCCTGAAATCTAGACACTTGCCTTCGTTCTTGTGCGACATTGTGGGGGTCACGAAATCGTAACTTCTTGGTATCTCAGGTGGCACAGCACAACGTATCAAGGCCCAATTGAGCCCTGCGAAGAATGGATGCTGTTTGATTTCCGCTGCACCTCTGGCAGACCCCAGCCTGTTCTCTGGCTCCTTTACTAGCAGTGCTCTGATCAAGTCCCTGGCATTAGAGCTAACGTCTGGGCTCTCGGGGAACGTCAGGCTCTGACAAACCACGTTGGCAAGGGTTTCATCATTCCCAGGTCCTTTGAAGGGCGTCCTACTAAACAGTAGCTCGTAAAGAAAGATCCCAAATGTCCACCAATCTACGGCGCTCCCGTGACCGTCTCCTCGGACAATCTCAGGGGCCAGATACTCATGGGTACCGACAAAAGAGTTGGAACGTGCTTCGGTGGGCTCCACCACAAGCTGGGGGAGTGGCATGACCTGGCCAACCTGGTCAGATTTAACTTTCCGTTTCTTTGTCATTGTGGGAGAGACTAGTCGGGGTGTGAAGCAAGAAACTGGAACCCAAGAAGGCTGAAGGCAAAGAGGCTCTATGCAGCTGTTTTTCGCACAAAGTCCTGACAGCCTCTTTGCGGACTCTTGGGAGCCTAATGAGGAGGATCTGAGAAGAGTTGGGCTCACTGTACACTTGAGTGACAGATCAAAATCGGAAAGCATGATGTGACCATCTTCTCGAACTAGGATGTTCTCTGGTTTGAGATCACGGTAAACCACCCCTAGCATATGCAGGTATTCTAGAGCAAGGAGGACTTCTGCAACATAAAACCTGCAGAAATATATGTACGAACTTAGTCTGCAGCATGAAGAGTTTACCTTCAGTTTGATAGTAAAGAAAATAAAAACACATCAAGTAACAAAATTTAATAAGGAAACAAAATTATACCAAACATAAGATTATAGAGTTATGAAATATTGTGTCTGTGACAGGTTATTCAGCAATGACATAATTTAAAGAGAATAAATAAACATAAGTATTAAAAAAAACTGATGAAGGTGTTATCACCACTTCTATAATGCTTTGATTAATGATTGTTGCATAGCAACCTCCAAGTATCCAACCATTTGTTGGATTTCTCCAGGAGCACAATCCTTCACAAGATGTTGGTCTTTACCATATAATGTACTTAACCAGTAAGCTATTAGCCTAATAGTTTTATGGTTTAACTCATAATAGGTAGCATGTGGACACAAGTTATTGTATCAAGACTAAAATACTTCATCCAGAATAGATATTTGTTTCTTTTTTTTTGTCCTTACTATATCTTTCATTAACCAGATTTAGGCACAAATTCAAGTGAGAATTAACAATCCTCGTGTAATAATCTTCATTTAAAACATAGATTGAATAATCACACAGTCAACAAAAAGCAACTAACAATTAAGTATACTTGACTGCCACTTAAAATGTAGTGCAACTGAACTTTAGTGCCATAAGGACTGAAATTATATATTTCTAGCATTCTTTTTTGTTATTGTTGTACTGAGTCTTATGTATATAATAAGCTATCTGAGGCCTTTGGTTGAAGAGACATACCTAGCCGCTGGTTCTGAAAAACTCCTTCCAGGTTGCCTTTGCCGAAGGACATGCAGATCACCACCAGGACAATACTCCATAACTAAACAAGAGAGGTTGTCTGTTATGAAATGGGCATACAGGGTCGGTAGAAATGGATGATCAAGCATTTGCAAGATCTCCCTCTCAGTCTGTGCTCTCAGCATCTTCTTTCTGCTTACCAGGAATTCAACATCCATCACTTTCAAGGCAAACAGGCAGTCTGAACCACTTAACTCGGCAAGATAAACAGTCCCAATATCTCCACAACCAAGCTTCTTGAGAAGCCTGAAATTCTTTAGTCCTATATTTCCATGTTGCAAAGCAACATCACGGATAACTATCCATCTCATGTCTTTGGACATGTGAGGCCTACTGCCATTTCCACTGGAACGGCTGTCATCGCTAATGCTAGTGCTGGAACTGTAACCGCCAATGCTACTTTTCGAGCTTTGTGAAGATCCTCCCTTTTCTCTTGATCTTGAGCTTTCAACCATTTTTGTCCCACCAATTCTACCACCATTACAACTATTTGGACAATCATCAGGAGTGCTTGCACCATCCTCCTTGTTTTTATTCTCAGCCACGCCATCAGGAGGAACCGTAATGCTGACTGCTGGAGATGCAGGTTCTTTTTGTTTACTTTTTCTTGGGACAGCACCTCCGTTAGTATGGCTACATTCCCCATAATTACCAAACCCTGAATCTGGTTCCTGTTTGTCTTTCTTTCTAACATTGGTCTGGAAGCCATGTAAGAAAGTCCTAGAGATTGCCTTTCCTTTCATAGGAGCTGCTGGAACAACTGCAGTTTCTGTGGATGCTATTACATCTTTGATTCTAGTCTTTTGTACCTTGGGAGTGGTTGGAAGTGCAGCATGGGAAGAAGCAATAACCTTCTGTTTGGATGATTCCAATTTATGATCTTTACAAACCTCAAACACTTCTACAGGCAAATCCACCACAAACTTTTTAGGCACAACAGATATTTCTGTTTCTTCAGTTTCACTAGTCGGAACAACTGCAGATGCATCCAACCTTCTAGTTGGCCGAGCTTCAGAGAGATCAGATAAGCTGACTGGTTTTGATAATCTCCTCACAGCAGCCATTTCGGATGCCTGCAAGATACATACCCTTCGTAGTGCCTGTTTCAAAGTAACAGATTCAGAAATTCCTATTCCAGACGCCTGAGATATCCTAGCTTTAACAGGTTTCTTCAAAGTATTCTTCTGCGATATGTCGGCCGTCATCTGATGAGAAGGGCCCAAAGCTCTAGATGAGGTTCTTATACCAAGCTCCTTTATTAGCTGATTAAGTTCACTATCAGCAGGGTAGCTGGGAGATTCTTTGACCTTAATGCTTAACGTGCTTGATCCTTTAAAATGATGAGGCACATTTTGCTCCTTCAATTCAACTATCTCAGACACTGCTCCAGATGAACCCATTTCTTGGACCGAATGTATCAGTTCAACGGCCTGATTAACAACAAGATTTAAGACCATACAGCTAGCCCATACGTTCCCCCACAATTTTCAGTCAATTTTGAACAAGACAAACAAGCATCCATGGAGATTTCCTTCAGGCATGTTTGAGTTGAAACTTGAAGGGTAGGCATAGCTGATGTTTCAAGATCAATGGGAACAACCAAATGCTGCAGAGTACCCAACTAATATTAGTTTCAAAATGATATTTTGGATGGAAATGAAAACTCCCACATGCCAACACCAAAAGATTATGCTAGATCAAGAGAAAATCAACAAGACCGGAAAGAGAGAGAGAGAGAGAGAGAGAGGGAACACCTTATTTCAGGACAAGGACAAACAGTCAAGTAGTGGTACTGGTAGAAGCTGTATGCATCAAGATAACTACATTCTACAGAAAACTTTATGTTTAGACACTGGACTCATGCATCCATTTATAAGTAGGGAAATTCCATTATGGTAGTTACATCAAATTCAACTTCCAATAGTTTATCATGTATATAATAGCTAATAAAACCAACATTATAGTAAGGAACACAGTTTCCTTCATAACTACGGAGACATCAATATTTGCCGATCATCAATTTTTCAACAGATCAAGTAGCAAAATTTCCATGCAAGTTGGAAACTAAGTTTTCACCTTCAGCTCATCATGTCAGTATGCTGCATCAGCATTTAGTATTTGATTAAAACACGTAAGAAGCTAGCAATCCATGACTCAAAAAGTTATTAGTTTACGTATGCATACAGAAAATTTTATAGAGAGGGATATATTTTCTCTAAATTGCGTGTAGGGGGATACATTTGAAGGAATTGTGTTGGGGGGGTCCGGGCGCCAACTCAACTGGAGCCCCATTCCACACCCACCTCCGGGCGCCAGTTGAACTGGAGCCCAATGTTGGGCTCCAGTTGAGTTGGAGCCCCACTCCTTCTCCCGCTCATTCACGTGGAGACCCCCTCCACCCCTTCTGTTGAAGGATTTTTTTTCTTTTCTTTATTTTTTTCTTTTTCTTTTCTTTTTCTTTTTCTTTTCCATATTTGTTTTTTTTTTTTTTGAAAAAAAAATGTGACATCTGCAACGGTCATATTTGTAACGGTCATATTTGCAACGGTCATATTTGTAACGGCAACATTTGCAACGGTCATATTATTTTGACTATTTATACATGTAGCATAAGAAACAATTCTCCTCACTTCTCCTCTTTTCATATAATTTCTCACTGAGTTTCAAATCTCACTTCTTCTCTTCTCAAACGTTAGAAACATCATCCAAGTTCAGCTAACCTCTACATCATGGATCAAAGTTTGAAATTGTGGTGTTCTCACGAAGGGGGGGTCTCCACGTGAATGAGCGGGAGAAGGAGTGGGGCTCCAACTCAACTGGAGCCCAACATTGGGCTCTGGAGGAGTGTGGAATGGGGCTCCAGTTGAACTGGAGCCCAATATTGGGCTCCAGTTGAGTTGGCGCCCGGACCCCCCAACACAATTCCTTCAAATGCATCCCCCTACACGCCATTTAGAGAAAATATATCCCTCTCTATAAAATTTTCTGGTATGCATATAACTGACAGCTAAAAGTATAGAAATGCTATTTCCAAGCTCTGTCCAAGAGATTTCCAGATTTAAAATTCAAACGGATCGTTTCATTTACTTTTATAACGTACACAAAATTTAAGAAATAAGAACCAAAACACACCTCGACCACTGTCAGCAAGTAAAGTAGACCAAACAAATAAAAAAAGATAAAAATGACTAGAGAGTCTAGAGAGAAATAACTAAACCATGCATCCAAAAAATTGCATATTTGTGACGATTCAGTGATGGCTACATCTAAGTTCAGTTCACACGCCAATGTGAAGTAAATGATGCTTCTTTCCCACAACACAAAATTATTTCCACAGTTTCACATCAAAATTTCAGCAATTTGAGCTAATCATTATCAACACATGACATATCCATGAATACATACGATAAAAATCAATTTGCCAGGGCCAAATTTTGATTAAATTAAGACTCCCACAGATCAAACAACAGCAAATCAAACTCACCAACACGCAAAAAAAAGAAGAAAAAAAAAGACGTAATATTTAGCAAAGAACAATCCCAATTCAATTAACTATTGGATTCTATACCGACATAAATAAAAAAAACACTCTTTTTTGTACGCACATACAAACCTCACCAATCGAATCAAACAAGCCCTAGAAATCAACCAGTCCCAGAACCCTACAAGAATCTCCTAAATCAGCAAGCGCAAGAAGACTTAATCTCAGTCGATTCAGCAAATGTCGACAGCAACGGATCCAGTCAGTCGAGATCCCGATATAATCAATGTGGGTCAGAGAATAAGAAGAAGAAGAGGAGGAGGAGGAGAAAATAGGTTTTGGAGGAAGATTTATTTTGGTCACAAGAAATTTGTTAGGGTTAGGTTTTGGGGAGTTGGTGGAGAGGGAGGGAAGCGGTAAGGAGTGGAAATGCACATCACGAGAAGGAAGCAACAAAAATAAATAAAATAAAATAAAATAAAATAAAATAAAGCTAACCTTAAAATGGAAGGAAGGAAGGAAGGTAAGGAAGAAAGAAAGAAAAGGAGATGAAATGAAGTTTTAAAAAAAAAATTAATGAAGAGTTGGCGGAAAAGAAGATAAAAAACGTTTGAAGATTATGAATCCCCACTCCTCCATTATTTATTTGCTGGGACCCACCACAACAGTTTCGACCCCACGGCTTTAGGCTGTACTGGGAGTAGGGGTGAGCATTTGACGGTCTGAACCGAAAAAACCGACCGAACCGGACCGAAATTAGTGTTCGGTTCGGTTTTTTTAATTTCCGGTTCGAAATTCGGGTCTGAGAAATTTGAAGTTCGGGTTTCGGGTCGGATTACGGTTTTGGGTTTTGCGGGCCGACCCGAACCGAAACCCGAACTAAACTAATGAAATTACCAGCTATCGGGTTTTCGGGTTTTTTTAACAGGCCACCGCACCTGCAACCAGTCATCGATTCCATAGCTGATCTCCTCCACAACCCCGATCCACGACCACCTTCTAGGAACCCGATCCCGGCTGCCTGACATCATCACCACCACAGCCGCAGCCACCCAACCTCTTCCTCTCCTCAACCGAGGACCAACAAACCACCCCTGCCATAACGACCAAACCCCTGCCAAATGGCCGAAACCACAGAGCCACCTGTTGCACCTCCCCCGCCGGTCACTGCCCCGACACCATCCACGACTCTTACCACCATTGTTCTCCTGTCGACCAGTGTCCACACTCCGTCGCTCCCTCCGGCCGCAACTCCCTGTCTCAACCATTCCAGACCTACAACACCGCCCGAACCCCGTCCCAAATCATCACCAAGCCTACCGCCACCACGACCACCGCTATCATCACCGTCGACAACCCCAAATAGCCACCATGGCCACCCCTGTGTTTTGTCACCGAACCCTCGCCCCTCCGGCAGCCACCACCACCCAAGGAAAACCCCACCACTTACCGGTTATGCACCGCCGCCCCTATCACGAGCCATCTTCGGCCAGTGATGCCACCGCCCCAGGCGACCCCGTCCACGCACCCGGTCTCGAGGATAGCACCGTGCCCTCTGTTGGGAACGAAGCGCGGAAACCGTTCTCCCAAACCAGAAAGTCCTGCGAGAGAACCGAGCAAAAGCACACAAACCAAAAACGCCAAACACAATCGCAGACACAAAGATTTTTGACGTGAAAAACCCTTGCGGGAAAAACCACGGGACGATCGGAGTCCAACCCTGAAGAACCTCCACTAATGGAATAAAGAGAATACACCCTCTACAAGCTCCTCCCGATCCAACACGGATCACCACAACTCACTTGAAAGAAGAAATTTTTTGATTGCGGACTCCGAAGAACAAGAGATGCCGAAAAAATATTCGAAGCAATCTCTCCTTCGCAATAGTCCTTAATCCCCTCTCTCTCTCAAAGATTGTAAAGCACTCTTTGTTTTGAGATTATTTTACAACTAGCATGTATCACCCTTTTATAAGCCCTTGGCAACCCATACATGGAAGGCCAATATATATGGAAACTTCCAATATAAATCAATCATATATTTAATGGAAATCCAATCATAATTAGCTTACCATAATTGGAAACCCAATAATATGGAAAGCTACTATATGAAGGGTACAATCATAAATATATAATCAAAGTAAATATGGAAATCCAATCATATATTTCCTTACCATATATGTATCAAAATAAAATCCATGCACTCCCCAAGCTTCTCCAACACACGGATGGCGCTCGTCGCTCTCCGGGGTATTCTCCATATAGGTGGGAACCCCACCCACTCCAACAAATCTCCCCCTTTACAACTATGTGGAGGAGGTCGTCATTCCGACGATCTGCCTGCAGTACTCAAACTTCCCCCTCGGAAGAACCTTCGTGAGCATGTCCGCTCCATTGTCATTAGTATGAACCTTCTCAAGCGTCGCATCCTTCTTCTCAACCACATCCTGTATCCAATGATACCGAGTCTCGATGTGCTTGGACCGACTATGAAATGTCTGGTTCTTCACAAGGTGAATAGCACTCGGACTGTTGCAAAGCAAAGTATACTGCTCTTGCTTCAGCCCTATTTCCTGCAGCAGCTTCTTCATCCACAGCAACTCCTTGCAAGCCTCCGTCGCCGCAATATACTCTGTCTCTGTCGTCGATAAGGCAACACACTTCTGCAACCGCGACTGTCACGATACCGCTCCTCTAGCAAACATCATCACATAGCCCGAAGTCGATCGCCTCGTGTCTACATCTCCAGCCATATCAGTATCAGTATACCCAACTAGCTTTGGCTCGTCACCACCAAAAGAAAGTCTCCAATCGGCAGTGCCCTGAAGGTATCGTAGAATCCACTTGACTGCACTCCAATGTACCCTTCCAGGATTTGAAAGGTATCTGCTAATTGTGCCAACTGCATGAGCGATGTCTGGCCTCGTACACACCATAGCATACATAAGACTTCCTACAGCTGAAGCATATGGAACCCGCTCCATATCTTCCTTTTTGTCCTCTGTAGATGGACACTGCTCCTCAGTGAACTTAAAGTGAGCCGTAAGGGGGCAACTCACTTTCTTCGACTCGTCCATACCGAAACGCTGAAGTACCCGGTGAATGTACTTCTTTTAGGACAAATGTAGCAGCTTGGACTCTCTCTCTCGGCTGATCTCCATCCCAAGAATAGTCTTTGTTGCGTCCAAATCCTTCATAGAGAAGGCCGCGCCCAGTTGGCGCTTCAACTCCACTATCCTAGTGGCATTCTGACCCACTAACAGCATATCATCTACATAGAACAATAAAATGATGAAATCATCCTCGGCAAAGTACCTCACAAATATGCAATGGTCCGACGTCGTCCGTGCATAGACATGCTCCCCCATAAACGACTCGAACTTCCTGTACCACTGCCTCGGAGCCTGCCTCAGACCATACAATCTCTTCCTCAACCGGCAGACCAAATGTGACTTGCCCTTCTCACAGAATCCCTCTGGCTGCTCCATGTATAACTCCTCTTCAAGATCACCGTAGAGGAACGTCGTCTTCACGTCCATCTGCTCGACCTTCAAGTCGAAACTGGCTGTCAACGGTAGCACCACCCGAATAGACGACTGTTTGACGACTGGCGAAAAGATCTCATCATAATCCATGCCTTTCCGTTGACCGTAGACTTTAACTACCAGCCTTGCTTTATATCGAGGGCGAGTAGCATCATCCGTCTGCTTCACTCTAAACATCCATCGATTCTTTAAAGCCTTCTTGTCCTTTGGCAATCGCACCAGCTCATAAGTGGAATTGGCATGTAAGGAACTCATCTCCTCCTGCATAGCCTCCATCTACTCCTGCCTGTGTTCGTCTTCCATAGCCTCTGCAAAACTTTCGGGCTCTCCCCCGTCAGTCAATAGCACATACTCACCCAGTGAGTATCTCGTAGATGGTCGACGCTCTCTGTCGCTCCTTCTCAGTGGAGCTACTAGTGCTGGCTGTATACCAACAACCTCCTCCTCTTCAGGAACCGCCTCCCCGGCATGCTCATCCTCCTGAGGGATACCCTGACCACCATCAGCCGGTTGATGATTAAGGTTGGGAGCAACTCCATGTACTGGCTCCCCCATAATTGGATCCTCTGCGATGTCCTCTGGAAACTGCTCGAAGCAAAATGACTCTAACTCAGGCAATTCCTCAGCCTCAGAAGGCGTCTCGGAATCCTGAGTGTTGGTCATGGTCTGATCCTCGATGAATACCACGTCCCTTCTTCTGTAGAGCTTTCTTCCTACCGGGTCGTACAGTCTATAGCCAACACTACAACAAAAAACCCTTTTAATGACGGCTAAAAAGCGTCATTAATGACGAACCATGACGTTTTTTTTTTCACAGCAACCGTTATGAAAACGGGTGTTATAAATGTTTTTAAAAGCGTCATAAAATAACCGTCATGAATAGTTTCTATAAAAGCGTTATGAATAGTTAATATATAGTGCACAATTCAGAATAATTTTAAAACGTCATGAATAGATAACATGTATAGGCTCAATGCAGCACATTTATAACACTTTATACTATTCAAATTAGCATATCCAAATTAGTCCATATAATTGTCAGGCCTAAAAATCAAATTAACATTATATATCACCATCTTTATTACATTTCTCAAAATAGAGTACATATCAACATCTTCATTACATTCTCAAAATGGAATATCCAAATACATATATACATTTACAAATACATATATACATTTACAACTACCAAAAAACCTGCACCCAGAGCTCTGTTGGACTACCATGGACTAAAGGTCCTCCAACTGCTAAAATCTTTATGGAAAAAAGCAGTATCCTCGTTTGTTTGAATTTAATGTCTCTTGCAATTGATTGGTCCACATATGAAAGAAGGAAAGCTGAAAAAACCAAAAAAAAAAAGATTAAATTGGAAGCATGAATAAACTTGACAGTACATTCTCTTAAATCAATATGACAATATACTACATAAGTACCCGACTCAACTACTTCACTTGGCCAGAGTAAAATTACCTTGAAACTTTACTTGGCCTTCCAAACAGATCAAGCAATCAAACTCTATAAGAGAAAAAAAAGAAGCTAGAGTATCAGAATCTACAAATTTTACATGGCTCACAGCCTTGCCATGCCCTGCCAAAGTACACCAGGGACTTCTGGTATGTCTCAGATCAAAACAGTGTATCTTATAATCTGCAGAACCAAATGCCAAAAGATAGGAATAGTGCGAAATTGAGTAAAATTATATTGTAGAGTGACCAGTTCACTTACAATAAGTGAAGGTCCAATTTCCTCTAGCTTCTTTGTTGCCATAGGTGGTGCTTCTGGTGTGTTCTTTATTTCTGGTGGAAATATCTTATATATGAAATATGGTGTAAATACAAGAGAAGTGATTGCTGGTAAGCTTGAATACTTGAACCAGGTTACCCATGGGCTTGAAATTTTAACTCCAAGTCCCTTTGCTAATTCTAAGCAAAGGAGGTTTTGAGCAGCGCCAGTTAAGAAAAGAGCACTTGAGCTACTAGATGCCTGTCATTATATCATACACAAGGGAAGAGGAAAAGGACACAATTAAAGATATTGGTAATACAAACTTTCAAAACCAAGAAAGGAGGAAAAAAACAAGAATATAATCTTATTGAACATATTTAGTGATAAAAAGAACTCCAGAAACAATATGCAATGCCGAAGACAGATGCCATTTAGAATAAAACCCAACATTTCCATCTCTTCCTGTCATTATAAAAAGAACTTGGTTCATCATTTTGACAAACTCACATTGTGTGTAATATTTTGACGAACTTGGTTCATCATTTTGACGAACCCACAATATGCAATGCCGAAGACAGATGCTTGAAATTGGTTGAACCAAACTAATATATATTGGTAGGACATCACAAACAAAACAAGTGTAATATTTTGTTAAACAATCCCTCACCCGTGCCATATCAAGACCAACATTATGAATCCAGTAGAAAAAAAATTATAATGTCTTTTGAATTAACTAATTTTGTGCACTTCTTATATATAATATCAAAAGAAACTGCATCCAAAAATCTCAAAGATAATATATTGGCAAACTTCCATTAGGCCACATTTGGTCACGGAATTGGAGCATTGAAAAATGAAAGTAATTTATTTCCTTTTATTTGGATGCGAAAAAAATAAAGAAGAAAGTAATTTAATTTCCAAGAGAAAAAAGAAAAAGATCATGGTTCCTCCCACCAACCCAATGATTCTTTTTTCTCCTCTAATCATTCATTTTATTTTCCAATTTTTGGCTTTTCCAAATACCGGAAAGAAAATTGATTGGAATTACAATTTCACAAAACAAAAAAATATCAAAATTAATTTCCTTTCATTTCATTTCCTTTCCGCGAACCATACTAGGCCTTAGTCCTTACAGAAGAATAAATATATTCAATTCCATGACATGCATTATTATTATCCAGATATGTTTGTCATATGACATACAATTTTCAATTTCTCTCTGTGTTTTGGTAACTAAAACAAAAAGGATGACAAATGAGGAAAAAAAAACACTTACTGGTTGAACAAACAAGTAGAGTCTCAACCTACTTCCAACTCGTCTAATATTTAATCTTGGAGTTTTCTCTTGGCAGTTTCTCAACACATTGCATGCCGTTTGTTGCATTTTTATGGAGAGTGAAAACATGGTTTTCTTAAAGTAAAGACAATATATATATATATATATATATATATATATATATATATATATATATATATATAAAGAACTTGGTTCATCAATATGTTCTCTGAACCCACATTGTGTGTCATGCATGTGCTCCAAACAAATGATTTCTAAAACAGCTATATCATAATCTCTTGCTTTTGCAATTCTATCAAGAATTTCTTTCTCTTTCTATCACTTAGTATAGACATCAAGATTATAATAACAGTTTGTAACATCAAATCTGAAATCGTATAATCGAACCCTAATTATTCTTTTTCAGCATTTAACAAACAAAAGAATCACCTTAACCAGAACAGAAGAGAGCCGCCGCTTCGGCGTCGGCTGATGGTCGGACTCCGGTGCCTGCACCCGAAATAGAAAAAGTGATCGACCGACTAAAATCATCAAAAAAAACTTCTAAATATAGAGAAAAGAGAGATTTTTATGGGTCTTATAAAACCACGCTATCGGGACTGGCCGGCGGGCGCGGCGGAGGCTCCGACGGCTCGACGGAGGCCGCGCGGATCTCGTAGCCGCTCTGTGATCTGCGGAAGCAGGGAGAGACATGAGTATGGGGGTTTAGGGTGCAGAAAATAATAATTAGGGTGTGAGAACAGAGGAGGGAGGGGGAGGGAGGAAGGACCTCTCGTTGCTTGCGGTGGAGCTGGGCGATTTCTTGTCGGAGCTCCTCCGCCGTCTTCTCCACTGCGACGCTCGCCATTGGTGGAAAGAATCTAGGGTTTGGTGGGGATGGAGGGAAATTTAGGATTCCAGATCGAGAAGCGGAGGAGGAAACTAAGCGGAGGACGACGATGTGGAGGATTGAAAGAAGGAGGAGGAGAAGCTTAGGGTTTGGTGAGAGGAGGAAAGAGGATGAGAAGGGGAGTGGAGCTGAGAGGAAAGGGGAAGGGATTTGGAGAGGGGATAAGAAGGGGGCGGAGGCTTGAGCCTCCAAATATCGCGTTGGTGGAAAGAATTTTACAGAAAACTTAATTACAAGTTTGCCACCGCTCTAAAATATTAATAACGCTTTGTTTTATAAACGTTATAAAAAGCCCAAAATTAGCCAAAACCGTCATAGAAAAAAGGTATTTAGAACTTTGATGACGCTTCTTTATCAGCCGTCATGAAATCCACTTATCAAGCGTCATTAATAGGTCTTTTTATTGTAGTGCAAACTCATCCCGACCGTAGCCGACAAAGACGCATCGCCTCGTCTTCGGCTCAAGTTTGGTCCTCTCATCCTTCGGTACATGCACGAAGGCCTTACAGCCAAACACTCGCAGGTAATTGTATGACGGCTCTTTGCTGTACCATACTTTGTTAGGCACATCACCCTGCAAAGGAGCACTAGGAGATAAATTAATAACATAAGCAGCTGTAAGAAGAGCCTCACCCCAATAACTGCCCGACAAGTTTGCTTCTGACAGCAAATACCGCACCCTCTTCATCAGTGTCCTGTTCATGCGCTCCGCTACACCATTGAGCTGAGGTGTCTTGGATGGAGTCTTCTGGTGTTGTATCCCCTGCTCTCTGTAATAAGCATCAAAGGGACCAATGTATTCTCTGCCGTTGTCGGACCGAACACACAATAACTTCTTGCCCGTATCTCTTTCAACAGAGGCCTGAAACTCTTTCAAAGTAGGAAGCACCCGATCCTTGGTCTTTAAGGCATAGACCCAAACATTCCTGGAACAGTCATCAATAAAAGTTACAAAGTAAGAAGCACCACCAATAGATTTTACCTTCATAGGACCACAGACATCCGAGTGAATCAACTCGAGCAACGCCGGCTTCCTTGAACTTGGGTGACTTTGGAAAGGTACCCTATTTTGCTTTCCATCTAAGCAGTGCGTGCACTTCTCCAACTTTGTAGACTTGAGCCCTGGAATCACCTTTCTGTTCACCAAGTAGCTCATCCCCTTCTCGCTGATATGGCCGAGCCGCCTGTGCCACAACTCGGTAGACGCATCACTGACTGCGTTCACCTCCTGTGCCCCCTGTGCGCTCTCCTCCATATAGTAGAGATCGGACTTTTTGCTTCCTCTGGCAATCACCATCGAACCTCTGGAAAGCTTCCACTGACTATTTCCGAAGAGACTGAAGAAACCCTCATCATCCAACCTTTCAACTGATACCAGGTTGAAACGGATATCAGGGACATGACGAACATCTTTGAGAACAAGAATTGCACCCGTCTTCGTTCTCAAATGTACATCTCCAATGGCAACCGCCTTTGACACATCTCCATTGCCCATCTTCAACACTCCACAGTCGCATGTCGTGTAAGTGGCAAATAGTGCCCTGTTGTGAGATACATGCGTTGAAGCCCCTGAGTCCATCAGCCAAGAATTATCATCGCAGGTGAGGTTTGTGATAACCTCATCACCTACGATGATCACATCGCCTCCATGTATCGAAGCCGCCGCTGTAGTATTCTCATCTTGCTTCCCCTTGTCGCCCTTCTTCTCTCTATTCTAAGAGAAATAGTTCTGCTTGATGTGGCCCTTCTTGCCACAATGGTAACACTCCGAGTCCTCGTACCGACCCTTGGACTTCTCCCTGCTCTTGTCTCTGCCACCACCTGGATCCCTGCTTTTGCCCCTTCCGCAGCTCTCCGAAACTAGTACCTCTGAGTGATGGGATGTGGATGAAGTGCCCTAAGAACGTCTCCGCATCTCTTCATTCAGTACCCCACTCTTGGCAAACTCCAGACTGACTACGCCTTCCAGAGCAGAAGCGATCATAGATACTCGTACGATCTCCCACGAGTCTGGCAATGTACATAGCAACCAAAGTCCTTGAACCTCGTCGTCGAACTTAACTCCCATCGAGGATAGCTGGTCCACCACGCCCTGGAACTCACTCAAGTGATCTGTAATGGATGCACCATCTTTGTACCGCAGACCCATCATCGTCCGGATCAGGAACAATTTGTTTACCCCGGTATTTTTTGCGTACAAAGATTCCAGCTTCTCCCACAACGTCTTCGCATGCTCAATATTGGCAACGTGGTTGTACACGTTCTCGTCAACGAACTGTCGCATGTACCCACACACCTGTATATGCTCGAAGTTCCAATCCTCATCAGATTTGTCACTGGGCTTCTCGGATGCAAATACTGGAAGATGCAGATTCTTGACGAACAGCAAATCCTTCATCTTGCTCTGCCAATAATGGTAGTTGGTACCATTCAGGTTCACCATGTGCACCAGCTTCGCGTCCATCTCTGCTTCCTAGTTTGACTGTCAACTCCTGACACTTCTTTGAACCCAAAGCTCTGATACCACTCTGATGGGAATGAAGTACGAAAACCATTCTCCCAAACCAGAAAGTCCTGCGAGAGAACCGAACAAAAGCACACAAACCAAAAATGCCAAACACAATCGCAGACACAAAGATTTTTGACGTGGAAAATCCTTGCGGGAAAAACCACGGGACGATCGGAGTCCAACCCTGAAGAACCTCCACTAATGGAATAAAGAGAATACACCCTCTATAAGCTCATTCCGATCCAACACGGATCACCACAACTCACTTGAAAGAAGAAATTTTTTGATTGCGGACTCCGAAGAACAGGAGATGCCGAAAAAATATTCGAAGCAATCTCTCCTTCGCAATAGTCCTTAATCCCCTCTCTCTGAAAGATTGTAAAGCACTCTTTGTTTTGAGATTATTTTACAACTAGCATGCATCACCCTTTTATAAGCCCTTGGCAACCCATACATGGAAGGCCAATATATATGGAAACTTCCAATATAAATCAATCATATATTTAATGAAAATCTAATCATAATTAGCTTACCATAATTGGAAACCCAATAATATGGAAAGCTACTATATGAAGGGTACAATCATAAATATATAATCAAAGTAAATATGGAAATCCAATCATATATTTCCTTACCATATATGTACCAAAATAAAATCCATGCACTCCCCAAGCTTCTCCAACACACGGATGGCGCTCGTCGCTCTCCGGGGTATTCTCCACATAGGTGGGAACCCCACCCACTCCAACAGTGTTCTGTCACCGAGCCCTCGCCCCTCCGGCAGCCACCACCACCCAAGGAAAACCCCACCACTTACCGGTTATGCACCGCCGCCCCTATCACGAGCCATCTCCGGCCAGTGATGCCACCGTCCCAAGTGACCCCGTCCACGCACCCGGTCTCGAGGGCAGCACCGCGCCCTCGTCGACGGTCAGTCGAGCGTGCGTCGTGCCGCCCTGCCAACGTAGACCCTTCTCCTCCGACACCGTGACCACCCAGTCCGCCTACAACATCTCCTCCACTTCTCGAGGAACACGATCACAAGGTTCATCCCACCGCCTCAAACCCGTCGTCGACCGAGCTCTCGACAAATCCAGCCAAGCCCCCGCCGTGGCCGCGCTGAGCCGCCCAGCGTCGACCCCGTTCGCCCTAGCCGCGACGGCGGTGGTCTCAGACCTGCCCCCATGCTGTGCACCACGCCAGAGCGGCCCCTCGTGTCGTGGTCAGATCGACGAGCCGCCGGAAACCGGTCGTGCCAGAGTGGCGCTCCGTCGAGCACCCAAAATCAGGTGAGCCTCTCCCTCTCACACCTCTCGACCATTTCCCCTCTTTTAAATCCCTCTTCTCCTTTGTTGCTTCTCCCTTCCACTCTTCAATGACCCTCTCTCTCTCTCCATAAATTTTATGCTGTTAGTTTTTTTGTTGTTTGGAAGAGTAGTGAGTTTTAACTAGGATTAGACTCTTAGTTTTATGCTTCAAGTCCAATATCAAATTTTATTTAGTATGATAATTATTTTGACCTATTGTATTTGATGGACTTTGGGCTTTTGAGTAAAGACTTAATTTAAATGAACTAACTATTTATGATGTTATTATATTTAGTAATTTAAGGGCTAATACGGATGGGCTCGGCCAATATTTGGTTTTGTGATATAAATAGCTTTTATATATATATATATATATATATATATATATATATATATATATATATATATATATATATATATATATATATATATATATATATATATATATATATGACTTGGTTCCTTTTAAATAAGATTAGGGCCATAGCCCACAAATAGTTGTGAGTTTTAAATATTTACACTGTTAAATACTTAATTTTAATTTAAATATTTGGGCGTTAGCCCTATAACCTAGCTAAACTTTGGTTATAAATATTTTGGGCTATAATATTAATTTGGGCCTATAAATATAGTTTAGGTTAGCTTATTCCATTAGGTTTGGATTTTATTGACTTAACGCTTATACAATTTTAATTTACTTATTAATATCAGTGTATATGTAGAAATGCTATTGTAAATATTTTATTGGAGTACAATATATATATTGGGTTATTATATTACTTTAAAATAATAAATTATGGTTTTTTGGGAATATAGGGATTTTTATTAAGTATTTATATGTGCATGTTCAAACAATATTTTGGTAATGTTATATGGGTATTTTGAGTCCATTTACATATTTTCCAGCCTATAAATGTTTACTTTCTAAATAATGAATACTCTTAAGATTTTAATTGTAATTATAAGACTAATAGGTTTTCAATATGTATATAAGCATTTTATAAATAAATTTTAAGTATTTTCTAATATGCTTCTAAAAATATCCTAAATAGATAATTTCTAATAGATATAAATATTTCGTAAAGGAATATAAATATTATCTAAATAAAGATCTTCTTTTCCTAAAAATTAATTTCCTATTCGGTTAAGTCATTTACGATCGCAACTAATCATATCCATATTTTCTTACGAATTTTGGACTCCTTCACATCGCCCTAGCCAACCGGACTATCCTGGACCCAACGAGATGGTTTGTTTCATCAGCTAAGGACCTCAGACGAGTACATTTTTTATAGTTTTCATAATTGATAATTTCTATGATTCATGTATCTAGTATTGTCTTATATTGATTTTCTGCTGATCATCGACACGATCGTCACACAGTATAGTAGTTATGGATTCTTTATATAATTTTTTTTGTGACTTGCATGTTTACCCTGTTCGTGACTTGTTGAATCCATGACTACTAGTCAGACGGAGAAATATACTAGTAGACATATAAATATACCCAAAAATATCTTATTTGTCTGATCGTGTCTGATAGCAGTCGCACAATTCACGTGCGGGGTGCCAGATATACCCCTTAACCGTTTACATGTCGAAAGTGTATTTCAACTCACTAGATAGATGCAGTTTCTGGTTCTACAATATACATTGCTAGCTACATGTCTATTCAATTTTTAGTACTCACTTGTCATTTTCACCATGCTCAGTTCTTGCCATGATTCCATGCTTATCTCTTCGTCGTGTACTTGATTATTATTATTTACAGTTTTATAAATTTTGTCAAATTATTGGAACTGTTGTTAGAATGTACTCGTTCTATTCCTGACTGAAAACCAATATTTTTCAAGTTAGTCGCGATAGCTCTTAGCATTGGGGAGACACGAGTGTACTTGTCATCCAAAACCTAGAGATTAGTTAAATATATGTGTTGTAAACATTTTCAATATTTGTAAGAACATTGTACTTTCTTTAAATGTAAACCTTTGAATATTGTAAATTTATTTAGTATTTATGAATGAGCATTATATGATTTTGAGCATTGTGGCTAGACAGCATTCTACCGTCGACACTGCGGTATAAGCTGGCTTGGACATGCACTCGTATTCCGAAAAGCGGGTGTGGGTCACGACAGTATTTCTGTCAATTGACAAGTCGTAGTAATAGTTAACCATTAGTCTGAACTAGTTCAAGACGAAGCCTTAATTTATACCTAATTTATGTGTGTGACTCTTGATTGATTATTTTGGGTTATGATAGATTCTTGGTGATTGTAGCATCTGTAGTTCCTGCCTAGACTTGGATACAACTTTGTAAACTTGCAGTCGCAACACGGATTGGACAAAAACTCCAGGCAAGTATGCCTTGCCAATATGTACAGTTTATTTATGCATACTTATCTATTGTTGTTACTTTTCATGTTATCAATTCTATACTCCATTACTTGTTTATGTCTCTAGTACTTATTTTTATTTACCACTTGTATAGTTCATCGTATTAAGTGCAAGCTTGACTTTACTCGACTGGATCACTTAAATTGACTCGACTTGACTTGACTCGACTGGATCACTTGACTTGACTCAACTTAACCATTGTACGATACTATGATTGGCTATTTGACTGCTCTCGACCCGGAAGTTCCACCAAGTGCTACGATAGAGATTTAATATAGATAGCGAACTCCATACAGGACTACTCTCTATAGGACCGTAGTGTTTGCCATGAAAATCAACAACGTGTATTACAGAACACTGAAATTGATTGCAAACTCGCTTGTACAAAGAAGAGCCTAGAAAGAAAGCCTAGGAAATAATCTAAGTACAATTGTTTAGTTTTGATTCTGGGGGGTGACGGTGGAGGCTCGGGAAAGTGCTATAAACTCTGCCTTACTCCGTGGACTATCTGATGCAGTCTCTAGCTCGTGAAGATATTGCTTTTCTCTTGAAGGTTGCCAGCCATTGCAGGAGAGTGGCACCCTGCTATTTATAATAGGATGGATTTTGAGCCGCATGGTCGGTTTGCTGCCACGTGGCTGGTTGGCACGCAAAGACCCGCTCTCGGGCTGTCATCTGTCGATTTGTTGGGATTTTGTTACAGCAAATCTGGATGGTTAAGGAATCGGTCAGATTGCCACGTGTCCCGTTGCGTATGGTGTTTTCAGTCTTTGATCTTGTGGGGTCGCATGAGACTCATGTGGCCCGGATCACAGTTGCATGGAGTTTGGAAATATTGGAGCCGCATAAGCTGGGCCGCATGAGGTTCATGCGGCTTGGATGACGCTTATTTGGCCGCATGGAGGCGTACGAACCTTGTTTTTGGACGACGTCTCACGTCTTATCTTTCTTGTCAAAGTGTCAGAACTATCATGCTTTTACCAGTACTTGTCAGCTTTGTCAGTCGAACTGCTCCTCCTTGGTCGCATATTTTCCTTCTACAGCTGTTTATCGATGGACCGTATGCGGTTTTGAACAGTTATGCGGCTGTCCTTCATGCGGGCATGTTTGGCCCGAAGTTTCTATACGGCAATTTGTAATCCGCATGAACTCCATATTTTTTATGTTTCTACAAGACCCTCTTCAAAGTTTCCTAATTACAAATTTGGAATACTTTGAATAAGAAGCATGAAAAATATGCCAAGCCGTGGGGAGTCTTCATGTTTGCTGGAAGTGATTTTCGAACTTGAGTTGCAGAGAAATACTGAGCCGCAGGGGGATCATGAGTCGCAGAATAAATCTTGAGTCGCAGGGACGCTTCGAGCCGCAATGAGTCTGTCAGGTGTCACTGCTGCATTTAATGCCCTTGATTCGATTTCGGATTTGATTTCTCTTTTTTTGAGATAAAGATGACGGTTACTAGGGATAAAATCCCCAAGCGTCATCATTATCTTTAATGATCTCGAGAATCGGAGCGACATCCTCTCTGGAAACTCTACAAATAGGAGTGATTTTGAAGAGGAACTTTTCTCTTTCTACTTCCTTCTCTTTCATCTTCGTCTTCATGTCTTCAATGGCTCCCAAAGCTTCCAAGTCGACTGCGGCCAAAGAAAAGGGGCTTGCTTCTCCATCGAGGGAGGCGGACTCCTCTTTTACGTACTCCGATGTGCACCCTCCCATCAAAGGTAAGGACAGTAGGAAGACAATGGCTATGTCGTGCTATATCGCTTTCTGGGCAATAAGCTTTGGTCGATGTGTGCCCTATCTCAGTTGAACCACATGTGTTCTGTATGAGGGGGCCGTATAAGCTGAGTGCTGCATAAATGACCCATGATTGATCTTCATCAATGATGCATAGTTGTGTCGCATAAGTATCTCCTAACTGGGCCGCATGGGTATTTCATGTCTCGAGCCGCAGGAGCACTTCAAGCAGCTTCAGTGCCTTATTACTGAGTTGCATGAATACTTTGTAACTGGGCCACATAAGTGTCTCATGACTGATTCGCACGAGCACCCTTTTTGTTTTGGACGGCCTAAGTATCCCCGACTGTGCCGCATAAGCATGCATCATGATTGCATGCGTCTCATACCATAGAAGTCTTTGTTTTGGCTGGATCAGATGAACTTCTAACTTTTACTTCTTCTCTGTCTTTTGCAGTGGACTTGCCTTTAGCTCCTTTGGGGAAACTCTTGATAGGACGTGCCCAATCTGCGTTGGGTGTGAGATTTGACCAAATAGTCGATCGTGTGTCGACCCAGATTACCCGAAATCAGCCTGAAGACAGGCTAAGGGAGATTAGGAACCAGTCGTTCTTTTACTTACTCAGTATGATGAATTTTGGGAAGCTAGGGGGCCTTCATCTGAAGCCCTCCTTCTTGTTCGGAGATGCTATAGTTGTCTCAAATTCTCGCACTCTGGAGCTTTTTGAGAACTGGGATTTTCTTTCCAATGAGCTATCGATCTATCTTTCTCAGATGGAATGCCACTTCTCTCTGTCAAGTTTCAATATGGTGCCTATCGAAAGGCGAATGGTGAACCCCATTACTCAGGATCGGCAAGCCATCTTCGTAGGCAACATCCACTATAATAGACGAGTGCGGGGGGCGGTAGCGACCAACGAATCGGTCATTTGTTCCGTCGTCATGCTAGCCCCTGGTAGTTTTATAAACGATCTGAGGCCCAATAATCGACTCACCGAGGCTGACACCTTCCTGAACCAAATTGCCCGTAAAGGATCATATCCCACGGGTAGACTATCGCTGCAGAATTGGATGAGTCGCTCCCCTCCATGGGTCAACTTGACGCTCTGGATCCTGTCGACTTATGGGGATATTTTACAGCAGCTCGACCTCTATTATGCCATAAGGGGTACTTGCTATGGTCTTCCTGTGAACGCCAAGCTATTTATAGCGCTCCTTGAGATGCACAATTGTCATACAGGGACCTTTTACACACCTGCTGGGGAGATGGGGCTCGTCCTTCACGAGATGCATGACGTCTCCAAGTTGCCCTGGGGGAATAAAGTTTATGAGGAGTATACTCCCACGAATTAGGAGTTTGATGAATTAGAGCAGCGGTTTCCCGGGTTTCTTGTCGTTTACCGGGAGGTGTTATGTCATCATAGCACCTGTCAACAAATGCCAAAGAAGACGGATGAGAGTTTTGAGGGGACCCTTCCTCATACGAAGGCTTGGGTCAGTTACTTGTTCAACCTTGGCGCCTCGGGTCGGATTGTCCCTCGGAGCCCCCAGACTTATGCAGAAGTGGACGTTCAGGTGCGAAGCGCCAAGAGAACCAAAGTTTCTGGTGACAGATTCGAAAGTCAGTCTGACACATTTAGCTACTTTTATCAGGATACCCAACCCTTATCCCATAAAGCCATCTTGGCTGGATTTTTGATGGTATGGCTGAAGATTTGTGTGGTCTCGGGAGGTGCTGGTTCGATTGAGAGAATCAGCCGTAACCTGATCCTTCTTGTTGTCAAGTTAGTTTTTGGAGGCAGGTTAGCTCTACTTCCAGCCATGGTGTGCAGCATCCATCGGGGTCTTCGTCACTTTACGACCAGAACGATAGCTTGTGATGTTACGAAGAATTTCCACCTAATTGAGCTACCTTATCATTATCTGATGGGATGGCTGTTAATGCATTGCCCTTCTCTGATGCGACCTGGCCCTGAGGGGAACGCAATGATTCATGATGCGTTCATTTATCAATATCATGATATGCCTTGGACCTGTTCGACCATGCCTGAATGTCGTGCTATGCTCGTGCGGGTGGATAGTTATTCCTTCTTTGTGTCGGTTCCGCCTTTTACTGATGAGAAAACGAGGTGTCTTCATCTCGATGGCAGTGTCGCACCCCAAGTTTTATATGAGAAGATGTTCCGTTGGTTGCAGAATATCTGTTCCGTGCATCTAGTGTACCGCAACCGTAATGTTGCCTTTTTGGAACCTTATTTGCCCAGCCGGTATTCTAGACAATTTGGGTACTGTCAATTATTTTTGGATAACCCGAGTTCCTCCTTAGGTTGTGAGGGTAGCGTCCTAGATGGTATTCGGGCCTGACATTATTACAGTGCTGTCTGTACCCAGACCATCTTCTCTCTTCCTGATACCAGGGATGTAGTGCGCATCTCGTACATGGCATCCCTCTACCACGTCTCCGTGAATGGGTCTTCCCATAATTTCGATGCGAGTACAAGTTTTATAACCGGTACCAGGCTGGTGGAAAAGTGTGAGGGGTCCAAAAAGAGGAACAGGGCGGAGAAGATGAAGGCAGTTGCAATCTCTAATTCCAATTCTATTGATACGGAAGAGGAGGATGAGCACAACGATCTATTGCCTCCTGCGACTACTCTGGTGACGCGCCTGCCTTCCCCTGTGCTGAACCCTTCGCCTAAACAAAGTAAGTGCAGACCATCTGTTGCTACCTGGACTCGTTCTCAAAAGTGGGTCGCGTTCAAGACTCGAGGTTCTGATCATGCGGGAGAGGGTAGTGACACTGAAGCCCTTCCGGTGGTAAGTTTTACTACGGCCGACTACCGCGTTTACTTCAGGTATCTTATCTGATTGTTTCTCTCTCTTTCTTTCGTGCAGACTGTTGAAGACATAAACCCTCCGGTACCTAGGGCTGTGTTCGAGACTTCTCCAGTTATGAGTACTCTGGTTGAAGGGGGCGCCAGTTTTACAGAATCAAATGTAGAGGCCGTGAGGTCACGATTGGTCGTAACCGACTCAGCTTTACCTCCTTTTGGGTTGACCGGGACTGGAGCTACAAATGTGGGTGATTCGATTGTTGGTGTTGAAGGGGATACGGGGGCAGTGGGAAGAATCATGACTGTCCAGAGCGAGTTGCGGACTCCTCCGCCCTTCCCTGGTAGGCTATGTCATATCCTTACCGATGAGGAGGTTCGTTCGCTCCTTCTTCACATTCTTCGAGTCAAGTTGATGGTTGGTTGTTCCATACCTACAGGCCCTGCCTTTCCGCTAACGATAGTGGACATGACCGCAGAGGAGGGGATAGCGGACGATGTTGGGGCAGACCTCTTGCCGAAGAGAAGAAATGGACCTCCCCTCCTCCAAATCGAAAAGGACCCGGCTGGGCTGAGTTCTGAGCCTCTTCCACCACCAACGGCAGAGACGGTGGTTCCTATACCAGCATCGGTGGACGCAGGGTTGTTTGAAGCTGCCTCTTCCCTGGAGACTGAACTTGTCGTTCTGTCTAGTCTTCAGCTTCTTCGTGTTGCGGAAGAGGAGATCGTTGTCGTGCAGGAGTCTCACTGCTCGGAATTTGTCTCCCTTTTGACGAGGTCATCAAGCTCGAGTGTGACTGCTTCCCAGACGTCTTCCACCTTCTTAGGTGTTATCCCTTCGACACCGTCCTCTTTGGAGAACTTGGACGAATCGTCAAAGGACATAGTCGAGAGCTTTTATCGCCACTTGAAACGGGGGGTCGAAGCTGCTTTGAAGAGATGGAGTTCATTTGCTGTGGCCCACCACTGCATCCAAGGCCAGATTGTCCTGCTGAAGATGCTTCCAGGTGGAGAAGGAGTGGCCGTCCATCTGGAGCACAAACTGGCAGAAGCTCATCAGTGCCTAATCCAGTTGCAGAAACTGCGGCAAGTAGATGCATCTTCCATGGTGGAGCAGGAGCGTGCTTTTCTTGTATCCGCCGTAGAAAAGGTGAAAGCTGTTCAAGAGACAACCAAACCTTCTTTGGAGAAGGACCTTCAGGAGTTGTCCCTTAGGTATGACAAGCTGTGCCGAGAGGGAGAGATTTTCTTTACTCGTAAGGAGACCATTACTCGAGCTATGGCTGAAACCAACGAGCAGCTCCTCCAACTCCAGGCTAGGTTAACGTCTCTGGAGACCGAGCTCCAAGTCACCAGTCAAGAGGGTGGGAAGATCTGGAAGGAGACTGATGAGGTCACCCGAACCTCTGCTGCTTTAGAGAGAGCATTGAAGAAACTGGAAGAAAATTGGCAGGCTCATGCACATCTGGAGGATGCCGAGAGGTTCTCCCAGGAAGCTGAACGCCGAGTCAAACTGAGAATCGAGCGCACAACTGTAAAGCTGGAGGACACCCTTAACAAGTTGTGTGACGCTGATGAGTAGTGGACTTTGCTCTTCGTCTCCCTCTTTTTTTTCTTTTTTTTTTTGACAGAGCAGAATAGATTCACTCCGCTCTGATGAGCTTGTAATAACATTTTGAAGAATATCCCCTGGGGGGGACTTTTTGTGGACCTATTGCCCTTGGGTGCATTTTGAAAATACGAGCAAATAGATTTGACAAGATATTTTTTGGACTTATTACTCTTTTGATACACCGATGGTACGAGTAATAGGATGGTTTTTTGGGGACTCATTACCATTTTTTGTGTACTGGCGAGGCGAGTACTGATAACGAGTGAAGAGAAGACCGGCATATTTACTCAGAGGTATGAGGACGTGGTAAATATGGGTCTGAAGCATAGCCTTCCTACTCATAGGTAATGAGGACGTGGTAGGAGTAGGCCAAATAGAGATACACAGAATAACTCATAGGTGCTATCAACGTGAAAATTCTATGTATTGGGTGATTTGTCAGTGATGGATAGGAAAACAACTCAGTGGTAATATAGACATGATTGTTTTCCCGTTCGGAGAATTTTGTAGACCTATTACCCTTTTTGTGCACTGATGGTGTGAGTAATAGATTAGGATAAGTTTTATGGACCTATTACCCTTCTGCGCACTGGTGGTACGGGTAATAGATTTGAAACGAAGCCCAACAAGGGAGGTATGGACGTGATAAATGGTGGTCGAAACATTAAAGCGAAAGTTCAGAGGTAACAATATACGTGACTTGTCACTTGCAGAGGTGCAATGTGAGTCCCCTCGGAGGAGAGGGAACGGAGTGTAAGTTCAGAGGTACCTGATGTACATAACTTGACACTCTAGGTAAATATATATTCTCTCTCTTTTTTCTTTTTTTTAAACTCTTATTGATGAGACAAGGAACTCTGTTCATTACGTCATCAAGAGAGGTACCCTCCACCTGTGCCACCAGGTATTCGACGATTCTACGTCCTCCTCGGCTACCCCCTGCGATCCCAAAGGTTGGGATGCCGTCTTGGGCATTCGCTTGTTTGAGTATGTCGGGTCGGCATTTAGTTCTCGACTCGCCTTGGGAAGACGGGTGACAATTAGCTCGATAAGGGATTCTGAGTCCTCCGATGGTCTTCGGATGGATTTTGGTAATTGGATCACCCTCGGCCTTGTGGTGGGCCCTGGCTCTTGAATTTGGGAGTCGACTGACTATTGGTTCTGACTGCGCAGCTTGAACGAGAGAGCTGGGCACCTCTTCATGTATGGTTGCAACAAGGGGTGCTGCTTTGCTTGATCTACGAGCCTGGGGGTGAACTATCAAGGGTTCTTTGGGCCCTGTGATAATCTCCAGTTTGTTGGTGATGTACTTCTTGGATTCCTTGTATAAACAAGCCTCCGAAGAATAACAAGGCTCAACTCCTTTGAAGGGATCGATGTCGGCAAATTTGGTCCTCACGAAGCCGTGTCTATTGACATACTTGAAGCATTGGTGGAGGGTGGACGGCACGATCATATAGTCATGTATCCACTGGCACCCCAAGAGGATATTGTAAGGTGTGTCTACCTCTATGACGTAGCAGGTAACTTCCGTCCTCAAGTCACCAATCTGGCACTTCAACCGGATCTTCCCTAGGGGATAACTTCTTCCTGAGTTAAACCCGTTAATGGCTGTGTTGGTTGCTGCTAGCCGGTGCATAGGGATGCCAAGAAGTTGGAGCAGGCTTTTCGGGATGATGCTTATTGACGATCCCGGGTCGATATTGTTAGGGTTATATACTAAAAGCATCACTTTTATAGTAACCTTATTTCCTTAAATTTTGAATGAGAATCATATGGGCAAATGTTTGCATATTGTATTTGTTGCAAGTGTTAATGCAAATGTCTGATATTCTATATTGTAGATTATATGGTGTGTGGTGTCACACAGAAGATCATATTATCAGTTTCCTATGGAGTATATAAATAGTTCACAACCTAGATGGACTTGGACAATCTATTGGAAAGGTTGTAGTGTAATATGATATTAGTCTATCTTGACTATAGGTTTACACTAGTACACTTTGTGTGTATTGAACAGGACCACTTGAGGTTGTTCTCTTTGTACTAACTACATAAGAGAACAAACACCTCTGTTATTATGGATGCTTGTACTCTTAATCCGGATATAATAATGGACATGTATATGCAATGTGCATTACTTTGACTCATAAAAGAGTGAGATTCATTATGGATCAACAACCTCTATGAATTGGGTAATAACATTGTATGTATGATGGGCTGTTGATTATAAATGGAATCCATGTCCCGATACATCGGGTTGATGATGTCCTCTTAAGGAGCTTATAAGGATTGTCATGTAAACCCTGCAAGTAGATTATATCCGACATGACAAATAAAGTTGAGCGGTACTACTTAAGGATAAAAGATGTCGAATCAATATAGTTGTCAGTAACTTAATTTGATCGACGGACATACGATATCTTAACATGGGAAGCCAAATGAGCATATAATAAAAGGAGCCCACAAACATAATTTGGGATTAGGGAGGTAGTGCAACAATAGCTCATTAGTGGACCGAGCTATTGTTAATGGGCCTGGATTGTGTGTTCGGGCTGAACACGGGATATCCAGATCCGTTAGGAGGCCTAACCCTAATTTCTCCTCATGGTCCCTGCCGTAGCCTATATATATCCTCTATTCTCTGGCCGCCAGAATAATAATTAGAAATCTGAAATTTTTTCTAAATTCGTGATTCACGTAAGGAAAGAAAGAGAGTGCTGCCAAGGAGAAGAAAAGGTTGGGAGATCGTCGCCCACACGACGTCCAACTCAAGGAAGGAATACGTGCAAAAGATCTTGGGGTCGTCCGCTCGAGATTGCCAGGAATTACTTGTCTCCTTTCCGCCGCAGGTATAATTCGTGAACCCTAGTTTCCGCCTATGAAGGGTTAGAACACGTATTTGATCTGTTTAACTTTCTATCGATCAATATGCACACCAAAGGAAGGGTCCTGGGAATCCCCAGTTCCATCAATTGGTATCAGAGCCACTTTGGATCTACGTATTGATTGATATGTCCATGTTGTCCAATAAAACTTGCGCTATGTAATAGTCGGTAGATGTAGATCTGTTCTAACTCGGTTTTGCAGGCATCTTAGATCCAACTATTATGGTCCAATGCATGTTTTTGATTGTGTTGTTTAAACCACGGACATGTCGTGGATGTTGTTGTTGCTGTGGATGTAATTAAAATCACGATAATTTTTCAATCTAGATTATGTGTGAACTCCTTCGGGAGGCATAGGATTGATGTAATTTTAATTATTTTTGATCAATCGTGATGGCGGTGGTGGCTGTTTCTAACGTCGGACGAGATGCTGGTTTTGAGCAATCCAGAGTCCGACAGATAATTTTCGATGAAGGAATCGACAGCCAAAACCTTAAAAAAATCGAACCCCGTATAGATCTGTGCAGCGCCAGATTTTGGATTCGGATAGTTGAGGACGGAGCAGCAAAGATGACCATAATAGTTGGATATTTTCTCTTATTTTTGTCATTTTGCTTTTTCTAATTATGCATGTTTATTATTGTGTGGTTATTTTTTTGAAAAACCAAGCCTACATTAATAATGGACAACATGGACATAATATCAACTAGTAGAAAAACCCTCATTGTTAAATAACTAAGTGGGAGAGAATTTTTATTTAGTATAAATCCTATGGTCTCCATTACTGGTTTGTAGGTGATGTAATTATACTAGCTTGTTGGCTTTAGTGCTTTTCTCCATATCGGATGAGTATAATTATGGATCACCAGTACAAACTTTTTTAGGGATAATTGTAGAAAGTTACCTAGTATGTGTTCACTTCTCCATCTGAAGGAACTCATTACAAGGTAATGGACTTAGTATTAAGTAATGGTATACACTTAGATACAAATAATGGTATCCTCACCATCGGAGTCACTGCTATTATTTGTATGACCATAGCAAGACCAGCATATTAATTTTATTTGTCATAAAGTTATATTAACATGATAGTAAAATTAATAAAAAAAATTCTACTTGAACAAAGTTGAATTTGTATACGTCCACACTATCGTGGCATGCTAAATTCATGGTGTTCAAGGTGTTGGTGAATTTCTTATTATTGTTTTGAGGGAATCAATATTTAGTTAATTCAAAAAGTTTTTTTGCCCTACATAATTTTATTTATGTGATTCTCAGGATTTCAAAAAAATGGGTTCTTTCAGTCCACTTATGGTGATTCTTAAAGAAAACAAACTTACTGGACCTAATTATATTGATTGGAAACGTAATTTGGACATTGTTCTGACTGCTGAGGAGTACAAATATGTACTTGTTGAGGAATGCCCACCTAAGCCTGATGCTAACTCTGATGAAGAGGTCAAAGAGGCTTATAAGAAGTAGAAAAAGGCAGATGAGATGGCGCGGTGTTACATTCTGGCATCTATGTCAAATGTACTGCAATATCAGCATCAGGCCATAGCTACAGCTTATGACATGATGTATAACCTCAAGGAACTCTTCGGACATCAGAGTAGAGCAGCTAGGCAGTTTGCTATGAAATGTTTGATGAATACAAAAATGGCTGAGGGCACACCAGTAAGGGATCATGTTCTCAAGATGATGGGTCATCTAAATGAGATGGAGATCCTTGGAGCTGAAATCGATGGGGAAACCCAGGTCGATATCATTCTCGGGACTCTACCTAAAAGTTTTGACAATTTCTGCCTTAATTACAACATGAACAAAAGGTTGTATAGTTTGGCAGAACTTGCAAAAGAGCTACAGGATGCTGAATCTCTCTTTAGGCAGAGTGGTCATGTTTTTGTTTCTGAAAAGGCTTCTACTTCTAAGCCAAAAGGCGGTAAGAAGAAGAATAACATTCATAAATAGGCAAACTTAGCAAAGAAGGGCATGGGACCTCAAGGCGCGGTGAAAAAGCTGAAAGGCAAATGTTTCAAGTGCAAAGGGTCAGGACATTGGAAGATAGATTATCCACTTCTCAAACAAGGGAACAAAGAAGGTATATCTCATTTACTAGTAGTTGAAACATGTTTAGCGGTGTTATCTACCCGCACCTGGTGTGTGGATACAGGAGCCACTAATCATGTCTGCAATACATTGCAGGGGTTCCAGGAAACCAGACGGCTCAGTGATGGAGAGATATGCTTGTTTATGGGTGATGCTATAAAAGTATCGGTCGTTGTATTAGGAGATGTTACTTTATCTTTTGGTATAAATAAGTCTTTAACATTGAGAGATTGTCTTTATGCACCTTCACTTAGAAGGAATTTAGTTTCTGTTTCTATGTTAGTTAAGGATGGATATTCAGTTTATTTTAATGACAATATTGTTATTAGAAAGAATAAACATTTTATCTGTTCTGGTGTATTGGTTGATAATTTGTATGTCATTAATCCTATTTTGCCTACAATGCAACTTATGGAAATGAATAATATGTCATCTAACTTAAATAAGAGAAAAGAACCTTCTTGTATGAACCAAACATATCTTTGGCACTTACGATTGGGGCATATTAACCTAAGAAGGATTCAAAGACTGGTTGAAGATGGACCTTTGAGTTCATTGAAAGTGGAGGCACTACCAGTCTGTGAATCCTGCTTGGAAGGTAAAATAACCAAAAGGCCTTTTACGGCAAAGGGGTATAGGGCCAAAGATGTGTTAGAATTGGTTCATTCTGATTTGTGTAGACCCATGACTATCCAAGCTAGAGGTGGCTTTGAATATTTTGTCACATTTATTGACGATTATTCAAGGTATGGATACATTTATTTGATGCGCCGTAAGTCTGAGTGCTTTGAGAAATTCAAAGAGTACAAGGCTGAAATGGAGAAACGTCATAGAAAATGTATCAAGTCATTACGATCAGATCGTGGTGGCGAGTACCTCTTTGGAGAGTTCAGGGATTATTTATCAGAGGCTGGGATTGTATCCCACTTGACTGCACCTGGAACACCCCAACAGAATGGTGTAGCCGAAAGAAGGAATAGAACTCTTATGGAGATGGTTAGATCAATGATGAGTTATTCGGATTTGCCAGATTCATTTTGGGGATATGCCTTAGGGACTGCAGCTTATATTTTGAACTTGGTTCCTTCTAAGTCAGTACCTCTTACTCCCACAGAGCTGTGGATTGGGCGTAAGCCTAGTCTGAAACATGTTCGCATTTGGGGTAGTCCAGCACATGTGCTGAATGGAAAAGCAGATAAGTTGGAATCTCGTACAGAAGTACGCTTATTTGTAGGCTATCCAAGAGGAATGAAAGGAGGTTTATTTTATAGTCCTAAGGATCAGAAGGTCATTGTTAGCACCAATGCCCGATTCTTAGAGGAAGACTATGTGATGAACCATAAACCCACAAGTAGAGTTGTTCTAGAAGAACTGAGACGTGAGACACCAAGTACTTCAGTACCAACAGTACAAGAGGATGAACCACAAATAACTGCACAACATGTCATAAATGTTACACCACAACCGATAGTGCCTCGTCGTAGTGGGAGGATTGTGATACAACCTGATAGATATATGTTCTTGGGAGAGTCGTCAGACTTCGTCCCTGAGGAAGAAGATTATGATCCCTGTACCCAATGAAGCACTCCAAAATAAAGATACAGATTCTTGGCAAAAAGCAATGATATCTGAAATAGAATCTATGGATTCTAATCAGGTCTGGGAGCTTGTAGAACCACCCGTTGGTGTAAAAGCCATTGGATGCAAGTGGGTCTATAAGAGAAAAAGAGGATCAGACGGTAAGGTTGAAACCTTTAAAGCTCGGCTTGTAGCAAAAGGTTTTACTCAAAGAGAGGGTATCGATTATGAGGAAACCTTTTCTCCTGTAGCCATGCTTAAGTCTATTCGGATTCTTTTATCTATTGCAGCTCATCTCGATTATGAGATTTGTCAAGACAGCTTTCCTTAATAGAAGTCTTGAGGAAGACATCTGTATGAAGCAACCAGACGGGTTCATTGAAAAGGGCCAGGAGCATCTTGTTTGTAAGCTCAAAAAGTCCATTTATGGACTTAAGCAAGCTTCCAGATCTTGGAACATCTGTTTTGATCAGGTGATAAAATCCTATGGATTTGATCAATGTCAGGATGAATCATGTGTATACAGAAAGTGTGACAAAAACGTGGTGGTATTCCTAGTACTTTATGTGGATGACATCTTGCTCATTGGAAACAATGTGAAGGTATTATCTGATGTAAGGGTATGGTTATCCAAACAGTTTGATATGAAGGACTTGGGAGAAGTAGGTCACATCCTTGGGATCAAAGTTCTACGAGATCGTAAGAAAAGGATGTTGGGCTTATCCCAAGCTTCCTATATTGATACTGTACTAACTCGTTTTAGTATGCAAAATTCTAAGAAAGGTTTTTTACCTTTTAGATATGGAATTGCTCTATCAAAGGAGCAGTATCCGAGGACACCTAAAGAGATAGAGAACATGAAGGCAGTTTCTTATGCTTCAGCAGTAGGAAGCTTAATATATGCGATGCTATGTATGAGACCAGACATCTGCTTTGTCGTAGGTATGGTCAGCAGATATCAGTCTAACCCAGGACAAGAGCACTGGACTGCCGTAAAGCATATTTTGAAGTACCTGAAAAGGACTAAAGAGTATATGCTAGTTTACCAGGCAGATAGTTTAGTTCCCTTGGGGTATACAGACTCAGATTTTCAGTCAGATAGGGATTCCAGGAAATCTACCTCAGGTTATGTGTTTACTTTGGGAGGTGGAGCCATTGTGTGGAGGAGTATCAAGCAAAAATGTATTGTTGATTCCACAATGGAAGCCGAGTATGTGGCAGCCTTTGAGGCAGCCAAAGAAGCGGTTTGGCTCAGAAACTTTCTATTGGACTTAGATGTGGTACCTAGTTTGCCTAAGTCTATTACACTTTATTGTGATAATAGTGGTGCAGTTGCAAACTCGAAGGAACCACGAGCCCATAAGACAGGCAAACACATTGAGCGCAAGTACCACCTGATACGAGATTCGTAATGAAAGGAAAAGTTGCTGTGATCAAGATAGCATCAGCCGATAACCTAGCTGATCCCTTTACAAAGAGCTTGCCAGCTAAGGCTTTTGACAGTCATATTGAGGGAATGGGAGTCAGATGTGTAGCAGCATGGCTTTAAGTATAAGTGGAAGATTTGTAACAGTATACTAAAAACCAATGCTTTGAGTATAAGTGGGAGATTGTTAGGGTTATATACTAAAAGCATCACTTTTGTAGTAACCTTATTTCCTTAAATTTTGAATGAGAATCATATGGGCAAATGTTTGCATATTGTATTTGTTGCAAGTGTTAATACAAATGTCTGATATTCTATATTGTAGATTATATGGTGTGTGGTGTCACACAGAAGATCATATTATCAGTTTCCTATGGAGTTTATAAATAGTTCACAACCTAGATGGACTTGGACAATCTATTGGAAAGGTTGTAGTGTAATCTGGTATTAGTCTATCTTGACTATAGGTTTACACTAGTACACTTTGTGTGTATTGAACAGGACCATTTGAGGTTGTTCTCTTTGTACTGACTACATAAGAGAACAAACACCTCTGTTATTATGGATGCTTGTACTCTTAATCCGGATATAGTAACGGACATATATATGCAATGAGCATTACTTTGACTCATAAAAGAGTGAGATTCATTATGGATCAACAACCTCTATGAATTGGGTAATAACATTGTATGTATGATGGGCTGTTGATTATAAATGGAATCCATGTCCCGATACATCGGGTTGATGATGTCCTCTTAAGGAGCTCATAAGGATTGTCATGTAAACCCTGCAGGTGGATTATATCCGACATGACAAATAAAGTTGAGCGGTACTACTTAAGGATAAAAGATGTCGAATCAATATAGTTGTCAGTAACTTAATTTGATCGACGGACATACGATATCTTAACATGGGGAGCCAAACGAGCATATAATAAAAGGAGCCCACAAACATAATTTGGGATTAGGGAGGTAGTGCAACAATAGCTCATTAGTGGACCGAGCTATTGTTAATGGGCCTGGATTGTGTGTTCGGGCTGAACACGGGATATCCAGATCCGTTAGGAGGCCTAACCCTAATTTTTCCTCATGGTCCCTGCCGTAGCCTATATATATCCTCTATTCTCTGGCCGCCAGAATAATGATTAGAAATCTGAAATTTTTTCTAAATTCGTTATTCACGTAAGGAGAGAAAGAGAGTGCTGCCAAGGAGAAGAAAAGGTTGGGAGATCGTCGCCCACACGACGTCCAACTCGAGGAAGGAATACGTGCAGAAGATCTTGGGGTCGTCCGCTCGAGATTGCCAGGAATTACTTGTCTCCTTTCCGCCGCAGGTATAATTCGTGAACCCTAGTTTCCGCCTATGAAGGGTTAGAACACGTATTTGATCTGCTTAACTTTCTATCGATCAATACGCACACCAAAGGAAGGGTCCTGGTAATCCCCAGTTCCATCAGATATGCATCCGATCCACCTTGATGTCGCCGATGTATCCAGTGTAGTATAAGGGGCGATCATGCAAGTTGGTCTTAATCAACATGTCCTGCGGAGTAAATACGATATTGGGTATTGCATCTGTGCTACCGCCGTCTTGTAGATCTGCTAGCGGATCTTCCCCTGGAGGCTTGACCTGGGCTAAGTAGGCATCGGCATTCTGGAGTACTTCGCTTAATACGACCCAAAGATCTTTGGAGAGCCTTAGGAGCTCATATAGCGACTACTTTGCTGGTGTATTAACCAATTGTGCTAATATGTCGAAGTTGTAAGGTCTCTCCAGTCCCTGAGGTACATCATTGTGGAGTGGCCTATCGAAGCGGGTTTCTTTTATTTTGGACTTGTCCGCCAGTGGAGGCTGAGATGGCCTTGGAACATCAGAGGGAGGCAACGTTGCTGGCTGAGGATCTTCGGCTGGACTATCTCGTACGGGCTGGACTTGTGCCCCAGACCGGGTAACAATATCTGCAGCTTCTTCAGCTTCGGCTGAAATTGTATTGCAGGCTCTAGACTTCCTGCCCTTCTTCTTGCTGGGAGGAGATGACACCCCTGGGTAACTTCGGGCACCAAGTCTGGGTGTGCCCACATGATCTCTCCTCGCGATGTAGTGAGAGGTACTAATCCAGATGTCTGGCTCCGGGCGGGTGGAAGGTTAGTAACCTCCATCGTTGCCCGAGAGACAGGTATTACCCCGTCTGGAGTGCTTGTTGGTGGGAAGTCGCCGAACTGAATAGATACCATGTTTGCTGCCACGGTAACCTCTTCAAAGTCTATCGACAGAGCTTTGGAGTCGATAAGACTATGGATGTACCACTTCAATTGGAAGCAATCCTGGGTGGCGTGATGGACATAGCGGTGGAAGTGACAGTACTTCGGGTCCTCCATTTCTGCTGCTCGGGGCTCGTATCTTGGTGGCGGGAACTGGATCCTACCCTCTTGCAAGAGCATATCGAAGATAGGTTTGACATGACTATCTTCGAATGAGTAGTTGATCTTGGTCCACTGACCTTCCGTCTGTTTTTGCTCAAACTTCTGAGTCGCATCAGTGACCATGGCATGTTTGCCCTTGTTGTCCCGGTTGGTGGTGGTGCCACTGCTGTTGTTACTGGAGACGGGACCAGGACGTCTACCCTTATCTTCTCTGTCTAGGATGTGTAACCCCAGCAGGAGAGCCTTCTTCAATTTTTCTTTCGTGTTGGTAGCACTTATGATGAAAGTCGTCCAGTCTCTGAACTGATCGTCTCCCATCCAGAGGCTAATTGCAAGGAGCAGCTTCTTCTGGCATATTTCAATTAAGGAACTCTTGGGATTGTCCTGAGGCAATCTCATCGCGGTTTGGCGGAACCGCTCGATATAGTTCCTGTCAGCTCCATTTCTTCCTGAACGACGTCCATGAGAGATGACATTGTCACGTCATGCCCCACTTCATAGAATCTCTCCAGGAACATATGCTTGAAGCCGTCAAAAGAATGGATACATTTGTCGGGGAGATTACGGTACCAGTCGAACACGATCCCTTCCAAGGCTCCGATGAATAATCGCGTGAGGATGGCGTCACTATGCAACAAGTGGTCGGTGGTGACTTTAAAGTAAGTCATGTACCGACTAGCAGAGGTCTTCCTATCACAAGAATCGATATGGAATGGCTTGTACCGTGGTGGAAAAGGTACATCCCTCCATGCGACTAGATATGGCTGCCGTATTCTGAGATCCCGAGAGGAGTCTCGGGCATTGAACATCGCCCGAAGCTCCTGGACTTCCCTCCTAGCCTCCTTGGCTTCATCTGCAGCAGAAAGAACGGATGGTGCTACGGGATCATCACCCAAAGGAGGGGCGGTCGTGTTGGAGTCCGCGTTGACGGCGGGTCCCAAGCTTGTTTGTCCGGGCGTCCTCGCTGGTTGAGCTGGCAAGGCGGCTTTGATCTCGTCCACCGACTTGACTAAGGACATGAGCATGGCTTCGAGCACTCCTAGCCGTTGTCGGTCGGAAGACGCTTCATGATCGTCGTCAGTCATAAAGACTGTCCTCACGTAGGTAGAGGTAGAAGGGATTGTGGCAGAGGTACTCTCGGTGTCGTACCCTTGTATAGAGAAATCGTCAGGAAACGTCGGAATGTCATCTTCGTCAGACTCAGAAGGGGTGCTACCCCCTGTGCCGGAAGTCGTATCGTCTTGGTGAGGGAGGTGGCCCTCAGGGAAATCTGGTTCTGTTGCAGAGTTTTGGGAGATCTCTACCCCCTGTGCATGCTCTTGGTACACCGGGTTATTGCATACATTGAGGGGGCTGCTACCCCCAGCTTCATCTACTCTCAAGGTGGCTGGAGGTGCACCCCCGAGTGCCGGAAGCTTCTTCTTGGATCGAGTGCCTAAATAGACATCCCATGTGGTTGAAGAAAACTCCCCAGATGAGGGTCTTCTTGTAATACTGGCCGAGATGGCCGGGCTGGAAGAGCCTGTCTTCTTTCCTCCCTTGCCAGGAGGAACTTTTTGAGTTGAGTTACAGGAGGCGAAAGAAAACTCTTCGTCCCCTAGAATTTGCACCTGTCGGACAGGTGCTGGCTGCTGCAGTCGTTGGAAAACTGACTGTCGATCTTCAGGTACTGCTGATTTATTGCAACAGCAGTTGATGATGACCTGAGTGCAGCGACACCCCGAGAGGGACTCGCTGCATGCTGACGCTGTCGTCTTGCGCTTGTGAGTAATCACGTCACGTAAGTCGGTAGGAAGCTGCTCTGCCTTTGCACCAAAATTGTGAACTCGGGAATCCCGAGCACAGCGGTGCTTAGGCTCATATTTGCTCCCTGATTTGTGGCTAGTAAAATCACTTGCTCTGTATCTTTAGAGGGTGACTTTCCATCATGAGCCCGTGTAACGGTTAAAGGGGCCCACTGACAGTCAGCAACTTGGACAGTTGACTGGGTTGGTTGAGCCCGCACTATAAGCCCCTGTTTTTCAAAAAAAAATTTAGTTAGTGTTAACTAATTATTAATGCCATTTTTAGCCTTAAAATATTTATTATGATTTTTAGGAATTTTTCTAGAATTTTTAAATGAGTTTTAAATGAGTTTTAATAGATAAAATATCAATTTGCAATTTTCTAAAAAGTTTTAATATCATTTTGTAAATTTTAGAATTGTTTTAATATGGTTTTGCAATTTACTAAATTATTTCGATATCAGTTTGCAATTACTTAAATGTTTTAATTGTGGAATGCAAATTCTAATTTGCATTTAGACACTGGGAGTACCTAGTTGTAATAACCTAAACTCTAGGGGCCTTATTGCTAAATTGCCGTCACCCCCCCCCCCCCCCCACGACTTCGGCCACCTGGCCCCGACGACCAGCCGCCATTTCCGGCCAGCGCATAGCCCCCGACCGACTCAACCAGCCTATAAAATCCCCCCTTCTTCCCCAGACCGAGCCCTAACCCTAAGCCACCACCACGACCACCCCCGACCACCGTAGAGCTTCTTCTCCGGCGAAAACCCTAGGTCCTAAACCCTAACTCCGGCGTACCCTAGCGCCGCCTCACCGACCATCATCGTCGGTCGCCACCATCGCCATTCGATGCGCCGCGACGAGCCGCACCTAGCGCCACCCGAGCGCCACCGTCCCGACCACTCCTCCGTCGGCCAGCACACTCGAATCCCCTCTCCCGACTAGCCGGACACGTAAGTGATAGTGTCTTTTCGTGTCGTGCGTGTCTCGTTTTCACATATGTGACTCGCCAGGACACGACGAACCCAACGCTGTGCTCGAAAACGCGTTTCATGACTCGTATGTGTCGTGCATAGCACGGACACGTAGATTCCTGTGTCCCTAACTGTCCGGACACAGGATCGATTTTATTTTTATTTTTTATATATGTTAATTAAACTAAACCTAAATAAATCTAACCGAACCCAAATCCTAACACAACCCTCGGGCTGACCCCTTGGCCAGCCCGACCCGACTTAAACCCCCTCCACCCCCCCCCCCCCCCCGCGCTCTCTCTGGCTCGAGTTCGAGCCCCCCACCCCCCTTGCTGTTGCATTTATTTCTTTTTCTTTTCTTTTTTCTTTTTCTATTTTCTGTTATTTATATATATATATGTATATATATATATATATATATTAGTATATATATATGTATATACTGTATATTGGCAGTATTTTTATATATGTATATATATTTTATAGTTAGTAAATCTTTATATATATATCTGTATTTATATACATATATGTATATATTGAAGGACCGTTGAGCACCTCTAGAGGGGGGTGAATAGAGTGTGTGTGTGCAGCAAAAAATAATCACCAATTAAAAATTAAACTATGGCAGAGATATAAGAGACAGTAAATAAAGATAGAGAATTCAAACTCAGTGATACAGCGATATATACTGGTATCCCTCTGAGAGGACTAATCCAGTCTCAAGTACTCTTGCTCGATGTTAATCCACTATGGCACAAGCTTTAACTGAGAGCTTGCAGTCTCTTACAACACCGTGCTTGGTGACGAGCGCACGACCAGCCCCACAACACACACCGTGCTTGGTGACGAGCGCACGACCAGCTCCACAACAGAAAAAATTGTTGAACTTGGAACGACCTCTTTACAACTCTTGAAACACCAAAAGATTCTAAATCAACTCTGATAGTACTGACTTTTGGCTAAGAGATGTATAGGTATGATTTGAAAGTCTTAGATCGTTTGAAAACACTTGAGTAGTAGAGAAGAGAGAATGAAGAATGAATGAATTGAAATGAAAAGTTCTTCTCTATTTATAGGTGTTTTCTCGAACCGAACTCGGGCAGAGTTCGGGCAGAGTTCGAATGCAAATATCTCGCAAAGAGACGTTGCTCGCTGATTTGGAGGCAACAGAAGTTTGAATCATTTTTGACCGAACTCGGTCAGAGTTCGGACCGAACTCGGTTACGAGTTCTGTCAGGAGATATTTGAAAATCATTTGTAAAAATAGTTTTCAAAATATGTTTTTTTTTTGGTTATTTGTAAAATCATTTGTAAAGGCTATTTTCAAAATATATTTTTGAAATGTTTTGTAAATGAAATACGAATGGTAAATAGGTAGGCTTTTGGAATGTGGACAATTTTAACCCTAAGCCAGTATTACCAAAACTGATTTTACAAAATAAATCCTAAACTCAATAAAATATAAAATACAGAATAAAATGAGAAATGAGTCTTCTAAAGATTTGATGATGTTGACGCTTTGTTTGATGCAGTACATCGTCCGTTGAATTTGATTTCATGTATCCTGAAATGATTAGCAGCATTTTCTATATTTTGTGTATTGATTTAAGTGTATGTTGATTATCGAAATCGGGTGTGACCATGGAATGGGCTAACAATCTCCCCCATTTTGATAATTGACAAACTTGAGTCTATACCAAGATATATTTATATGAAATAGAACAAAATACAAAGTACCTAAAAAATGAGATGTTTTGATTTTGGATTTGTATATGCTTTGCTTTTTGGTATTGTACTCCTTTTCTCCCCCTTTGTCAAGTAGTAAAATGACTTGGCTCCCCCGTAATATGTGAAGCCAACAATAGACAAACACAAGACAAAGTGAAGCAAAAAAACATAATCACAGCATAAGACATATGGAAACAACTAATATAGAAAGAAACGGCTCATAATAAACTGAAACAGTCATGAAAATTTCCACTAATAATCCAAAAGTACAACTGAAAATGTCTAACTAATCAGTTTAGACATGAAATAAAAAAAACTACATCAACTGATCATCATCTAACAAATGTCCACTAGCCCATAGCTGAATCCACGTCACATCATGGGGTTGTCCGCACCAGGAGCCTCATGAGGAAAGTAGGCTGTAGTCGGGTCAAAATACTGAAAGGAAGCCTCATCAGTAAATCGAGGACCCGGAAAGGTAGGGTGAGGTAAGATGGTGACTGGATGGACAGGATCATGAGCCAAGCTGTAGTGGAGGTCAGCAATGCCATTCGTCAGCACCTGGGCCTGAAAAATGCGCCGGAACTCCGAATCCAGATGACGTTGCGTAGAGACAGCAACAAAGTCATCAAAGCGCTGATAGAACGTCTGATCAAATCCTGGGACAGGGGCCGGAGTAGGAGGAGCATTAACAGGAGGGACCTCAGCATCAGCAGCTGGAGCAGGATGAGCTCCAGGAGGCAGAGGTGGAGCAGGAAATCGATGAGATCTAGTCAGCTCGACAGGAGTGGAGGAGATGGCACACGTCTCAAGATCAATCTCGAAACGTCGAAAGATAGAAGCTAAGTGCATTGGATATACTAGATTACTACCTGCATTTCTGCAGTTAAGCATCCAGGACATCACAGTTTTGGGAATCGAGAATGGGATGCCAAAGTGAATATAATACAAAGCAGATAGTTCCATAAAGGTTACTTCATCAGTAGAACCTTTCTTTGGAAGAAGGACGGAGAAAACCATACGATGAAGTTCATAGAAGGTTTGGTTCAAATTTTTAGCAAAAATTCTACGGGGAACAGGGTTAGGATGACAGATTAGTTCCCTGAAGGAAGCAAGAGTGACATCAGCAGGGAATTGAATATGATAGATGTCAACCAAGGTATCACCAAGATCAAGAATATGGAAGAATTTGCTGATGTCGGTGGCACTAAATTCCAATTCTTGCCCAACAACGCAAGAATAGAAATTTCCGTTTGGTTTTACTTGCAGGTTGCAGTAAAACATACGGACGACATTGTCATAAATATTTTCTTGTACCTCGAAGAAATCTCGGAATCCAAGTTGGTCAAAAGTTGGAGCGTACTCAAAGAAAGTAGTAAAGTTTACAAAAGCTCCAGTACAAATACGACGACCAGAAAAAGAGTCGAACCAGAGATCCGAAAAATCTTTGTCCGGGAACAAAGTACAGTCATATTCATCGGGATCTCTAAGTCGTGCTGGACTGAATAGACTAGCAGGGGTGTATTCAGAAGAAGAGGAGGCACCTTGGGAAGTGGTTCCTCTATGACGCTTGGGGCCATGAGAAAATAAAGAAAAAGTACCTTTTGAAGAAAAAAGAAGGAGGAACAAGATGATCGCCCACTAGATCTCTTCGAAACCTTGCTAGGAAGGAGGAGGAGAAGCCTCTAGGAAGAGAGGAGTGATTTCCACGAGTTGTTGTGTGGAGAAAGTGGAAGAAAAGATGGGTTTTATAGGCACTAGGGCCGGCTGTTCGGTTCTGGAATTAATACAGCGCCGACCGAACTCGGTCCGAATTCGGTCCGAACTCGGTCAGAGTTCGGGCCGAGTTCGGCCACTTGCATTCCCGAGACAGTCAATACATTCTGGTAGGTTTAAAAGTAGAATTTAATAACTTTGACTGTAATATTAAATAACGACTGTTATTTTTGGGTTAACTGTAGGGGTTGTCCCAGCTAACGGAGGTTCACCGGGGAACTCTTAAATACCGCTTCGCTTCGACCGTAGTCGTGGTGACAGACATACCCTTTTTAAGTTTGTACCCAAAAACAATTTTCGTTAAATAAATAATAAAGTATCAAGTCATAAATTTAATTTTAATTACCATATACATTATGAGTCTGAGAATTCAAGAATGCCGAGCTCACACCTCAAAATGTTAAAACGGTCTTCAGCCAATGGTTTAGTGAATATATCTGCTAGTTGATGATCAGTGTCAATAAATTCTAGGCAGATATTCCCGTGTTGTTGATGATCACGAAGGAAATGATGTCTAATTTCTATGTGCTTTGAGCGTGAATGACAAATAGGGTTCTTAGTCAGATTTATAGCACTAGTGTTGTCACAATAAATAGGAACATTAGTGTAGTACAGATTGTAGTCTTCTAAGGTTTGTTTCATCCACAAAATCTGAGCACAACAACGTCCTGCGGCGATATACTCAGCCTCAGTTGTTGATAATGCTACTGAATTTTGTTTTTTGCTAAACCAAGAGACTAAGGCCTTTCCTAAGAAATGACATGTGCCACTTGTACTTTTACGGTCCACTTTGCATCCAGCAAAATCTGCATCCGAGTAACCTATAAGGTCAAAGGATTTGGTTTTGGGATACCATAAGCCAACTGTAGAAGTTCCTTTAAGGTATCGGAAGATATGTTTAACGGCACTAAGATGTGATTCCTTAGGGTTTGCCTGATAACGTGCACAAATGCAAACGCTAAACATAATATCAGGAAGACTAGCAGTTAAGTATAATAAACTACCAATCATACCTCGATACTTACGCTGATCGACAGGTTTGCCACTTTCATCAGCATCAAGCTTTGTAGATGTAGCCAGGGGCGTCCCGATTGGCTTTACATTCTCGAAGTCGTACTTTTTCAGTATGTCCTTCGTGTATTTAGCTTGGTTGATGAATGTTCCGCTCGAGTACTGTTTGATTTGAAGTCCTAGGAAGAAGTTTAGCTCTCCCATCATACTCATCTCAAATTCACTTTGCATACACTTGGCAAAATCTTGACAGAATTTTTCATTAGTAGAACCAAATATAATATCATCTATATAAATTTGCACTAGAAGAATATCATCATTCATGGATTTAATAAATAAAGTAGTATCAATCTTTCCTTTCAAAAATCTATTATCAAGTAAGAAGGCGCTTAGGCGTTCATACCAAGCACGAGGTGCTTGTTTGAGTCCATAAAGTGCTTTCTTAAGCTTGAAGACGTGATCAGGTTTTTAAAAATCTTCAAAACCAGGGGGTTGTTTCACAAAAATCTCTTCTTTCAAAAATCTATTTAAAAATGCGCTTTTCACGTCCATTTGAAAAAGTTTAAAATTATTAAAACATGCAAATGCACAAAACATGCGGATGGCTTCTAGTCTAGCAACAGGAGCATAGGTCTCATCATAATCAATTACTTCTTCTTGATTATAACCTTGTACCACTAGACGTGCTTTGTTGCGTAGAACTTGTCCATCTTCACTGAGTTTATTTCGGAACACCCATTTGGTACCAATTATAGATTGACCAATTGGTTTAGGAACAAATTCCCAAACTTGGTTTCTCTCAAATTGATTAAGTTCCTCTTGCATGGCAGAAATCCAAAACTCATCAGTAAAAGCATCATCTACATTCTTAGGTTCTATTTTTAAAATAAATGCTACATTTGCTGCTAATTCAGAATCTTTAAGAGATGAACGTGTACTTACACCTTTGGATACATCACCTATAATGAGAGTTTCTGGATGATCTGGCTTGAATCTCAATGATTTAAATCTTTGGGCCATATCTTTCACAAGGCTCTTCTCAGTTCCTGCATCTTCGGAACTTTTATCAGTCTTTGCCTCTTGGGTCAGATCTTTCTCAGAACTCTTCTTAGTCTTTGTATGTGTATCTTCATCATCACTGTCGCTAGACTGTGACTATTTAACTCATCAAAGGTAACATTAATAGTCTCTTCAACAATCATAGATCTTTTATTGAAAATTCTATATCCATTACTCTTAGCAGCATATCCGAGAAATATTCCGTCATCTGCTTTGGAGTCGAACTTTCCCAAGTTATCATTGGTGTTCAGGATAAAACAGCGACAACCAAAAACTTTGAAATAAGAAATGTTTGGAATTCTTTCAAACCAAAGCTCATATGGTGTTTTCTTCGAGATTGGTCGAATTAACACCCTATTTAAAACATGACAGACTGTACTAACAGCTTCTGCCCAAAAGTATTTAGGAAGATTATACTGATTCAGCATGACTCTAGCCATTTCGCTTAGAGTACGATTCTTCTGCTCCACAACACCATTCTATTGGGGAGTTCTATGACAAGAAAATTCGTGGTAATATCCACTATCATCACAAAACTTTTTGAAATCAGAATTTTCGAATTTGCCACCATGATCACTTCGGATACGAGTAATCATGAAGCCTTTTTCGTTTTGTACCTTTTTGCAAAATATCTGAAATTCAAAAATTGTATCACTTTTGTTTGATAAGAAATAAACCCAAGTAAATCGAGAGAAATCATCAACAATAACAAAAGCGTAGAGCTTACCGCCTAGACTAGCGACTCTACTATGACCAAATAAATCTATATGAATTAACTGCAAAGGTCTCGAAGTACTTACAGCGTTGATGGATTTAAAAGTAGACCTATGTGCTTTATTCTTTTCGCAGTCAGCACATACCATATCTCTCTTGAATGAAATTTTAGGGAGTCCTCTTACCAATTTCTTTGTATTTAGACGTGAGATAGTATCCATGTTTGCATGTCCTAATCTCATGTGCCATAGCCAGCTTTCATCTTGATTGGCTACTAGGCATCTTCCTGCATTATTAGTATTCTCCAAAAAGAAAACATAAATGTTGTCTTCTCTAATCCCTTTATATACGGGATCACCAGATGACATATCATATATGGTACATTTATCTTTCACAAAATTGATACCATAACCATTATCTGCCAAATGACTTATGCTCAATAGGTTATGTTTCAATTCAGTTACTAGACAAATATCCTTTATTATTGGATAAGGAGAAATACCTACAGTACCATTACCTATTATATCACCTCTCAAGTTATTTCCGAAGGAGACGTATCCTTCTTTCTTCATCGATAGCTTAGCGAATAAAGATGCATCACCAGTCATGTGTCGCGAACATCCGCTATCGAGGATCCATTTGCTTCTAGCATAAGAGGGTTGAGGGTCCACCTACAAGATAAGTAGATGAATCCTTTGGTACCCATTTTCTGAAGGGTCCACTCAGATTAGCTTTAGGTCTCCAGACTAAAGTATGGTTGTCAACAAGCTTTCTTGCAAGACAATATTGTGATATGTGTCCGTGCGTACCACAATATGTGCAAGTCAGTTTAGTGGTAGAAACTGTGTTTGCAAGCTTGTTTTGTTTGGAGAACCTATAAGTGAAAGCATGATGATGTTCGTGTTTCTTCTATGCTTTCTTGTGTTTAGTCCTTTTAGGTGTATGCTTAGCATTAGGACTAATCTTAGGCTGTGTCACAGGTATTGCCTGTTTGCCTAACTTGATTTCTAACTTTTTAGAAATCGCAATAGACTCTTCGTATCTAGCAGCCATATCTAGGAGTCTTTGTTCAGTTACTAAGTGCATCTTCTTCTCTATGTCATAAAGCTTTTGTACTTTGACATTGTCCTTTTCTTTCTTTTCAATATTGAGGATAGCCTCATGATAGTCTACCTTGAGTTTGGCTATCTCTTCCGTGTTACCGGTAGTAGATGTCTCTTTAATATCTTCAATCAGATTGGACAGTCTAGCTATCTCGGTTGTGTGTGCCTTAATCTCTTTTCGAGATTGCTTATACTTGTCGAGCACAGTTTTGTGATCTTCAAGTAGTTCGCTAAAGGCATTCTCTAATTCATCGAAAGTGAAATCATCAAACAAAGGGTTAGATGATACCTTATCAAATGCCATAAGACAAACATTTACATTGTCGCAGGGTCTGTCTTCTTCTTCTGTATCACTGGCATCGCTTTCGTGCCAGATGCTTGTGTTGGCATAATTTCGACCAGATGTTGCTTTTCTGCTTGATCTTGATCTATCATATGGACTGCTTTTCTTGGTGGTTGGACAGTCCTTCTTCATATGCCCTGACTTCTTGCATCCAAAGCATATAGTTTTATCTTCGTTGCTTTCTTGGACATCTTTCTTCTTTCTACTTGTGAATTTTAGATATTTCTTGAAGTTCTTCACAAGTAGGGCTCGTTCATCACCACTTGACGATTCTTTATCGGAATCGTTGTATATTGATTTTCTTGCTTGAGCTTTGAAGGCAATAGATTTCTCCTTTGGTCTTGCTTCTTCAAAATCTTGCAAGTCGAGTTCATGGGTCATGAGTTTGCCCATCAGCGTTTCCAGAGTCATAGTGGTGAGATCGTTTCCTTCAATGATTGTTGTGGCTTTTGGATTCCAGTTCTTTGTTAGAGCCCGCAGCACTTTTCTGATCTTCTCGTGATTGCTGTAATCCTTACCAAGAGATTGTAAAGGATTAGTTATATCAAGAAAACGAGTAAACATCTGTGTAATTGACTCACCGGGTTTCATCTTAAAAGATTCATACTCCTGTGTCAGTCTACTAATTTTGGATTCCTTCACTTGGGAAGTCCCTTCATGGGTTACCTCAAGGAGTTTCCAAATTTCGTGAGACGTCTTACAGGTTGAAACTCTGTTGAACTCGGTTTTGTCAATTGCACAGAATAGTGCATTGATGGCACGAGCATCTAGGCTAGCTTTAGCCTTTTCAGCTTCAGTGTACTTATCATGGGTCTTTTCCACCAGCTGGCCTTCAACTACTGTTGGTGCTGGTTTCTTATAACCATCAATGACTATTGACCAAAGATCAAAGTCGAGAGACTTTAGAAAGAAAGTTATTCATGTTTTCCAGTAGGTATAATTTGTTCCATCAAATAGGGGAGGTCTATTTGTGGATTGCCCTTTACCGTTGAATATAGATTTCACGGCTGCCATATATATACTCTCTAAGGTATGTTATATAAGAATATAACCTGCTTTGATACCAATTGTAGGACCGTTGAGCACCTCTAGAGGGGGGGTGAATAGAGTGTGTGTGTGCAGCGGAAAATAATCACCAATTAAAAATTAAACTATGGCAGAGATATAAGAGACAGTAAATAAAGATAGAGAATTCAAACTCAGTGACATAGCGATATATACTGGTATCCCTCTGAGAGGACTAATCTAGTCTTGAGTACTCTTGCTCGATGTTAATCCACTATGGCACAAGCTTTAACTGAGAGCTTGCAGTCTCTTACAATACCGTGCTTGGTGACGAGCGCACGACCAGCTCTACAACACACACCGTGCTTGGTGACGAGCGCACGACCAGCTCCACAACAGAAAAAGTTGTTGAACTTGGAACGACCTCTTTACAACTCTTGAAACACCAAAAGATTCTAAATCAACTCTGATAGTACTGGCTTTTGGCTAAGAGATGTATAGGTATGATTTGAAAGTCTTAGATCGTTTGAAAACACTTGAGTAGTAGACAAGAGAGAATGAAGAATGAATGAATTGAAATGAAAAGTTCTTCTCTATTTATAGGTGTTTTTTCGAACCGAACTCGGGCAGAGTTCGGATGCAAATATCTCACAAAGAGACGTTGCTCGCTGATTTGGAGGCAACAGAAGTTTGAATCATTTTTGACCGAACTCGGTCAGAGTTCGGACCGAACTCGGGCCGAACTCGGTTACGAGTTCTGTCAGGAGATATTTGAAAATTATTTGTAAAAACAGTTTTCAAAATATGTTTTTTTTGGTTATTTGTAAAATCATTTGTAAAGGATATTTTCAAAATATGTTTTTGAAATATTTTGTAAATGAAATACCAATGGTAAATAGGTAGGCTTTTGGAATGTGGACAGTTTTAACCCTAAGCCAGTATTACCAAAACTGGTTTTACAAAATAAATCCTAGACTCAATAAAATATAAAATACAGAATAAAATGAGAAACGAGTCTTCTGAAGATTTGATGATGTTGACGCTTTGTTTGATGCAGTACATTGTCCGTTGAATTTGATTTCATGTATCCTGAAATGATTAGCAGCATTTTCTATATTTTGTGTATTGACTTAAGTGTATGTTGATTGTCGAAATCGGGTGTGACCATGGAATGGGCTAACATATATGTATATATTTTCATGTGTATATATATTATTATATATATACTATTATATATATGTATACAATATTTGTATATGTATATATACTTTATAATTAATTATTTTCTTATATATATATATAAATATATATATATATATATATATATATATATATATATATATATATATATATATATATATATATACATATGTATTTTTAACATATGTATGTATATATTCATTTTGTATAATTTTACCTTATTAAAATAATAATATTTATTTTGCACTTTTACCAATTTATATTTTAGTGTATTTAAATTACTGTAACCATTTGGTGTCCAAGCCTAGCATGGGTTTTTGGGCTCAAATATGTTTTCATACATTCAAGACCTGTACAAGTCATATTGGACTTGATTCATGGCCTTGGGTCCTGTATTTGAACTTTGGTTCAAATTATATACATGGACAAAATACGCAGATAATTAATTATTTAATTTCGATTGTGTGCAATGTTGTTTATGATTTTCTAAAAATACTTAAAGTACTGTTAAAATTCTAGAAAAATAGTATTTAGATACTATGTTAATTTAGCTAATTTAGTATAATTTTTATAGTATTTAAATTACAGTTTTGCCACTAGTTTGGCATATGAAACCAAAACTCATTTTCTGTATACTTAGGAAAACTGATTTTTATAAAGTACTTGTACTGGTAAATAAATTCCAGAAAAATTATAATAAATTTCTATAATTAAGAAGGATCATTTTGGTACTTTGTTTTATGTAAAATTAAGCTTTTTGTCTATCTCAAAAATTGTTAGAACACAATGGTCATTTGGTTTATTTATTGATTAATTATGACTTATAACTTTTTGTGTTATTTTGAGTTTTAGCCGTATTGAACCTCACCCCTCATTAGTATAAAGACCTTAGAAAGTTAGTTAAAGTAGTGTGTCACTCCACATTGGTCTCCTATGCTAAAGTCATCATTTTGGCTAGGTGCCCAGTCACAAGTCGTGTTGCACCAATTAGTGTCTTAGTATTTTAGCTTAATGTAAAAACTAAGTTTATGTATTTATTTCTACAGTGACGAGTTACCAGACATCTATAGCACTTTTATCGCAGCTTGCTTTGCTAGAGGCAAGTACTTTCTACAAACTTTACATATTGTTACATAAATGAACTGCTAATCCAACCATGTTAAATGTTGATCCTTGGGATAGCAAGTAAAAATATCACATGTTGTACTTTCAGTTACTACCATGCTTAGAACAGTCTTTATGTATCTCTCACATGATTAGAATATGGGTAATAGGGAAACTGATAGTTGAGTACGTGATCATGCCCCCTTCTCCGTACGTATGTACCGAGCAAGGTTGACATTTTATATGTATACCTTGTCGTAGGCTTTATCTCAAAGCGAATTTGTACGTATGTACATCTATCGCCTTATCACTTGTACGGAAGTATATTTCATTATGTGCCCATGCACATTGTACACCTATTGACGATCATGTACCTGCTACAGTTTTAAACATTACATATACATCTGTCTCTATGACATATGTGTCCTTGCCATGATAGATTGTGTGATGCCATGTTTCCAGTTATTTTCTCTTATGTTCATTTCCATGTTTCATATGCTAGTTTGCTAGATTCAGTACTTGCTCCCGTCCTGACAGGATAACGTTGTAGGTGTCCTTACTGGGGAGGAGTTACTCTGCGACACATATTATGAAGTTACTGCCGAGGACCCGGCTTTGCTTTACGAGGATGTTCCTGCAGGGAACCTTGCCTAGTTGTCTTTTTTTTTGCTTTAGACTTTTGAGAGTAGTCATGTATTAGACTACGTGTTTTGTAACTGGACATGTATCCAGTTTTACATTTCAGACTTGTACTTGGACATTTTACTATATGAGACGACTTTTGTGTTTGGAGCATTTATGACTTTTATTCACTTATAGAACGGTTAGCACTTTTAGTCTTATCTTGTTATCTCTAGAACAGCTTACTGCGTTTTATCCCAAACGCAGGCTGGACATGACTCGGCCCGGCCCAATAATTTGGGTAGCGGGTCGTGACATGTTTTTAGTGGTGGCCCATGCAGGTCCTGACTAAATTGTTTGGTTACTTTATTGTACCAAGCATGCCTGCAATTAGGAACTTAAGGTAATTAGACTACATTAGGAATGACGCTTAGAACACTTAGAGGAATGCTAGGATTGCAACATAGGAAATACATCACATGCTTGTTATTATAATTAGATTTTCTTGCCTATGATTGCTTACTTTAAACAAGTCCTTATAAGTCCTTTTTATTGTAATTAGATGGTGCTTACTCGTTCATCCCAGTACGTCACACCTGAGAATGGCGCACTCCCTATCCAGTCAGCTGACCAGTTGACTGATACACCCCCACCTCTACCTACCACATTCCCCCACTCCACAGATCCACAGACCCAGATGCCTCCACCACCTTCCACTCCCAGTCCCAGCAGGCCCCAATACTTCCACCACCCCCTATCATCATACCTACCCAGGCTTCCGTCACACTTGACGGGAACCAGCTGCTCACTATGATCCAAGGGTTCCTAACAACCCATCAGGAGCAGACTGTCCTACTCCGCCAGAGCATGGAGCGTTCTGAGGAACGTCCCGTGGTCCCACCACCTGTAGAGCCACGGCAGAGAGCGGGGACGATCATGGACTTCATGATTCTGAATCCCAAGGAGTTCTCAGGAACAGAGGGCATAGTAGTAGCGGATGACTGGCTAGACTCGGTGGAGAGGAAGCTCCTTGGAGTTAGGATGCCGGTTGACCTCCAGGTTGAGGCAGCGGGATTTCTGCTGATAGACTTGGCAGGAGTCTGGTTCCGGAATGAGCCGTTATTTACGAGAGGGAGAGCCACTTGGGATCAGTTCAAGACCCAGTTCAAGAAGAAATTCTTCTCGACCACTGCTAGAGTAGCCATGGGGCTACGATTCCAGAACATCCAGCAGGAAAACCGTTCTGTTGATGAGTATGCGGCAGAGTTTAGTCGCCTGAGCCGTTTCGCTCCTAGTCTGGTTGCAGATCCAGAGGAGATGACCCGTAGGTTTTGCCATGGTCTAGTTCCAGACATCGGCATTCTTATAGTGGCGAATGGTACGACTGACTACTACCAGAGCCTAGAGTTGGCCCGGAGCATTGAGGAGCGTCTTCTGTCTAGCAAGAGGCCGACATCCGTACATCATGAGGGACCGTCCAAGCGTCAGGCTTTCCAGCAGAGAGCACCGACGTCGCCCCAGCAGACATACCGTCCCCCTACATCACATCACCCGACCCCGCCAGTTAGAGCCCCGGGACCCCGACATCAGCAGCAGCAGCAGCAGCAGCAGAGGGAAGCTATATGTTCTTTCTGCGGAAGACTAGGGCATGATTACACCATCTGCAGGAAGAGGTTGAAGCAGTGTTTGGCTTGTGGGTCTGCCACCCATCAGCTTCGAGAGTGCCCAGTAGCGAAGACTAGAGGACCGCTTCTGACTCAGCAGCAGAGATTTGGGCAGCATCTGCAGCAGCAGAAGGGACCTCAGGGGAAGGTTTATAGCCTAGCCCTTGAGCCAGAGCCGGAGCAGGTTTCAGAGCCAGATTACTTAGCTGACGTCATCACAGGTCATGTTTATTTACATACTTTTCTAGCTGTATGCTTGTTTGATTCTGGTGCATCTCATAGCTTCCTATCATTAGAGTTTATGCATAGACACCATCTAGTAGCTACACCTACTGCAGAGATTAGTAGAGTTATGACGGAAGGAGGACCCGTGCCTATTAGAGCTATCAATAGATGTTCTATTTTTATAGCCGGGAGAGAGAGTTCAGGGGACGATTCTTTGTGATGCCACTCCTCGGTTATGATATCATATTGGGGATGGACTGGCTTAGCTATGCCTATGCATCTATAGACTGTCATGAGGGTAGTATTTTGTTCAGTCCCCCAGGCACAGCACCATTCAGTGTCAGGAGGACAGGGCCGGAGATCAGCCTAGAGCCGAACTGTTGTGCGACAGTTGGGGACGTAGCACCGCCACATCCTATCATCAGGGAGTTTATGGATGTATTCCCAGAGGATCTTCCAGGGCTTCTGCCTGACAGAGATGTGGAGTTCACTATAGATTTAGTGTCGGGTTCATCACCAGTATCCCGGGCTTGCTATAGAGTGAATCCCAAGGAGGCCATAGAGATGAAAGAGCAGATTGATGACCTGTTGAAAAAGGGTTTCATTAAATCCAGTGCTTCTCCATGGGGAGTGCCAGTCCTCTTTGTGCCTAAGAAGGATGGTACAGTCCGGTTGTGTATTGACTACCGGGCGTTGAATGCCATCACCATCAAGAACAAATATCCTCTGCCCAGGGTAGATGTTTTGTTCGACCAAGTGAGCGGGGCGAAGGTGTTTTCCAGGATAGACTTGAGATCCGGGTACCACCAGGTGAAGGTTAGAGCAGCAGACATCCAGAAGACGGCGTTCAATACGAAGTACGGGTATTACGAGTTTCTGGTGATGCCATTTGGTCTCACAAATGTGCCAGCTGTCTTTATGAATTTGATGAATAAGACCTTCCATCAGTATCTGGATAAGTTCGTCGTAGTGTTTATCGACGACATCCTGATATACTCGAAGACGCCAGAGGAGCATGCAGAGCACTTGCGGATAGTTTTGGGGATTCTGAGGAGGGAAAGACTGTTTGCCAAATTGCCGAAGTACGAGTTCTTTTTAGACCGAGTGGAGTTTCTCGGCCATGTAGTCACTGGAGATGAAATCTCGGTGGATCCCAGGAAGATTGTTGCAGTTGAGACATGAAAGGCTCCGACGTCAGTTTCAGAGATCAGGAGCTTTCTGGGTTTAGCAGGCTAATATAGAAAGTTCGTCCAGGACTTTGCTAGGATAGCTGAACCCATGATGAAGCTGACGCGGAAGGACGCAGAGTACATCTGGTCAGAGGACTGCCAGGCAGCATTTGAGGAGCTGAAGAGGAGGCTGAAGACCGCTCCAGTTCTGACTTTACCTTCAGGTTCTGGAGGTTTCACCATTTACAGCAATGCTTCTAGAAAAGGGCTAGGATGTGTCCTACAGCAGCATGGGAAAGTGATTGCTTATACATCTAGGCAATTACGGACTCATGAGCGGAATTATCCTACCCATGACCTCGAGTTAGCTGCGGTGATCTTTGCACTCAAGTTATGGAAATATTACTTATACGGAGAGCGTGTGGAAATATTTACTGACCATAAAAGCTTGAAGTATGTGTTCACGCAGAAAGAGTTGAACATGAAGCAAAGACGATGGTTGGAGTTGATGAAAGACTTCGACATCGATTTACAGTATCACCCCGGGAAGGCAAATGTGGTGGCGGATGCGCTGAGCAGGCATCCGATGGCATGGTACCTGATGATTGATCCACATTTGCGAGAGGATCTGGAGAAGCTCGGTATCGAGCTAGTTCGGCCAGGATCAGTGATACGGATGATGGCGCTTGACATTCAGTCAGGTTTGATGGAGCAGATCAGGGAGGCACAGTCTACAGATGAGAGCCTTCGCAGACTTCGAGCCCAGGCGTTAGCTGGATTGCTGGATGACTTCACTATAGCAGAGGATGGATCCTTGAGGCATGGCAGCCGATTGTGCGTGCCGAAGGGAGAGCTGGTAGAGGCAGTCTTGCAGGAGGCGCACCGATCAAGATATTCTATTCACCCTGGTGCTAACAAGATGTACCGTGACTTGCGGGAACATCTTTGGTGGCACGGGATGAAGAGGGATGTATCACGTTTTATCTCGAGATGCCTAGTTTGCCAGCAGGTCAAGGCGGAGCGCCAGAGGCCAGCTGGTTTGTTGCAGCCGTTACCCATTCCCGAGTGGAAGTGGGAACATATTACGATGGAATTTGTCTCAGGGCTTCCTCGTTCTCAAGGAGGGAAGGATGCCATTTGGGTCATCGTGGACAGGCTGATGAAGTATGCGTACTTTATACCCTTCAAGGTGGGGCTTTCCACCGAAAAGTTGGCGGAGCTATACATGCAGCAGATAATTCGCCTACACGGAGTACCGGTGAGCATCGTGTCAGACAGAGATAGCAGATTCACATCCCACTACTGGAGGAGCTTGCAGGAGGAGTCGGGCAGTAGGCTCAAGTTCAGTACAGCGTACCACCCGCAGACAGATGGACAGACCGAGAGGATGATACAGACACTGGAGGATATGCTGAGGACCTGCGTGCTGGACTTCGAAGGATCATGGGAGAGCCATCTGCACTTGGTAGAGTTTTCATACAACAACAGCTACCAAGCCAGTATCGGTATGTCTCCTTTCGAGGCGCTATATGGACGACGATGCCGCACACCGCTCTTTTGGGATGATGTTGGAGACAGAGTTATGCTTGGGCCAGAGATGATCACGGATACAGCAGAGAAAGTCGGGATGATTAGAGACAGGCTCAGAGTAGCTCAGGACAGGCAGAAATACTGGGCTGATGCTAGTCGCAGGCCGATGGAGTTCGCAGATGGTGATATGGTACTAGTGAAGATATTACCTACTAGAGGGACGATCCGGTTCGGACGAGGAGGGAAGCTGAGCCCCAGATACATCGGGCCGTTCGAGATACTTGGCAGGATCAGAGAGGTAGCTTACAGGGTTGCACTTCCACCCAACCTAGCAGGAGTTCACGATGTCTTTTATGTATCTCAGCTGAGGAGATATATTCCAGACCCCAGTCATGTGCTAGATCATTCAGAGTTGGAGGTTGGACCGAGCCTTACAGTTTCTGAGCAGCCAGTGGAGATATTAAACAGGAGAGAAAAGAGGCTGAGGAACAAGGTTATACCCTTAGTACGAGTAGCTTGGAGCCGTCACTCTCCAGGTGAATCTACTTGGGAGAGGGAGTCGGACATGAGGGAGAGATACCCTTACTTGTTCGATCCAACCGCTACGAGGGAACTACCCGTTCCCGCTTGATACCTTAGAGGTTAGTTTCGATCATAGCCTTAGTCATTTGTTGCATTGCTTGCTATGTTAGAATATTGTAGGGTCTTCAATCCTTGTGAATTTTGAGGACGAAAGTTTTCAAGGAGGGAAGACTTGTAAGCCCCTGTTTTTCAAAAAAATTATTTAGTTAGTATTAATTAATTATTAATGCCATTTTTAGCCTTAAAATATTTACTATGATTTTTAGGAATTTTTTTAGAATTTTTAAATGAGTTTTAATAGCTAAAATATCAATTTACAATTTTCTAAAAAGTTTTAATATCATTTTATAAATTTTAGAATTATTTTAATATGGTTTTGCAATTTACTAAATTGTTTCGATATCAGTTTGTAATTACTTAAATGTTTTAATTGCGGAATACAAATTCTAATTTTTATTTAGACACTGGGAGTACCTAGTTGTAATAACCTAAACTCTAGGGGCCCTATTGCTAAACCGTCGTCAACCCGCCCCCCCCCCCCACGACCTCGGCCACCTGGCCCCGACGACCAGCCGCCATTTCCGGCCAGTGCACAGCCCCCGACCGACACAACTAGCCTATAAAATCCCCCCTTCTTTCCCAGACCGAGCCTTAACCCTAAGCCGCCACCACGACCACCCCCGACCACCGTAGAGCTTCTTCTCCGGCGAAAACCCTAGGTCCTAAACCCTAACTCTGGCGTACCCTAGCGCCGCCTTACCGACCATCGTCGTCGGTCACCACCACCGCCATTCGACGCGCCGCGACGAGCCGCACCCAGCGCCACCCGAGCGCCACCGTCCCGACCACTCCTCCGCCGGCCAGCACACTCGAATCCCCCCGACTAGCCGGACACGTAAGTGACAGTGTCTTTTCGTGTCGTGCGTGTCTCGTTTTCACATATGTGACTCGCCAGGACACGACGAACCCAACGCTGTGCTCGGACACGCGTTTCATGACTCGTACGTGTCGTGCATAGCACGGACACGTAGATTCCTGTGTCCCTAACTGTCCGGACACCGGATCGATTTTTTTTTTTATATATGTTAATTAACCTAAAGCTAAATAAATCTAACCGAACCCAAATCCTAACACAACCCTCGGGCTGACCCCCTGGCCAGCCCGACCCGACTTAACCCCCCCCCCCCCCCCCCCCCCCCCCCCCCCCCCCCCCCCGCGCGCTCTCTGGCTCGAGTTCGAGCCCCCCCTTGCTGTTGCATTTATTTCTTTTTCTTTTCATTTTTCTTTTTCTGTTTTCTGTTATATGTATATATATATATATATATATTTTTTTTTTTTCTGTTATATATATATATATATATATATATATATATATATATATATATATATATATATATATATATATATGTATATACTATATATTGGCAGTATTTTTATATATGTATATATATTTTATAGTTAGTAAATCTTTATATATATATTTGTATTTATATACATATATGTATATATGTATATATTTTCATGTGTATATATATTATTATATATATACTATTATATATATGTATACAATATTTGTATATGTATATATACTTTATAATTAAGTATTTTCTTATATATATATATACATATATGTATTTTTAACATATGTATGTATATATTTATTTTGTATAATTTTATCTTATTAAAATAATAATATTTATTTTGCACTTTTACCAATTTATATTTTAGTGTATTTAAATTACTGCAACCATTTGGTGTCCAAGCCTAGCATGGGTTTTTGGGCCCAAATGTGTTTTCACACATTCAAGACCTGTACAAGTCATATTGGACTTGATTCATGGCCTTGGGTCCTGTATTTGAACTTTGGTTCAAATTATATACATGGACAAAATACGCAGATAATTAATTATTTAATTTTGATTGTGTGCAATGTTGTTTATAATTTTCTAAAAATATTTAAAGTACTGTTAAAATTCTGGAAAAATAGTATTTAGATATTATGTTAATTTAGCTAATTTAGTATAATTTTTATAGTATTTAAATTACAGTTTTGCCACTAGTTTGGCATATGAAACAAAACTTATTTTCTGTATACTTAGGAAAAATTGATTTTTATAAAATACTTGTACTGGTAAATAAATTCCAAAAAAAATATAATAAATTTCTATAATTAACAAGGATCATTTTGGTACTTTATTTTATGTAAAATTAAGCTTTTGTCTATCTCAAAAATTGTTAGAACACAATGGTCATTTGGTTTATTTATTGATTAATTACGACTTGTAACTTTTTGTGTTATTTTGAGTTTTAGCCGTATTGAACCTCACCCCTCACTAGTGTAAAGATCCTAGAAAGTTAGTTAAAGTAGTGTGTCACCCCACATTGGTCTCCTATGCTAAAGTCATCATTTTGGCTAGGTGCCCAGTCACAAGTCGTGTTGCACCAATTAGTGTCTTAGCATTTTAGCTTAGTGTAAAAACTAAGTTTATGTATTTATTTCTACAGTGACGAGTTACCAGACAACTATAGCACTTTTATCACAGCTTTCCTTGCTTTGCTTTGCTAGAGGCAAGTACTTTCTACAAACTTTACATACTGTTACATAAATGAACTGCTAATCCAACCATGTTAAATGCTGATCCTTGGGGTAGCAAGTTAAAATATCACATGTTGTACTTTCAGTTACTACCATGCTTAGAACAGTCTTTATGTATCTCTCACATGATTAGAATATGGGTTATGGGGAAACTGATAGTTGAGTACGTGATCATGTCCCCTTCTCCGTACGTATGTACCGAGCAAGGTTAAGATTTTATATGTATACCTTGTCGTCGGCTTTATCTCAAAGCGAATTTGTACGTATGTACATCTATCGCCTTATCACTTGTACGAAAGTATATTTTATTATGTGCCCCTGCACATTGTACACCTATTGACGATCACGTACCTGCTACAGTTTTAAATATTACATATACATCTGTCTCTATGACATATGTGTCCATGCCATGATAGATTGTGTGATGCCATGTTTCCAGTTATTTCCTCTTATGTTCATTTCCATGTTTCATATGCTAGTTTGCTAGATTCAGTACTTGCTCCGTCCTGACAGGATAACGTTGTAAGTGTCCTTACTGAGGAGGATTTACTCTGCGACACATATTATGGAGTTACTGTCGAAGACCCGGCTTTGCTTTACGAGGATGTTCCTGCAGGAAACCTTGCCTAGTTGTCTTTTTTTTGCTTTAGCCTTTTGAGAGTAGTCATGTATTAGACTACATGTTTTGTAACTGGACATGTATCTAGTTTTATATTTCAGACTTGTACTTGGATATTTTACTATATGAGACGACTTTTGTGTTTGGAGCATTTAGGACTTTTATTCACTTATAGAACGGTTAGCACTTTTAGTCTTATCTTGTTATCTCAAGAACAGCTTACTGCATTTTATCCCAAACGCAGGCTGGACATGACTCGGCCCGGCCCAATAATTTGGGTAGCGAGTCGTGACACGCACTGCCCTCGACCTTTTTGACTTAGCGCCCGAAGGCGCATAGTAAAAAAAATTAAGACTGATACATCCCGCTTCTTTAATGGGTCGCATGGCGTCGGGCCCGTATGAGAGGCGGTCGAACACAGAGCTTCTGATAGGGCCGTATGAGATGTCCTGTCTGTGGGCAGGATTGGTCGTTACACGGCCCATCTTCTTGCGGCTAGAGCTGGTTGTCGCATGAATCATCTTCCTGCGGCGGGAGTTGGCTGCCGCATGAGTTGTCTGTCTGTGGCCAGAGTTGGCTGTTGCATGGGCAGACTGTCCATCTCCACTCTGCAGCCTCCTCTTTTTCTGCATAGAGTTCCCTTGTGCCCCCAAAAATCCAGCATCGTAGTGTTTTCCTCTGCTGGATTTGTGGACAGTGGGGTCCTCTGCTGTCAAAAACAAAGCCACGGGAGAGTTCTGGTCACCGTCTTGGGCTGCAGAAGGAGCTTCTTCGAGAACTTGGCCGGAGGCAACAATGTTGCGTACCGACGGCTTGCGAGTCCTCTTCGGGTTGGCTCGCTTCTGAGACGGGCTGGCGCTCCCTTCAGAGAGCAATTCTTCGAAGGCTTGTTGGTCGAAGCGGACCACAAGCATCTGCTGTGTAGAGCCGAGCTTGGACGTATTAGATTGCATCACCAACATCTCATCAAAAGAGAAGGATATCCCCAGCAGAGTCGCCATCGTATTTGCCATGAAAATCAACAACATGTATTACAGAACACTGGAATTGATAGCAAACTCGCTTGTACAAAGAAGATCCTAGAAAAAAAGCCTAGAAAATAATCTAAGTAAAATTATTTAGTTTGATTCTGGGGGTGACGGTGGAGGCTCAGGAAAGTTGTAGTGCCCCGTCCCGCTCAGTCAATCGGAGGAATCGAAACGCCGACGGCGTTCGTACTTAGCCTTGCAATGGCTGCTTGAAGACATCGCTCGGTCGAGACGATCGCACACTCAGGTGGGGTAGTTTCGGTGAACTTGCCTCATCTTAGCCTTCACATAATAAATCGCATATTTTTAACTTGCACAAGTAGGCTTGATAATAAAAGTGACGAATCCACATAGCTAAAGGGAATAATCCCGATGGTCGAATTGAGTTAGAATATGGAAAGGTCCAATGGTCGGCTTAGAGTTGGTGCACGGCGTGCTTTGAAAATGACACTGGGTCCTTCGTCCCGTGGCTTGGGAGAAGGAGAGTTGGTCTTCGACACAAAACTATGAACTCGCCTAAGTCATAGGCGTCGCCCGCGTAAATGCTCGATAAAGCATGCACGTTTCCGTAATGCAAGACTTGGCATAGTCTTTGCTCGTCCCTTGGTTTAAGTTGTAGGCTTGATTATGTTAGGCAAAGTGATAGTGGTCGATCTAAGTCATTCCAAGCACGGTCCTACAAGTTCTACGGCTGGGTATGACAACTTAGTCTTACGGTTTCAAGCCCATTATATAGAGTATGTCTTGGGCGGTGGCGTCGTGTAGAGTTCAAGTTGGTTTAAGGCACGATGTCACGGACTTATTATTTTCAGGCACGGGCCACGGTTGATTAATTGAGTTTGGAGAGTGTTACGAATAGTTGTTCTTGAGTTGAGTAAAATGATAGGGCAAGAAAGAAGAATGCTCACGACTACGGGTCGTCGAGGCAAGATCTCAGATGTGAGAAGTATTGAACTTGGCCCTGAAAGAGATGATAGCACTAGGGTGAAATAACTGTGTGAGACGTCAGTTGAGTCGAGTCTTGCATGGTCATGGACAACTTGTCGACAAGGTAGAGTTTTCTCGAACGGTAGCACAACGGAAGGAGACCGGTTCTTGAGAAGCAGCATTAGCACGTGCTGGATGACCGCACAAGTTAGCGCAGAGGCTTGCCAGTGGAGCTAGCTACTCGCGCTGGCAAGGGCGGCCGCCTAACAAGCTAAAGGAGTCTGCGATGGCTCTGGGAGTCAGTGACCAAATTCATATAGATGAGTCGGCATGGCGGCAAACCCGCATGTATGCCTTTGGATTGAGTTGAGTTGAATGTGTGTGTATAGTTAGAACACAATGTTGGGCCTAAGATTTGGTTTCAACGTAGGCGTCGTGCTTCGGCACAAAATGTGGCATCGAGTTTTATGTTGTCGACATATAAGTTGTATAGTTATGATTGAGTGGTCCTGAGTCTAAGTCAGAAAAGGCCACAAGGCAAAGTTGGTCGAGTGACACTTAACCCACAAGTCTTGATTCGGGTCAGTTGATGATTTAGTAGCAAAGGGCCGCGAGGCGGCGATATGGTTGAGTCGCACATAGTTGCGAGGTACGGCACAAAGGATTTATAGCACGGTCACACGAGAATGGAGCCTCATGCGCGTAGTTGTGTCTCTGATTTTGGCCGAAAGGCAAGCACGACTTGATAGGTTAACGTTGTTTGAGTCGACATTGTTGTTGCAAGCACGGGATGGTCTAGAGGCACAGAATAGGCCAAGGCGTCTGTCCTAAAAACTGATCCTAAGGCAAGAGTAGAAAGACAATACAAAAGGGGACTATGTTGCACAAAGTAAAGTAAACGTGTTGGTTTTGTATGGGTGGGCGAGGAGCTCATTCCACCAGTACAGTTGAGTACTGACACCCACACAGTTTACATGTGCAGACACAGGTAAAAGCTCGTGGCGCGGAGCTCGTTTGGATGCATCGAGGCACGGAGTTCCTTGGCGATTCGAAGCGTGCGGCCGCATGGAGTCAGACTTATACGGGACATAATGTATGGGCATCGCCTTCCGAAGTTTCCGCTAGTTCAAGCACTTGTATTTGAGAGATGAGAGAGAGCTGAGTGACTTGTAATGTGAGATGAGTGAGCTTGAGAGACTTGTAATCTTGGCCTTGCGCTCCAAATGTAACCGTTGTTTCAATATCAATAAAAGAGTATTTTGCAATGACTTATGTTTTGTTCTAAATTCCGCTGCTGTTATTCAATGTCTCTGCTTGGGACTTCTGTGCGACGACCCCGTCGCAGCCGCTGAAATCGGCCGTTATGGAACCTTCCTTGCATGAGCGCAATCTAGGCTCATGCGACATCACGCCTTAGCGAGTATGATCGCTCCTACAGGAGCGGGGCGTGACATGATGGTATCAAAGCACGGCTTTACGTCCTTGGACTATCGATTGAATTCTTTAACTCTGTTGTTTCCACAAACTCTGAATTGTTGCTTCCGCATGTTGATATCGTTGGTGTGCTCTCTCTCTCAAATGTCCCACGGGATGTCTATACAATAAGTCTATCTATTTTGCAAAATGTAGGGGAAACAATTTTTGACAAGAAATAAAAAAATGGTTCGCATAAGCACAGTTGGCTGACTCGGGCTGGGCATATACACCAAAGTTGCGTCGACCTTAGAAAAGTCGAGTGCGGCAATTGAATAGTGTCGAATAAGAATGAGTTGAACTCGATTGAGTATAGCGGGATGACTATCGTTAGGGATACTATCGAGCGACGATGTTATCGTCGGTACGATATAAGGTGAGCGTGCTTGAAATTTAAGGAATCATTCGGACGGAAATTCGAGGAAGTAGATTGTGAATCGAATGATAGTTTTGAGGATTTGTTGAATGACTTCATCCCTGAGTGCTGTATGCGATAGCCTCAGGGATGTCGATCGATCAATTAAGGATTCGAGGTGTCGATGAATCCATCAACAAGCATCACGCGTATGCAAAGCCTTAGGTTGAGTATCGTTGAACAAGTTGTAGTCTTGAAGCTTTGACGAATTGATTCGAACAACCTAGAATTTACGTGCACGAAACGTGCACGAGATTGAGGATTTTGCGAGTATGAAACACGAAGAAGATTGAGCAGGTAAAATCAAATCGAGTAAAAAAAAGTTAGAATGTACGAATGGATGACTTGATCGAGGAAATAGATATGGGTCGTATACAAAAAGTTAGCACGACAGGTAGACAGCGTGCATGAAGGGTTTGATTTTGAAGTTACGCGAATGACTCTAAGGATTGGGTTGAATGTTGCCCGATGATTTGAGTTAGCAAAGGGACGATGTGAATTGAGGAAATACATTGGTCGATGACTTAAGATAGGCGGATAAATAATACGCAAAATTGGGTTTGAGAAAATTGATGTTGTAAATGATTCGAGCGATAATGATCGAAATTGGTTTTGAATGTCGAGGAGATTATCCAGTCGGACGATGGCATCATTCGCACGACTCAAAATTAGTTGCAAAGGAAGATCATCAGGTTACGCATATCGTCGATGGTATTGAGGCATATCAAAGACCGAGGTGCGATAACTCGGGGGTACTCTAACTCGGCGAATGACGATCGTGTAAGTGTTATTGTTCGGTTGGATGCAATACTTAGGATTTTGATTAAGAGGAATGTTGGATGAAAATGATTGTATCTTGATGGTTACGTTGATAACCACAACGTCGACGATCTTGTCTTACGCGAGCGCAACTCTAGCCTCGCACATGCGTTGCACCGGATTTGGGGTGATCGTTCCGCGTGAGCGCTGACATGGTGATTCATGTCACGGGAATGATCGAACTCGGAAAATCAGGACGCGGCAACTTTGATTGTCTCGACTTGTCGGTTTGATGCGAAGAAAAAATTCGAGGATGTTTAGACTTGCGATTGATGAATGAAATAAACTTGAGGATTGAGTAGGTCCAATCTGTGCATCGAGAATGAATTAGCCTAAACACAAAACAAGAGTTACGTCCCGATGAGGATGACTATCTCGCGGGAGCGTACATGGTGATTCATGCCCACCGTGGATAATCTGAATTGTGTGATATCGGGGCGCAGCGTATTGTTAAGTCAGATGACCTTATGATCGATTACGTGAATTGGAATAGATGACTTAGGAAATATGGAATATAAAATTTTGGTTAGCGACGGATTGTGTCGTAGCGTGCTTGACTTGGAAGGGATGATAGGAGGATTATATCGAACATGTTTGAAGGGATAGACTATACAAGATGACTTATTGAATGAGCGATTTTGATACGTCGTAAAATTGGTTGAACGTGAGTTGTCATAGGATGGCTTTGCTGAATGACTCAGACCCCGTACGACAAAATATTGGAACTTGTGTAGAAAATCTATGCTCGAAGTTTAGAAATCAGAGTGATGCGAGCTTGGATAGAAATTCCCGTACTATCAACTTGGTTTGACCTTAGGATGGGGTCAGTATTGATATTGTTGTTTGGGAACTATGATTCCAATACTGACGAATGACCTTAGTCTAAAGACATAGCCTAGCGGTTAGGCAAGACGTCCATGCAGCGAGAGCTAGTATCGGTACGAGTGATCTAGAGGATTGATTGGTTGGGATATTGGTATTGATGAATGGAATGATTCGAGAATATAAAATACCCCTCATGTGCCTCGGCTGACATGCATGTATATCAAGGATGCTTGAATGCATGCACGATCCGACTCGAGTGGTAATGGCAGAATTTGCTATCACATGGCTTGGCTGAAATGCATGTATTTTGGGGACGCCTAAAATATGTGCACGATCCATACTAAGTGATACGTTAAATTCAAGTGGAATTTGAGGAACGGAAAAGTGTCGAGGATTTTGAGATCGTGAGTCTTAAAGAAAGGATTGAGAGAAGCACGAGTGTGGCTCAGATTTGAGAAAATGCATAGGCATAGTGTGTGCAAGAGTCGTTGAACATTCGAGTGATAAGTCGATGAGTAAGTGTACTCAGTTAGTTTCGAGGACGAAAATTTTTCTGAGTGGTGTATGATGTAGTACCCCGTCCTGCTCAGTCAATCGGAGGAATCGAAACGCCGACGACGTTCGAACTTAGCCTTACAACGGCTGCTTGAAGACGTCGCTCGGTCGAGACGATCGCACGCTCAGGTGGGGTAGTTTCGGTGAACTTGCCTCATCTTAGCCTTCATATAATAAATCGCATGTTTTCAACTTGCACAAGTAGGCTTGATAATAAAAGTGATGAATCCACATAGCTAAAGGGAATAATCCCGACGGTCGAATTGAGTTAGAATATGGAAAGGTCCAACGGTCGGCTTAGAGTTGGTGCACGACGTACTTTGAAAATGACACTGGGTCCTTCGTCCCGTGGCTTGGGAGGAGGAGAGTTGGTCTTCGACACAAAACTATGAACTCGCCTAAGTCATAGGCGTCGCCCGCGTAAATGCTCGATAAAGCATGCACATTTCCGCAATGCAAGGCTTGGCATAGTCTTTGCTCGTCCCTTGGTTTAAGGTGTAGGCTTGATTAAGTTAGGCAAAGTGATAGTGGTCGACCTAAGTCATTCCAAGCACGGTCCTACAAGTTCTACGGCTGGGTATGACAACTTAGTCTTACGGTTTCAAGCCCGTCATATAGAGTATGGCTTGGGCGGTGCCGTCGCGTAGAGTTCAAGTTAGTTTAAGACACGATGTCACGGACTTATTATTTTCAGGCACGTGCCACGGTTGATTCATTGAGTTTGGAGAGTATTGTGAATAGTTGTTCTTGAGTTGAGTAAAATGATAGGGCAAGAAAGAAGAATGCTCGCGACTACGGGTCATCGAGGCAAGATCTCAGATGTGAGAAATATTGAACGTGGCCCTGAAAGAGATGATAACACTAGAGGTAAAATGACTGTGTGAGACGTCAGTTGAGTCGAGTCTTGCATGGTCATGGAGAACTTGTCGACAAGGTAGAGTTTTCTCGAACGGTAGCCCAACGGAAGGGGGCCGATTCTTGAGAAGCAGCATTAGCACATGCTGGATGACCGCACAAGTTAGCGCAGAGGCTTGCCAGCGGAGCTAGCTACTCGCGCTAGCAAGGGCGGCCGCCTAACAAGCTAAAGGAGTCCGCGATGGCTCTGGGAGTCAGTGACCAAATTCATATAGATGAGTCGACATGGCGGCAAACCCGCATGTGTGCCTTTGGATTGAGTTGAGTTGAATGTGTGTGTATAGTTAGAACACAATGTTGGGCCTAAGATTTGGTTTCAACGTAGGCGTCGTGCTTCGGCATGAAATATGGCGTCGAGTTTTATGTTGTCGGCATATAAGTTGCATAGTTATGATTGAGTGGTCCTGGGTCTAAGTTAGAAAAGGCCGCAAGGCAAAGTTGGTCGAGTGACACTTAACCTACAAGTCTTGATTTGGGTCAGTTGATGATTTAGTAGCAAAGGGCCGCGAGGTGGCGATATGGTTGAGTCGCACATAGTTACGAGGCATGGCACAAAGGATTTATAGCACGGTTACACGGGAATGGAGCCTCATGCACGTAGTTGCGTCTCTGATTTTGGCCGAAAGGCAAGCACGACTTGATAGGTTAACATTGTTTGAGTCGACATTGTTGTTACAAGCACGGGATGGTCTAGAGGTATAGAATAGGCCAAGGCGTCGGTCCTAAAAACTGATCCTAAGGCAAGAGTAGAAAGACAATACAAAAGGGGACTATGTTGCACAAAGTAAAGTAAACGTGTTGGTTTTGTATGGATGGGCGAGGAGCTCATTCCACCAGTACAGTTGAGTACTGACACCACACAATTTACATGTGCAGGCACAGGTAGAAGCTCGTGGCGCGGAGCTCGCTTGGATGCGTCGAGGCACAGAGTTTCTTGGCGATTCGAAGCGTGCGACCGCATGGAGTCAGACTTATACGGGACATAATGTATGGACATCGCCTTCCGAAGCTTACGCTGGTTCAAGCACTTGTATTTGAGAGATGAGAGAGAGCTGAGTGACTTGTAATGTGAGATGAGTGAGCTTGAGAGACTTGTAATCTTGGCCTTGCGCCCCAAATGTAACCGTTATTTCAATATCAATAAAAGAGTATTTTGTAATGACTTGTGTTTTTTTCTAAATTTCGCTGCTGTTATTCAATGTCTCTGCTTGGGACATCTGTGCGACGATCCCGTCGCAGCCGCTGAAATCGGCCGTTATGGAACATGCCTTACACGAGCGCAATCTAGGCTCGTGCGGCATCACGCCTTAGCGAGGACGATCGCTCCTACGGGAGCGGGGCGTGACAAGTGCTATAAACTCTGCCTTACTCCGTGGACTATCTGATGCAGTCTCTAGCTCGTGAAGATATTGCTTTTCTCTTGAAGGTTGCCAGCCATTGCAGAGGAGTGGCACCCTGCTATTTATAATAGGATGGATTTTGAGCCACATGGTCGGTTTGCTGCCACGTGGCTGGTTGGCATGCAAAGACCCGCTCGCGGGCTGCCATCTGTCGATTTGTTAGGATTTTGTTGCAGCAAATCTGGGTGGTTAAGGAATCGGTCAGATTGGCACATGTCCCGTTGCGTTTGGTGTTCTCAGTCTTTGATCTTGTGGGGCCACATGAGACTCATGCGGCCCGGATCACAGTTGCATGGAGTTTGGAAACTTTAGGGCCGCATAAGCTGGACCGCATGAGGTTCATGCAGCTTGGATGACGCTCATTTGGCCGCATGGAGGCGTACGAACCCTGCTTTTGGGCGACATCTCGCGTCTTATCTTTCTTGTCAAAGTGTCAGAACTGTCATGCTTTTGCCAGTACTTGTCAGCTTTGTCAGTCGAACTGCTTCTCCATGGTCGCATATTTTCCTTCTACAGCTGTTCATCGATGTGTTGTATGCGGTTTTGAACAGTTATGCGGCTGTCCTTTATGCGGGCATGTTTGGCCCGAAGTATCTATACGACAATTTGTAATCCGTATGAACTCCATATTTTTCATGTTTCTACACGTAGGTACCACATAGGACTGTGGTTATATGATTCATTTAACATCCACTCTTAGCATCACAGTTCTATGACATGTCATTATCTAGCTCTTATTACTTTACCATGTACTATTATTATTCATGTTGTTATTTCACAGTTTCATTCTTACCTATTTCATGCATGTTACATAAGCAGTACAATAGGCTTGTATATTATGTATCTTGCTACGTTCCTCTGAGGACCTGGTTTCCTTCCAGTTTATTGCTAAAATTTGACATAGACGTATTGGGGGTACTTCATAAGGATTTTCAGGTATCGTTAATTGATGTCTTTTCGTCATTCTTTCCTAGTTATTATTTTCAAAGTTTATAGCATTTAAGCTAGTATTGTGGATGTTATATTGGCTGATTAGATTTTACCTCATCTGAACAGCGTATACATATTCTACTTGAAATAGAGTCTGGTTGAATATGTAGCTGGCCATTGCCACGTGGCCTAGTCCTGCATTTTTTTTGGCACTAGGGCTTGACAAAAGTTTAACTTTTTTTTTCTTCAGAAAACTATTTTTCAGATGAAAATAACCAAACAATCTCAGAATTTGTATATCCAGAAACAACTTTATAACATCATATCTGAAAACTATTTTTAGAAAAATAAAATTCAGAAAACCTATCCGGATCCTTAGTATCCTATGACACATGAATTTTTTTGTATCGTTTGCATTTTAGTATCGTTTGGAACTCATTGTTTATATATATATATATATATATATATATATATATATATATATATATATATACACATTGTAGGAAATTTTTTATATCGTTTGCATTTTAGTGTGTGTGTGTGTGTGTGTGTGTGTGTGTGTGTGTGTGTGTGTATACAAACAGTGTGTTCCAAATATAACCGTCAAAAAATGATAGTCCTATTTGGAACTCACTGTTTGTATATACATATACAAACAGTGAGTCTCAAATAGGACTATCAAAATTTTTGATAGTTCTATCTGTTGCCGTGTGTGTGTGTGGCCAGGATTGTCAAAACTTTTGACATTCCTAATTATTGCCATATAAGCACTCTGAATTTTAGGATTATTTTAATTTATTTTTTGATTAGTTATATTAATAATTTATATTTATATTTTAAATTCTCGACTATAAATATACTTTGTCATAGCTTTGATCTTTGAAGCAACATTGGCCAATTCCCTGAAACAAATTCCATATTCATGTTCTAGACGAGTCCCTTCAATTTGGTATATCATGTTCCACCTAAACACATATCCTTTTGTACTATTTTTATTTGTGCAATATTCGTGCATAATTTCTAACTCAAACCTAAGTTGTGCAACTATGTCCATTACAATTGAAAATTTGAGACACAATTTCCACCTCTTCCTTGCAATCATTATATGACCATGATATTATATTAAGCTTACAACATCCATGACATTTGTGTCACACCTAATTAGACTTTTACATACTTTTTATGTATTGCAAATCTGAATGACACAATCTCTAATCCTAATGAGCTACCGGTTTGACTTAGCCCAAACCAAACCTAGTCTAGACTCAACTCATGCACTTACGCACCCTCACATGGTTTATGCCAAACACCATACACTATTTTCCTTTCTATAAAACATAAAACTCCAAGGTTCACCACTCAAAATCTTACATCTAAACTTTTAGAAAATAATTTTAGCTTTCTACCCTTTGGAATATATCCAACTCTACACCTAACCACTTAAAACCTAATGGATGACTCAAGTATGGTCAAACACACTTAGTGGATGGCCATAACCCCCTTACTTTTCATTCCCTTCACCCTATAACCTCCTACATCTTCACTTCCACACTCATGTATAACCCCCAACATTTATGATAATTCAACTCACCTCTTTACCTCCCCTTAGTAAACGACCACCCCTTGACCTCACAGTCACTTATTACCTCAAACCACCTGAACAAAATTTCTTCCTAACCATCTTCCAAACAACTTCTCTTCACAAACTATTTCCCAAAACCTTCTCCATCTCCCTCCATATCTCTATCTATCCACCCCTATCGAGGTTGAATCCTAATTTAGCTGCTCTCTACCAATCCTGCCATATCTCCCTCCACACTATGTATTTTTCTCTCAAATTTAGTACACTTATTTCTCTCCCTATTCTCAATACCTCATCTTCACAAACTTTTCATCAAAACTCACTCTAACTTCCTCAAAATAGTCCCTCCATCAGAGGTATCCAGGCTGAATTTGAATTTATCATATTCCTTCAAAGGACACTCCAGACCGCCTTCGACCCTTCTGTAAGCCCACTTCCCGATTTTTTGAAAAAATTTATTTTATTTTGAATATGATTAATTTTATGATCATTGGGAGGCATGCCTAAGCCTGTAGGTGATCTATAACCATACTAAGGGTATATGGCCTCTAAATAGCTTATATATATATATACATATATATATATATATATATATATATATATATATATATATATATATATATATATATATTTTATATATATATATATATATAAATATATATATATAATTTACCTATTTTATATTTTTTTCATAATTTTGGGGTATTTTTATATATTTATTTATGAAGGTTTAGTATTTTTAAAGGCTTCCAAGATTTACTATAAGGTCGTCCGGGGTTATTTTTGGACCAAATATTTTTATTTAGTCTCTAGATGACTAAAACTATTTTCTATAATATTCTAGGATTTTTCTGGATTTTTCTAGAATTTTTGAGAATTTTTAGATAATTAAAACCTATATAATTTATTTCCCCATAGACTTTTGGAATTTACTGTAGGGTCATACGATGATATTTTGAGACCAAACTTTTTATTTAGGCTCTAGACACCTAGAAGATTTTCCTAGAATTTTTTTGAAATTTTCTGGATTTTTTTGGGATTTATTTGAATTTATTTGGAGTTAAAATAATTTTTAAATAATTTTATGTAATTAAATAAACAATTACACAGTCACTCGAACTAGCGGGCCCACCTGTCGGCGCCCAACTGCCTCTCTTTCTCTCTCTCCTATATATATAACATAGTTTTTCAGAAAACTTAGTTTATTTTTTGACCGATTTTTGAGAAGTTTGCTCATTGGAGACTTTCGACTTCACGGAGTGATTGCGGACAGCTCCGACGTTGTTTTTGCATGTCTTTTTTTTTTGGAATTGTATAGAGGTCAGCTTTTAGAATATATATTTTATTTTCTGATATTTTATTTGTAAATTTCTGGAGAATTATTTGAGTGTCGGTCGTCCAAAACTCGATACATCGCACGGTTTTCGAGATTCAAGGAGATCCCAAACTTCAATTTTAGATCCGTTTGAAGTTTTAGAAAGCTGACACGACGATCTTCGACATATAATTTTTTCAGAATTTTGGAATTTCATTTATTATTTTATTTATTACGTTGAACTCAGATTTGATCGATAAATTACCGATTTGGTCATGGTTAGCCATAACGGTAATAACTTTTGACCAAAGCGTGATTTTGTGGCACGGTCAATTCCGATGCATTTGTTGTGCTGAAATCTACCAAGATGTACTTTCAAAATCTTGAGTTCATAACATTTGACTAGTTATTCAATGGTATGTCTTGATTTATGTGCCATGGTTTCCAAAATTGGAAACATGACTTTCTATGACCGAAATTCCCTATTTAAGTTATATTTCAGATTATTATTAGGTTAAATTAGATTTCAAGTGGTTTATGTCAGAATTAATTAATATTAGATAAGTTAACCCATTAGCCACTTATTCCATGATTTTAGAATTAGAATCTTTTTGACTTGTAGTTTTCGTACACGGTTCATGGTATGATAGTGCGATATGAGTTGATAGCTTCTAGATCGGCGTTCCTCTCATCCTCTACTTGTGACTACGATTTGTTCAAGGGTTTAGGCAAGTAAAATATTGTATTATGTTTTGGTACATTATAATACTTTCTTTATTGTTTTTTCGTTTGATATCCCGTTGAGACACGATGGTGACACAGTAGGCTTATTGTCTCATTCTTATTGTATCATTGACTGTTATTGATTGTTAGTGAGTCGGGAGAGAAAATACTCGGTAGGTATGTGAACAAATCCAAATATTGTTATTGTGGATAACTAAGTCATACGTCGCACGTACGAGTTAGTCGTACCCTATTATTTTGGATAACCATCGTATGATGTACCATATTAGCCCAGCAGTTCACGTATCGTGAGGTATTTCACAAACAGTCATTTTCATTATTCATGATCTTAGTTCAGTTCTTTATCTTCATTCTTCTTTTCTATTAGCTTACTCATTCATGATTATTATTTTCCATGTCTAGTTCATATCCTGCTAGTTCTTTATATGTTCTTTATCTTTACTGTTTCTCATTGATTCTAGCTTATTTTGTACTAACAACATTAAATACAATATGACTGTACTTTGCTCCTTTTCTGACTTGATCATTGCAGGTGACTTATTGTGCTTTATACTTTTGTGCTATGGACTATACGGGGAGACATGGGTATATGTGAAGGTCAACAGTAGAAGACTAGTTAGATGTGTTGGTAGTTTTTTAATATTTATAAGACATTGTATTTTGATTAACTATAAAACTTGTGAATATTGTAAATTTATTTAGTTGTTGTGAATGACAATAAAGATAGTATTTTATGAGTATTTTGTTTATTGCGGACTATACAACGTACTTTTTGTGCTTGGACACGCATTCGCATCCAGAAAAGCGGGTGCGGATCGTGACACCTTCCACCACCTCACACGTAGCCCTAAGACCTTCCTCTAACACCTTAGCAAGCTCTCAGGCCTCCACAGCCTTGGTTTGTTTGGCACCAAGCCGAGAAGGCAACCCAAAGTCGATCGAAGTGGGCTGAAACCTCACAGCAGGTACCTTATTTTTTCGAGTGGGTTTCATCCACTTTTTCTTGTTCGTTTGATGCGAAAAAATAAATAAAGTGAAGATTTATGTGTCCTCTATCATCTCTCAAATTTTTAACACCTATTTTGCAACGGTTTGTCGGTGGCATCCGTTTTACAACATGGTGTCCAGATTCCACTCTGTTGGGAGTAGCTGCTGTTCACAAGCCTTCACGGAGCTATTCGACGGTTCTAATACCATTGGTAAGCATCCAAATAACCCTTCTTTGATCCCTCTTATGTACATAATCTTGTGGCAAAGTTTCGTATTGTTTTGATATCAAACTTTGCTATGGTTGTCGTCTTAATCGGCTGATTGCTAGAAAATCAGTGTTATTGATTGTGTGTCATCTTGCTATTGAACTTCTCGATGTTAAAAACCCAAGAAATCCTTGGAGTAATTTCTGGAAATGGAGAATTGAAACCAATTATTTTAAAATATACAAACCTATCTTTGTTATGATCGAGTCGACCCGTTTTGTCGAAAAATTGGCAAGTTGTGTGAACCAATCGAACTAGTAACTAGTTCAGGAGTTTTTCTATAAATAGACTATAAAAATTATATTTAAAGTATTTTCCATTGTTTGTCAGAATTTATATTAGATATTTAGTAATTATAGATATTATATTTTATTACAATAATTTGGTACTTAATGGGTGCATAGCTATGATGACTTCTAAGATGGGTTATATGAGATAGTTAGACCATAGAAGTTGTGTCCATTGATACCAATAGTTGATTGTGGTTGTTTATGTGACACAGGAGTTTGTGGCGAGGAGACTGAAGGACAACAATATCTCTTTTGCAAAACCAGCTACAAGATACAGACATATAAGTGTACCTTGCCAAGTTTTTAATACATGTTCCCTTCTTTAGTTTGTTCTCTTATTTCTATCTTCATATATATCATGACGTAGGAATAGTTGATACTTCGCGTTCGACTAGTATTCGGGTACCGATGTTTATTTATAGATATCGATTATTGATACTAGACATGACGATATATTAAATTTATGCACATTGACATGATGGACCCCATGACACGGACACGATGGATGATGATGATATGATACAGAGTCTGACATGAGATATTCATGGCTATGGACTCTGTGATAGCATGTAGTGTAACTCCCTAAACTAGATGGGTGAATTTTAGGAATTTTCTAATGGAGTGCATAAAGAAATTGTTTTTCCATAATAAAACAAACTTTTGTAGCTAAATTCCATTCCTACATATCACGACCCGCACCCAGTATAAGGGCACGAGAAGTGGTTACGTCCAGCCTACACCGCAGTGTCGGCGGTAGAACGCTGTCTTAGGTCACATACATCTAACAGTTATAAGGTACCTGTACAGTTTATACACTCCAAATGGAGGTGACATAAATAAGTACAACTCAATCACAACTAAGGAAGAAGGTACGATACGATTGAATAGATGAAACATAGAATCCACAGATGATAAATATAAGATAGAGAGATAGCTGAAATCTAAGATAAACATCTCCACAAATCCAGAGTACAACTCCAATATATACAAGTGTATCATAACATGAATATAAATAGAACTAGCCTAGCTAACTAGCCTAGTCTACATGGGTAGTATCATCAGCAAGTGCTGGGTCCTCCTGGGGGTCCAGCTCAAGTGTGTCGTCTAAGCCTGCTCCGTAATAAGTGGGACAGAACTCCTCAGTGTCGTCTGTAAAATTTCAACAGGTCCAGTCAGGACTGGAGCGAGCACAGTACATCTCACGCAGTTCATAATGTGACGGGATATATAAATATGCAATAGAGTAAGATACATGAAACGCTGCAGAATATACATGAAGTAAAAGAGAGAGAGAGAGCTGTAATGTAAATAGATACTATAAATAGAGAACTACAGTGAACTAGTGATTTAGAGTACAAGATGAACATATGAACGGCTTGAATTTGCACATGAGTAATCTAAGAGTTTGCACATGAGTATACTACTTTGGAATTGTTCACATGACCATTTACACTCTCCCGTACCCCAATCAATACACAAGGATCCAGACAGGTTATGTTATTGCACATGATATCACATGAAGGCCCATAATAAGGTGCACATGATTATATACATGAGGGCTCCGTGAACATGAAAGTAAATGAATCAGGAGAGTGCACATGAATGGTAAAAGCACCGGAGTACATGATGAAAGTGAAATGCACATGACATACTATAACCCGATGCTTCCGAGGGGGATAACATCTCATGAAGGGATCCATATAATACCAATCCATGTTAAACATCGTGACAGCATCAAGTAAAGTAATCTAGAGCGTAAATGTAAATCCTGTCAAGTATGAAATGGTCAGAGAATGTACTCGCCTGATATCCTAAATGTCTGGAAGAAAATACTGCCTGAGGAGTGGTGTTTGGCTCCTAATCAGAACAGTACAAGTCATAACATGTCCAACTAATAAAGTAAGTTACTATGATGCAGTCTACATGATATTAGGTCAATCCTAGACCAAAGTCAACCCTGGTCAACTTTAGTCAACTAAATAGTCAAAGTTAGGTCAACTAGGTCAACGTAGACCCAATCAAGTCTCACTAGGCCTAACCAGTCTACCCTAGCAAGTATACACCATACACAAGTCTATATGACTCTACACATGTGTATATTCCATATACACAATACCACACAAGGATACCATAGACTATGTTATCTAGGTTATATGCCATAGGCTATACACATACAATTTCATACATTTATACACACTATCCATATAAGCAATCCTATATTGTATTACAAATCACATTAGTTATATAATAATATATATAGAGAGAGAGAGAGTTAGAGAGGAGGAAAACTTGTATATGTGAGTGTGTCTCATGTGTGTACATATGTGGGATAACTTGTGTGTTCATAGGCATGTAGGTATGTAGCTGTCATAATATGCATGAACCAATGTTAGGAACAGTGTGGCTAAACTGTGTGTTAGTGTACCTGTGTGTGTGTAATGAGGACTGAAATCAGTGTGCAAACATGTATGTATAGATGCAAGGTTATCTCAGATTTTAGGCATGACAGTTAGGGCACAACAATGTGTGTGAATGAGTAAATAGGCAGTGGGTTAATCCCTTCTCAGATTTCAGTGTCTCCTAGGTTCCAGTTTCAGATTTGAAATGGACCATGTCCTGTGTGTGTGTGTCATCTAAACATGTGATAGGAATGTAGGAAACTAATGTGTATCAGTGTCAGGAATATATTCTCATTTGTGTACATGTGTATCAAATTAGATAGGTATACACATTTCAGATTTCAGTGCCTAATAGTGTATCAGTGAACATTGAATGTAAGGAACAAGCCATTCTCAGGAATTCCATATTTCAGTGTGTTCAGGAACTAATCAGTGTGTGTACAGGAAACAAATCAGTGTGTGTACATTTGATTACTTGTGACAGGAATGTGCTTTGTGTGTGTCTCATGAAGTTAATTCATGTGTGTGTGTTATGTGATTTGAAACAAGTCCCAGGTTTGCAGTTTAAATGAAAGTATTCAATTTAACCCATCTCAACAGTGAACTGCACCAATTCAGGAACAAAAAGTCTAATGTATCAGTTATTGCAAATCCCAAATCAATACAATTCGAAAATGAATGTGAAAACTAAATCTTCAGCACATGGTTAAAACCCAGGTTGTATCATAACACCATTAATCATAAACTAACCCATTCTAATCTCAGGAACTCATTGACAGATTTCAGTTATTGCAATCCCACATGTAAATTTGAACACACTTTATCAATTCATCACAAAAATAAATCCTTACAACCTTAGCATGTTATCTAATTGTAATAGCAACTAAACCACACTTAATTACAGGATAACAACATTTAAAAGTAATTCGAAATGGAGAAAACAGTGTATACATTCACTGATACTTGACAGTATCAGTAAAATAGAAAATTCCCATTTCGACATTGAAATAGCAGTTAATAAGTCATGCTAATGGTTGGTAGTTAGTGTCGAACACGTGTACGTGTCATACATGTAATATCGCGTCCAAAAGTAGGACACGAATGTGCCCAAGAACTCACAAACACAGCACACACGACTGACACAGACCGTACGACCAGTGCACGAGTCCTAGCACTCTCGACACGTAGCCATTGGACACGAGACTTTGGGAGTGTCGTGTCAGACATTGCCCCAAGCTCTGTGTCCAAGGACACATGTCCACGTGCCCTAGAACGGCCGTACGGATACGCGAGTAGCAGGATAGTCCAGTCACGCGCGCACGAGGCGTGTCCACGAGTCCAACTCGACACAAATTGGACTCGATCCGTGTTCAGTCAAAGAGAAATCAATAAGCCACATAAAAACGAGAATTCCTATTCAAAAATATTTTGAAAACAGAGTCGAAATGCCCACTGTGGCATTTCGTCGAACATTATTAAACCTAGACTGATACGTGTCCGATACGGACACGTAAAGGACACGACACCACACGAAACCTATTCCTAAAGTTAGATGACACCTAGGGCTATGCAAATATGCCAAGAAATCGAAAATCTAATGGTTGAATAGGAAGTTACCTATGTGGTGCTCCTCCTCAAGAAAGCTCAATAATAGAGATCCTTCCTAGCTAGCTCAAAGCCCCAATAGAGTTCAAAACTGAAGTTAACCTCCACCAACAGTAGGAGAACAGAAATTAGGTTACAATGCAAGAAGTTTGAATGAAAATAGATGAGTATTAATCAAAATAGAAGAGATTGAAGGAAAAACAAACCTTGCTCTTGAAAAAATGGAGGAATAAACAAAAGAGGCAAGTATTTTTGGGAGACATTAAATAGGGGGGTGTCCCTAGTGGCCGGCCCATATTTCTAGGGTTAGGGTTTTGGGAAATCAATCTATGGCCCTCCTTTCATATAGTCAAATCAAGGGTCTAAAATCTAGGTTTACACACTAGTCTAAGTTGCAACCTAGTTAGCTCTACTAACCATGACTTAACCAAAATTAATCATAACTAACTAATATTAACCATGGCTAACTAAGACTAGCTATGACTAATCTATGTTAGGTCCAATCTAGGTTAGGGCTAATCACAACATATGGCAACTAATTAAATAATATTAAAATCACACCATTCTAATAAATATATATTAAATTCAAAATGACAAAAATACCCTCAAACTAGAAATGTGGTAGTGACAAATCTACCCTCCTTAAAAAAAATTTCCTCCTCGAAATTGAAAGGCGAAACTAAACAGATGAGAAGGATAGACAATCATACCTCACGGTCCAAAAAGATAAGGGTATCGCTCGCGCATCTCATCCTCCCGCTTCCAGGTAGACTCTCCTGAAGAATGATGCCTCCATGCGACGCGAACCAAGGGTATCACCTGGTTTCTCAGTACCTTCTCTCGGCGATCCAGAATCTCTACTTGCTGCTCTGGATAACTGAGAGTAGGTCCTACCTCAATCTCTGGGTGATCGAGTACATGGCTAGGGTCAGCCACGTACCGTCTCAACTGTGATACGTAGAATACGTTGTGGATACCCACTACTGCAGGTGGCAAGTCTAGCCTGTATGCCGCGTCACCGACTCTCCCGCTAATCACGAAAGGTCCGATGAAGCGCGGGCTAAGCTTCCTACCTCCACCAAAATGTATGGTACACGAGTCAGAGATATTCGCAGAAAAACCATATCTCCGACCTAAACACAAACAAGGTCTTCCATTACTAAATAATCAAACATGATCAAACAAACAAAACAAACAACAACCTACTTCTAATCCTATCTCTAATCAACTAAGTCAAACATAGTCAATGGTCAACTACCGGTCAACAACTAGTCAATTTGTCAACATCCAAGCACTTGGTCAAAACTGGTCAACTAAGTCAACTTGGACTATTGGATAAATGGCTAATCTAGGGTTTAGACCTAAATAGTCTATAGTGTTAAAAAATATCAAGACCAACTAAATCCTAAGTTCAAACATACATATGTATACTCTACATTAAACTAGACTCATAACTTCTAACCCTTAACCTTAACACATACTCTAAAATACCTCACATAACCCTATATATCTTATCCTATAATACCCATATATCTCTAATGTGACCCCATAGAACCCACACTATTCTAAGTGTATCATCTATGCATACATATAGACTAACCATCTCATATGCCTAATCTATATAATATATATGCAGAACCCCTTAACCCATATTACTATCACATATATCCCTATAATATATACACAATGTATAGCATTAGCCTAACATGAAGGTTTACTAGCACAACCAACAATTTAACCAAAACAAGGGACATGACATACAATGTGGTGAAAGTATGTGAAGTACAGGAATGAATGAGTGCATGTGAATCAAGGACATGCAATGAATGTTATGTGAAGTGCAGGGCCCGTGCTAAGGTGCAGTGCCAGTTTGTGTGGACACTTCAGGTATACATGATACTAAGGTAGTGCAGTAGTTCATCTATATGTAGGACATGATCAAATTGTATGTTATATGCCTAAGTAGAGAGTGAAGTGTAAATTGTGTATCTGAGTCTAACGTGTTAGGAAAGTCGTGTGATAATGATGAAGCACAAGATGGCGTGTCCGAGTAGGACACGAAGGTCATGGGTGCCTTACTGGAAAGGGTAAAAAAAATCATCAAGGCTGTAAGACATACTAACATCCTATATGGAAATTGGTTGGTTAGGGGAATCATCTACAAAGGGTTATTATTCTAATACCAATGCTAACTACCATCTCTAGGGTACAGACACCCTACAAGTCATCATATCATTACACTATAAAAGATCTACATATGAATAAGTTCTATAAAACAAAAATATCCCTACTCCTAAGTTATTTGATGATATAATACAATTTTTTAACAACAGAAGGGTATGATAGAGATAATATGTTTAGAAACCTTCTCAAGATATAATCTGATAATCATATGCGTCTGTCCAAAATCATGTTACTCAGAGTCTTCGTCATGCTAGTGAGCAAGGCTACGATAATCACAAAGTCCTTGACTAAGGTACATACCTCTAGAATTATGGTATTTAAAATTTTTACATTGCCGCATGCTTGACAGCAAAAATCTTAAATTCCCACACCAGGGAAATACGTCCAAAATCTGACTATATGTCCTCACTATGCCAGCTAACACGACCATCAAAGATCCTAGATCCCATAACTGAGGTGACCTAGCCTATATAATTTATCTTGGCAGAAAAAGTAAATTAAATCGACAATGAATACCAAGAATCAGATTTATCTACGAACAAGAACGATAAGCAAGATCCGTTAGAACTGAATTTCAAGATGTTAAAATATGGCAAAGAACGGAATTGAGATAAACAGAACCTGCGATAAGCTCTCCTACTGCCTGTGCACCCTCAGTTGTCATAGCGAAAGCTCGCCCCTGCTGGCCTCCTCCAACCTGATACTGCGCGAATATCTGCTGCTGAGTCTGTAAGGGTAGTCCTTTTTGCTGGCTCACCGGAGCCCTCGCTCCTGCTCCCTGAGCTGTCCGTCCAGGAAACTTGGGACAATCTCTTAACTGGTGATATGATGCTCCGCAAAGTAGGTACTTGCCTAACCTCATTCGTCATTTACTCCAATCGTGCCCTGGTTTCCTACAGAAAGGGCAACTAGTAACATGATGCTGTCTAGGGGTCTGCTGCGTCTGTAACGGTGGTTCCCTCGGCTGCTCTGTCGGAGCCCTAGCTCCTGCTGCTACCTGATTCATCGTTGTCTGGCTCACCGGACACTCCCTACATCGATGCTCTGCTGAACCATAAAGTAAACACCTGCCAAGCCTCATCATGCAGTCGTTCCACCCATGGCCTACCTTCTTGCAGAAGTTGCACCTAGCGTCCTGCTACTATCTAGATGCCTGGTAGAAATATGCACATTTCTGACCCTGAAGGTGCTGCTGAACAGGCCCCTGCTGATACTGATGCTGAATCTGTACATGAGGCCTCTTAGCCCGACCTCCACTGCTGCTAACTCCATGAATGTCATGTCCCCTCTTGAACAACTGTTGCCGCTAAGTTTCTACTATCTGCTGGAAGAAGGAGAACAACCGCGCCACGTCCTCTGGTCCTGATGGTGACTGCTGCTGAAGAACGTTCGGAATGACTGGAGAAAGTCTCGGAGTAGGAAGAGGTGCACTCCCATAAGCTGCAGATATCCCAGCCTGAGCTGTCATAACATGAGCTGCAGTCTCGGGGCCCTGCTGATCAGGACGAGGAGTAGTAGACCCCTCAGTGGTGTCTTCCCGATCGAGACGATGAGATCGCGTCACCATAACCATCCTGAAGACAGATCAAACGAGAGGACAATCACTGAGAATGAAGCGATAACATCAAGGAAGGTCGGTTTATTTTTCAAGGAAAGACAATAATGCAGCAAATTTTTAGGTAACATGAATCTGATTAAGAACACTATTAAACCTAGACTGATACGTGTCCGATACGGACACATAAAGGACACGACACCACACGAAACCTATTACTACCAAAATCTATCGATTTAGCGACGGCCGGATCCGTTGCCTGTCTGACGGGAATTCCTATTAGCGACTGATAACTGACGAATTTTGGCCAAAACAATCCGTCGGCAATCAGCTTGTCGCTAATAAGGGTCCGTCGCTATGTAGTCGTTAGGCGACGGAATAGCGATGACTTTTCGACGTCACAATACGAAGCATTAGCGACGTATTTTCGACGGACTGTCGTCCATTTCAAGTATTAAGTACTGAACTGTGCAGACATTAGCGACGTAAAATGCCGTCGGTAACCCGTCGTAATAGCGTATCAGAGCGTGTCCTTCCGTCGCTAATCCGTCGGTAGTCGTCGGTAACAGACGACGGATGAGCGACGGTATGCTGACGGAATATTCGTCGATCAGGTTTTGGAAATGCTTGGCATTTCCAGCACCATGGCGACGGAAGAGTAGTCACTAATCCGTCGCTACACCGTCGACACGGCGACTGATTAGTGTTTGATTATCCGTCGCCATGGTTCTGGAAATGTCAAGCATTTCCAGAACCTTGTCGACGGATTGTCCGTCGCTAAGCAGTCGCTAGATCGAGCGACTGATTAGTGGCTGATTATCAGTCGACGTAGCAACGAATAGGCCGTCGCTATTCCGTCGAAGTATATACCACCAGAGCCTTGCCGACGGATATTTCGTCGATCATCCGTCGCTACCTGGAAACAGTTTAAAATCTCCAGATAGCGACGATGTTTCCGTCGAAAAACCGTCGGCAACTGGGAATATCCGTCACTAAACGGTCACTAGTCCGTCGCTAACTGAGTTTTTTGGAAAAAAAATTGCAGCACTTTCCCTGTTCACAAATATATGCATAAACCAAACCAATATATAATGCACACCAATTATCCAACAATCACACAGACCAAATATATAATGCACACCAATTATCCAAGAATCACATAGACCGAAATATGCACATACGAATTTAATGCACACCAATTATCCAAGAATCACAGACCAAACCAAATTAATAGAAAGTAAACATTAATTATCCTGAAGTGTAACATAATATCCGGTGCTATAATCCGATTATAGCACAATTAATCCAAAGCTCTCACAAATAATCCAAATTTTCTTAATATAATATTTTAAGAAGAAGGAGGAGGTCGATTGTCCGGTGGTGGTAATCCCATATGCGACCGACGAATATACTCCTCCACAAGGTACGAAGGCAAGCCATCGTAGACACTGCTCGGAAGTCGGCGTAGCTGCTCTACGGACATGAGATCCAGGAGTGACGTCAAAGTCGTAGGCGGTACCACAGGGGCATCAGGGTTGAAAGAAAGATGATCCACAAAAGACGGACCGACACCTACAGTCGACGGACCAGTAAAAGACGGACGAACACCATCAGCAGACGTACCGGTAGCAGCAGACGGACCGGCAGCAGCAGACGGAGGCAAAAAGTACGTGGCAAATTACTCCCACAAGGAAGACACCGCCTCGTGCAGCTGCGTAAGCTGCGACCTAACATCATCGTCGGCCGGGGCCACGGGAGGAGGCGGTGTCGGTGGAAATCTCTGCGTCGCCATGTGCAACGGCCCTAGGGAGCCGACTCCGTACAGGAACCCTTTCTTAAAGCCGCCGACGGTATCTACGAACAACTCGTTCCGAGCGGCCAAAGAAGAGGGCGTCCGGAAGGGCGTCGTTTCATCGACATCCTCGGTGTCAGTTAACTGAGCCCGACTAAGGGCCTCACGATACGCAGCCTATCAAATGAATGTGTTTATATTATAAGATTTACCTAAGTTGTAATCTAAATCCTATGTTTCACTAAGTTAAGTGTGAATCGTAAGTTTACCTAAGCTATAGTCCGAATACTTTTAATTCTAACGTTAATCTCATAAACATAAGTACTTACATCAGTCTTCTTGGCCCTCTCGTCGAGAAGCTCCCGTCCTTTCGTCTTTTGTGCGTATGCTGGAACACATCGTGCATGGTGACCGATTCTGGCACCCTTTTTTCCTTCACCGCCCGTTGGGCCTGCATACGAAATTTCCGTAGAAACTAATTAACTCCTTTAATTAATAATACCTAATTCGATAGTGAAATAAATTTATGGTTGCTCACCAGATCTGCAAGTGTCGCTGCGTGGGACCTTGATCCCCCCGTATGAAGGCCCGCGGCCTGTCGGTTCACCTTCGCCTTCTCCGATTTCTCCTTGTACGCAGGGGTATCCCTCATACCTAAGAGGTCCTCATAATACTCCTGCCGGATCCAATTCGGCCTCGTATACCCCATTTTTAGGTCATGAATCATATCCCGTATCTTCTTCGAGGCAGCGCTTCTGTTGGTCCTGCGGATCCCCTCCTTGCGATGGGGGGGCCACCAGTACGTTGTCTAACACAGAAATTTAATTATCAGGTAATTTAAAAAAATAGTTGATTAAAGAGTAACTAATAATTAACCAGAAGATATAGATATACACCCTCAACTCGTCGAGCCAGACATACTGCACGTTTGGGGGCACCGACGAAAAGTTGAGGTAGGGACCGTGGAAGTTAGCCCTGATAATTTCTCCAAGAGCCCTGCCAACATTAAACGGAAAAAACCTACAAAGAAGAAACGACTGGATTATTAACTTGAATAAATAAAAAAAATTAATAAATTATCTTAAATTTACTTACGAGGTCCCCGCGGGCCATAGCTCTCGTTGGAACTCGCCTCTCGGCCTCTCTGGTGCCGTCGGAGGATCCGCGGGTCCGCGTATGTACTCTCCAGTAACCGGATGGAACCGAGTATGGGGGTACTCCGGGGCCTACTGTGCAGTAACTTAGGCATCCCCTGGTGGATCCGCTGCTGGTGGTTCCGATAGCGGAACGGATCCGCTAGCAGATCCGGACTCATGCCTCGATGAAGTGGTCGATCGAGGGTGGGATGCGTCTGTGCCCGGGGTACTCTCCGGGTCGGGCTCGCTCGATGGGGTCACATCCCGGGAACTTTGAATGCGACCACGACCACCAGCACCACTACGACCACGACCACGACCCGCACCACCACCACCACCACCACCAGCACCACCACCACGGCCAGCCATCATGACATGTAAATAGAACACATAAACATAATTAACAATATAAAAGTATAAATGGATATAAAAAACTAAACTAAAATATACATACCACCAGTAGGGAGACGAGTGCCGCCGCGACGAAAAAGACTAGGAGTGCCATCTGCAATAAGTAAATAATCGAATGAAAAAAATATGAATTCAAGTAATTGCTTTTATGAGGTCAAACTTAATTCACGTAATTGGAAGTATTTTTAATATACAACAATATTTAACCTAATCATCGTCTTCGTTCTCATCCTCGGCCTCGTCTTCATCATCATCCTCCTCATCCTCATCCTCAACCTTATCTTCATCGTCGATTTCATCTGTATCCTCATCCCCATCAAATTCTTCTTCTTCTTCTTCTTCTTTTTCTTCTTCTTCTTCTTCTTCTTCTTCTTCTTTGTCTTCTTCTTCTTCTTCTTTTTCTTCTTCTTCTTCTTCTTCTTCTGCCTCAATATTTAGGACAAGATGCCTCTTTCTTCCCTGGTTGACATCTAAGTCTTGTGTATCAACCTCTTTCTTCCCTCTATTTTTCTCAACAATATCTTCAACATCCATTGTATCTGAGTGTTGTCCCAAGTATTGGGACTTTTCGATCTGGTCCTCTTGGTATGCTGGGTCTCCAACGTTGAATATATTTCTAGATTTAATCTTGCATGCTGCCCACCAGTCAAATCGATCTCTACGACGCCTTGGGTAGCTTGTATAGTAGACTTGAATAGCCTGATTTGCTATTGCAAATGTATCGGACCCTCTATACCTCCTGCGATGATTTATATCGACGAATCCAAATTGTTTATCGATTCTCCAACCGATATTTGGTGTCGTATCGAACCACTCACATTTGAACATCACAATATGCATATCATATGGGCCAGTATATTGTAAATCTACAATATCTCGAAGCACTCCATAATATTCAAAGTCCGGCTCGTCGTCATAGATGGTACCTCTTATGCAAACACCGAAATCCTTGGTACTGATGCCGTCATTGATAAATTCGACATTTATAGCATTCTAAGTTGACTTAAACCTGAAGCCATTAACGACATAGCCTGGCCATGTCTTTATTTGCTTCTTCGATCCCAGTGCCAGATAACGAACACTCTCATGAGTGAGTGTTGTTTCAGGCAATAAAACCTGTAAACAAATATTTATAATTTAAATGTTTCAGATTATATATTAATAATCTCAATTATAATCATAGTTACTTACGTATTTGCGAAACCATGACGGAAATGTACAATCAACCTCTCTTTGAAGTCCCTCATCGGTAATATCGGGTCTCCTCATTTTGACTTCATCTCTAAATACACTATTAGAGAAAATAAGAATATATAAGTGTAGTCACTTACTTCATCAAATTCGAGATTATAACGAGTGCAAGTATACTGACTTACTTCTCCAAATCTCTCACTTCTTGTATGTCACAGTTTAACAAGACATATCGGTGAGCGACATCATACTCGTCGTCTGTCAACCACCGTCTTTTACTAGCCCCAACAGGCTTGCCCCTTACATTGAATATTCCTCCATCCTCAACGTCCTCGTCATTCCTTTGAGGTCTATTTCGATTTGTTTTAACATGAGTATCGAAATAAATGGAGCAGAAGTTTGACACCTCTTCGATAAGATATGCTTCGCATATCGAAGCCTCTATATGAGCTTTATTGCCAACTTTCTTCTTTAGATGGTGTAGGTATCTAGAGAGACAAATTATCTTGAGAATTAAGAAATAATTTTAAAACCTACTAAAATTCAACTTAAATTATATCGATTTTTATGTACCTTTCAAATGGGCACATCCATCGATAATGAACAGATGCACCGACACGGACTTCGTATGCTAGATGAATCGGTAGATGCTCCATGCGGTCGAAGAAGCCAGAAGGAAATATTTTCTCCAACTTGCAAATTGTTAAGATAATCTTCTCCTCAAGTTCAACCATGTGTTGCAAAGTCAACTTAGTTGAACAAATATCCCTAAAAAATATTGATAGTTCGGCCAACGGAACCCATACAGCAGAAGACAACAACTCTTTCAAAGCAATGGGCAGTAATCTTTCCGTAAACACGTGGCAGTCATGACTCTTCATTCCCGTTAGCTTGCGTTCATTGAGGTCAACGCATCTAGAAAAATTCGACACATAGCCGTCGGGAAATCTTAAAGTAGATACCCACTTGCAGATTATTAATCTATCTTCCTTGCTCAATGTGTATTGTGCTATCGGCTTACTTAATTGTCCAGCAGCTCTCCTTTGTATCAAGTTCAGATAAGGACGCTTGCATATCTCGGCAATGTATTGTCTTGCTTTTGGATTGTCCTTCGTCTTTCCTTTAATGTCCATGACGGCATTGAAGACATTATCGAACACATTCTTTTCGATATGCATAACATCAAGATTATGCCTTATAAGATTATCTTTCCAATAAGGTAAGTCTCATAAGATACTCCGTTTGGTCCAGTTATGCGTTTGTCCGAACCTATCGACACGATTGTTCGATGGATCTTCCATTACAGTGGGCAAATCCTTTACATCTTCCCAAATATCGTATCCCGACAATCTGGCAGGCGGATGAGAAAATTCTTGTTTTCTAGCTCTGAATGCGTCCTTGTTCTTTCTCCAAGGATGACTCGCGGGCAGAAATTGACGATGACAATCAAAGAAAGAAGTTTTTCCTCCATGCTTAAGGCGGAACGCCTTACTATTTTGCATGCATATCGAACAAGACATGGTACCGTGAGTACTCCATCCCGACAGCAAACCGTATGCGGGAAAATCATTGATTGTCCACATCAGTGAAGCTCTCATCTGAAAGTTATGTTTCCTGGAAATATCATAGGTCGTGACACCGATCTCCCACAGCTGTTTTAGCTCATCCACCAACGGCTGTAAATATATATCGATATTTTTCGTCAGATTTTTGGGACCCGGTATGATAGCTGTCAAGAACATATAAGGAGTCTTCATACACATCCATGGTGGCAGATTGTAAGGGGTCAGAATGACCGGCCAGCAGGAGTATTGAGATCCCGACTGCCCGAAAGGGGCGAATCCATCAGAACATAGCCCCATGCGTACATTTCTGGGCTCTGCAGCAAAATCTGGATGGCAAAAATCGAAATATTTCCACGCCTCTCCATCCGAAGGATGTGACAATTCTCCATCGTCCTTTGTGCGTTCTTCGTTGTGCCACGTCATGTGTTCTGCTGTATTCTGAGACATATACATCCTCTGCAAGCGCTTCGTGATCGACAAGTAATGCATATACTTGTAAGGACGTCGTTTTCTAGTTGACTTTCCTTTTCCACTGACTTCCTTGTAACGATCCGTATTACAGAAGCGGCAACTTTCTACATCCTCGTTCTCCTTGTAGTACAACATGCATCCGTTGCGACAATAATCTATCTTGTCGTACCCCAGTCCCAGTTGTCGGACCATCATCTTCGATTTGTAGAAGTTTTTTGGAAGCTCTTTTGATTCCTTCGGTAACACCTCCTTCATTAGTTGTGTAATCCGATCATAGCAAGTTTGTGGCAAGTTAAAATCGGACTTTATGTTCAACAACCGCATCGTCACTGACAGTACGGAATGTGGATCACAACCAGGATATAAAGAAGTTTCAGCATCCTGAAACATATCATAGAACTCCTTCGTCTCGGGATTAGGATCCTCCGGATCAAAATTAGGCCATACCGTGTCGTACACCATATCTCGTGCAAGGTTCTGCACGTCTCCATAATCAACGGAGCATTCATCGTCATCGACGACAAAATCCGCTGCAGCATTATCATCAAAAGCATAAGTAGCAGCATTCGCAACCTGTCTTTCGGCATATAGTCCACCTTGCGATGACCACAGGACGTAATCACGTACGAAATTCTTACGGGTCAAATGATCTCTTACACTCACCACTTCTTCGTAACATTGTAGAAGCATGGAAAATACTAAAGAAAATGACTCATACGGCCAGGAAAAACCCATGCGGCTCCGAAAGCCCATGCGGCTCGAGGCATCATGCGGCACAAGGAGCTATGCGGCCCGAAATATTCTATGCGGCTCAGAAGACACGTGGCCTGATAGTGCCCCCTCCACCCACGCTGCATTAATTGCTATGACGGCTGACCCCTCTGAAAAGTTGACAGCCCTGACACCAAAGGCAGGTAATTATGGCTCTGCCGTAATGATGAATCTCTAGGGAAGAGGAAAGAAATCTCTGACACAAATCCCCCGAGAGCCATGAAAATGCCACGTGGCCTTGCCACGTGGGCATTTGTATGCGGCTCGCTTCTCGTGCGGCTCAGAATAAATCCTATGCGGCTCAGGCCATAGGAGCCTCATGCGGCTCGAGCAAAGGACTTCCCATGCGGCTCAGAAGTGAATCCATCCTATACGGCTCAGGCCATAGGAGCCTCATGCGGCTTGAGCAAAGGACTTCCCATGCGGCTCAGAAGTAAATCCATCCTATACGGCTCAGGCCGTAGGAGCCTCATGCGGCTCGAGCAAAGGACTTCCCATGCGGCTCAGAAGTGAATCTATCCTATGCGGCTCAGGCAATGAAAGCCTCATGCGGATCGAGCGAGGACTTCTCATGCGGTTCTCGAAGATCATATCCATGCGGCCCAGGCGGATATATACATATGCGGCCCACAAAGATTACTCCTCTGTGGTTAGATGACTCAAGTGAGGGCCACTGCCCACGCAGCCCTGACACGTGGGCTCACATTCATATGCGGCTCACATTCATATGCGGCTCACTAGTCATGCGGTCCAGATTCCCCCCAGCAGCTCCTAGGACACGTGTCCTAAACCGATTAATTCCTCAGATTTGCTGCCATTAAAGATTGGGTCAGATCCCAATAAATCTGGGACACATGGCAGAAGAATAGATCTGATTTACTTGCAGATATCAGAAGATCAGTATAAGAAAGATTTATTCCAATCAACATTAATTGCTCATGGGATTTGGTGCAATCTACACCTAATGGCCCAGATTCATCATAATTAAAACGAATGGCCAAGATGGACCAATCTCCAAGCCGCCGCCATCTCCATAAGCTAATTATTGGCAACCCTAATGATCACATCCCACTATTATAAATAGCAAGGTGCCATTCCCTTGTAAAGAGATACAACTTCAGAGAGAAAAATACGTATATAGAGAGAGACCCCCCCAATAGTCAGAAAAAAGAATACACAGAGAGAGAGAGAGAAGCCAGAAGAGCAACAGAGGAGCAAAAAGAGCACTTCTTCGTCAACGCCTACCATCTTTTCGCAGGGAGCCAAGGCTGCATACCGATCGTCCAAGGAGTAAGGCAGGGCTGCCGTCGTCTTCCCGAGCCTCTATCGTCACCCCCCAGAATCTAAAATAAACAATTGTACTTAGACTGCTATACCTAGGTTTTCGTCCCTAGGCTTTCTTTGTACAAGCGAGTTTGTAACGTGAAGTAAAAGTTCGGTCCTCCGATAATTGTTCTATTCTTTTATATTTCATGGCGAACAAACATCTATTACGACAATTACGACATGGACACTTGATTTTGTTACCGTCCATAAACTGAGCTTTGCTCATGGCATACTCAAGAAACACTTCCACGCCTGCCTGAAAATCGTCACTCACACCTATTCTGCTCTCGTGTTGTCGTTTGTACATCCATGTACGATCAACGAAATAACGATCTATCACAGATTGGATGTAAAAATCTGTATAGTAAGACAAACTAAACAGAATTAGTATATAATTATGTGACTGGTGGATCCGCTAGTATTCTAGCTCGAGAAGAGAAAAATCTAAGTACAGTTGTTACTAATAGTTCGATACCGATAGTCCGATAGTTCGATACGATAGTCCGATAGTCCGATACCGATAGTTCGATACCGATAGTCTGATAGTCCGATAGTTCGATACCGATAGTCTGATAGTCCGATAGTCCGATACCGATAGTCCGATAGTTCGATACCGATACTTCGATACCGATAGTCCGATAGTTCGATACCGATACCGATAGTCTGATACCGATTATAGGTCAATTAATCAAACTGAGTCAATATATCTATTTCTAAATTGCAAGAGTCCACTTCTAGGATATGGGAGCTATATCCTAAATATCTAGTCTAAAATTAACTTGGTTAGGATACTAGAGTGTCCTTACTATCTAGCAAGCACTACCTTAGTCTAGTCATACTAGCATTAATTACCTATAATTCCTACCATGTCCACAATCAACACATATATATGTATATCACAGTTAGATGTATAGATATATACATCTATATAGAAGCACATAACTGACTTATGCAGATGAATAACTCGCACTGTCCTTGACACAGTGAACATATACACCATGAACCCAAACTCCATATTCACATTTACTAATTCAACACCACCAAGCTAATGGATAACACCCAATATGGATAACACATTATTTAGCCAATATATAAACTCAGATGAATTTGATAAGCAAAGCCCCCCGTCGCCCACGACCAAAGCCCGCCGTCCTAAGCCCGCCGCCCAGCCCCCGATGCCTCCGCCCCAAGCCAGTCGCCCAGCCCCCGACGCCCCCGTCCCAAGCCCGCCGCCCAGCCCCCGACGCCCCCGTCCCAAGCCAGCCGCCCATCCCCCGAATGTCCCCAAGCCCGCCGCCCCCGCTACCCCTACGTCGATACCGCGACAGAAAGAGAGAGAGAGAGAGAGAGAGGATTACCTTCGGGAGAGAGGGAGGAGAGGACGCCGACGCCGTTCACCGAAGCCGCGGGAGAGAGAGAGAGAGAGGAAAGAGAGTGAATTTTAGAAGAAATGCAAAAAGCTCCCCTGTCACGCCCCAGAACCAGAATACTGGAGAGCGGGGGAATGACTCAGCCAGCTATGTATTACAGGTAGATAAATACCGTATAATACGATCAATGTTGTCTAAAAGACGAGGGGGTGCATACTACTTGAAAGTCTCAATATGGTCATTTCACATCTATTGTCTCAATCATTCAAATAAGAAACAGAAATAGAGAACATGTAAGATAAAGCAGTAAGGCGTCCCAAACGCTCAGTCAAAATGTTCTTGATATCTGGCTTTACAAAACATAGCCAGATGATATAGCAAAGTGTACACAATTATTATCAGCTGCAGTCTGACTTAATTACAATTATGTAAAAGTAAGTACAAGACAATCCGACTAACATGTCGGTGCCAAACGGCAAGGTATTAAGTAAATAACAAAACGAGCGGGAAGTAAAGAACCCACTCGAGTCCTCCTGCGATCATCCCTCTAGTATTGACCATCTTAGAGGGGGAAGTAAGCTGAGTCCTCGGGAACCGGCTCTAAATCTGGCCATGCAAAACCAGAGAGGTTAGACCTCTAATAGCAAGTACCATAAGGAAGCACGATATGAGGAATTAAAACCAGTAATAAGAGAATATGATAAGTAGATCTCTGCTTGCCACTGGAATTCACATAACATCACGACACTTCGAACCAACCTCCCAACAAAACAAGGACAGAAGTTGGCCCGTCATGCCCTGGCATTCTGATCATCTCAGTTAGGTAACAGAGTAGGTACAGTACACAAACAAATCAATTTAAACGGCCATGCAACTACTACGGCTTGCTACTGTGAGTTCCAAGTTATCCTGGAATTTATGCAATAAAGGATTCCTCAGCTCTTACTATGGGCAAGCAAGGCTAGTTTACCCAGTCAATCAATTGCGCCAATCATGAATTAGACGAGTCCCAGCGGGATGCCCGTCATCAATATACAATATACCATAGATAATATAACCAGATACCGCTCCCTGCCCGTATGGCAGATTTGCAGTATCTGTGGGGACCAACCGACCTGTCGGGCACTACGAGTCCCAAGAGGGCTGCCATATAAGAACTCGAGAATCCATTCTCTCCATGCAATCATTATTTTATTTAACTTAATAGTCTCTACGTTGAGTGAAATCCCATGCCGTGGATCATGGTCATTCAGAATGAGTACTTCCGTACAAGTACGATATGCCCAACTCTACAACGATACCCGTACGGTTAGGTTGTAGGTCTTACATAGCGTAATGCAACAATCAAAACTAGCCACGGAATAATCATGCCTTGACCATCAAGTACACATGCTGCTTTGGTAGAAAAATAAATAAACAAATTGAAGCCTGCATGTGTGCCTGTATGTCAATATTCGGGATCGGCCAATCGATGATAATAGTTCATAGTTAATATGAACGTGTCTCATTCATTCAATTCAATAAGACGACTAGCCAGTCTCTTAGTTCCAACTAGGAACGCATGATCGATTATTAGTCAAGTAACAGTCGGGGTCAATTCGTGACAAGGCATAAAATTTAATTAGTATTAAGCAAGGTCGAGTCCATAACTAGTATAAAATAGTTGGTAACATATTCTTGAAGCCAAGGAAAAGATCAACAAATTTTATGTTGGGAGTTGAAAGAAATTCTAGCCACAATTCAGTCAATTAGGACATATAACAGTTAGAAACAACCAAATTATGCATATGCGGACTATTCTGCGACATGCATGCAACCGCGACACCATATGCGCCTACTGCAACATGCGCCTCATGCGGCTCAACTGCGACATGTGCCTCATACGGCTCAACTGCGACATGATATGCGCCTACCGCGACATGCGTCTCATGCGGCTCAACTGCGACATTATATGCGCCTACTGCAACATGCGCCTCATGTGGCTCAACTGCGACATGATATGCGCCTACTACGACATGCGCCTCATGCGGCTCAACTGCGACATGATATGCACCTACCGCGACATGCGCCTCATGCGGCTCAACTGCGACATGATATGCGCCTACTGCGACATGCGCCTCATGCGGCTCAACTGCGACATGATATGCGCCTACTGCGATATGCGCCTCATGCGACTCAACTGCGACATGATATGCACCTACTGCGGCATGCGCCTCATGCGGCTCAACTGCGACATGATCTGCGCCTACTGCGACATGCGCCTACCGCGACATGTGCCTCATGCGGCTCAACTGCGACATGATATGCGCCTACTGCGACATGCGCCTCATACGGCTCAACTGCGACATGATATGCGCCTACTACGACATGCGCCTCATGCGGCTCAACTGCGACATGATATGCGCCTACCGCGACATGTTGTTCATGCTGCAGATGAATATAGAACGAACAAAATGCTTCTTCCATAACTTCGACAAAACAAATCAAAATCTAACTTTTCAAAAGCCAAACTTTAGTAGAATTAAATTCTCTACAACATGGAACCACTTATTTTCGAAAACAAAAATGTTTAATAGATCAAAACCCTAAAATTCATAAGAAAAACAAAAAAAACCTTAAAACTTAGATCTACACCCAACCATCCATGGAAATCAAGAACTTCAAGACCTAAACTTGTAGAGGGAGAGAAGATGAACAACATAGACTAAAAATGAATGGGGATGCATGAAATCCCTCATGGTGTGCAAGATGTACTTGCCTCTCCAAATGGGTTAGGGTTTGGTGGAGGAGTAAATGTGAATGAATGAAGAAAGAGAGAGAGTGGAAGAAGAACTTTTATATCAAGGTCAAGGGGATCTCCACCATTCATTCTCTCCACCAAATCCAAGCCATCCATTCCTTTCCATGTTGAACCAAACTGAACCAAGTTGGTTTCCCATAAACCGAAATGAACCAAGAGCCAAGAAAAAGCAGAAAATAAAAATACAGAAAAATTAATAAGCGTGAAATTGAAGAATTTAAATACAGAATAAATACATGATAAATATTGAATAAATACATTCAAGAAGTACACGTATAAAATACTTTATTCTGGAAACGGGGAGTGACATCCCCCCGCTGTTTTATTTCAAGTCTGGAACGTAAATTTAGCGACGGACTAGCGACTGCCAATTATCCGTCGCCAATTGGTCGCTATTATTGACTATCCGACTGAATATCCGTCGCTACATAGTCGAAGAAATGTCCCGCCAATTCTCTGCTCAATTCCCGCCAAATAATCGACCACATAGCGACGCCTGGAGATCCGTCGCTATATCGCCGACTACCTAGCGACGGATATGCGACCTTTCCTCCTCCTAAAATTAAAATAAAAAAATGTAAAGGCGTGTGGTCGGTAATCAGTCGGCGAGCGGCCACGAAGCCGTCGCTAAAGCCGACTGAAATTTCCGTCACTAATTTACTGTATTTTGGTAGTGTATTCCTACAGTTGGAGGACACCTAGGGCTATGCAAATATGCCAAGAAATCGAAAATCTAATGGTTGAATAGGAAGTTACCTATGTGGTGCTCCTCCTCAAGAAAGCTCAATAATAGAGATCCTTCCTAGCTAGCTCAAAGCCCCAATAGAGTTCAAAACTGAAGTTAACTCCACCAACAGTAGGAGAACAGAAATTAGGTTACAATGCAAGAATTTTGAATGAAAATAGATGAGTATTGATCAAAATAGAAGAAGTTAAATGAAGAACAAACCCTGCTCTTAAAAAATGGAGGAATGAACAAAAAAGGCAAGTATTTTTGGGAGACATTAAATAGAGGGGGTGTCCCTAGTGGCCGACCCATATTTCTAGGGTTAAGGTTTTGGGAAATCAATCTATGGCCCTCCTTTCATCTAGTCAAATCAAGGGTCTAAAATCTAGGTTTACACACTAGTCTAAGTTGCAACCTAGTTAGCTCTACTAACCATGACTTAACCAAAATTAATCATAACTAACTAATACTAACCATGGCTAACCAAGACTAGCTATGACTAATCTAGGTTAGGTCCAATCTAAGTTAGGGCTAATCACAACACATGACAACTAATTAAATAATATTAAAATCACACCATTCCAATAAATATATATTAAATTCAAATAAATTCAAAATGACAAAAATACTCTCAAACTAGAAATGTGGTAGTGACACTACATGAATATATATATATTTGATTTCATAATGATATTCTTATTGATTTCTTAATGATATTCCTTATATATGTCTAAATGATATTCTTATATTGATAATAATCTGTGTCATATTTTTATTTGGTAATTTATAATAGTGACCAGGTTCATTGTTGACTAAGAAGGTATTTCATATATTTTTTTAAAGAAAAAGGAAAATTCAAATTTAGGTTACTACTTTTGGTAAACTTTAATTATTAGTTATCCTGACTAATTATATTAAATCAGTTTTACTATAATTTCTTGCATGTGTGGAAGGCTTCCTCTGCATTCCATTTCTGGTTCCTAATGTAAGGAACAGTCGGCCATGCTGACTCCTCAACAACAACATTTTGTTTATAATTACTAATTATCTCAGTTAATATAGCTTAGTTATTAATCATGTAATTAGTGGGGGATAACCAAATCAGTTAGAAGAAAGTTGTTAACTCTTTTGATTAGTTAAGCTAATAACTGTAATTAGTTAGAAATAACTAATTCTGTTAGTTAGTTGGCAATCTGTTACTAATCTTATTCTCTACCCCCAGATATGTAGTTATTCACATCTTTTCCACTGTTCTAATTAGGAAATACACATTATTTTATTAATATAAATACTGACAGTATGTCAGTACACGAATTCCAATACATTTTCTGACAACACAGTTTCTCTCTCTACTTTCTCTCTCTACTCTTTTTCTCTCTCTATTACTGGCCACCGCCATCAACATCGAGCACCACCGCCATCAACACCGAGCGCCACCACCACCATCTGTCATCGGAGAGACACCGATCGCCGTCAACCACAACCAGGGCTCCACCCCGCAGTCGGCAAGAACCGCCTCGACCCGATCTTACCGGAGCCACCGCGTCATGCTTCGTTGAGCCGAGGAGTCGAGCCGCTCAAGCATCGTCCACCTCTAGTGGAGTTGAGCTGCTCGAACGCTGATCCCGACCACCATAGTCGCCGTGACGCTCGTCTGGTGTTGTCGTTCAGATCAAGCTGTTGTAACATCGACTGCTCACCGCCGAGAAGACCCGAGCTGATCTCGACTGTCGCACCTCCTTCGAAGGACGAGGCACCTCTTCGAGTTCCGAGCGCACCACCATGGAGGCTTCGCCGTGGATCCCGCCCCAGAGCATCAGATCCGCCACCTTGGATTGCCATAGTCGTCGCCGAGGTAAGCACTATTTCTCTTCCTCTTGATCCCCTTCTTCTCATTGTGCTTCTTCTTCCTTCTAGCTGGGTTCGAGATTAAGATGATTTGGAAAGGAATAAGTGAGAGAGAGATGTTTGTGTTAGATGGAGAAGTAGAGAGATCGGGTTAGGGTTTGTTTATTCTGGAGAAGAAGGAGTGTGGGCTGAGCTTTGAACAAAGGAAATGGAGAGTGAGAGAGATTCTAATCTCGTATGTTTGATTCTTTTCTTTTTGTTCAAAGTCTTGGTGACCCTTCAAATGCAGAGCCGAGAGATTGACTGTTGTGAGGCTATGTGACTCTTCAAATTTCGAAGAGCCACATGACGTGGCTTGACCTGGTAAATTTCGAAGAGTGGGATGAGTATATGTTAAAGTTTGTGAGTTGATTTATCGACCTGGGTTGCTTACTCTTCAAATTTAAAGAGTGAATTGGGACAACTGTGGACTAGGTCTGTGGACCTGGGTCGTTCTGATCCACTTTGGGCCCAGTTTATCTTTGGGCCATGGGCTATTATTAGACTGGAGAAATAGATAGATTATAGAATTAAGTTCTTATTGGGCTGGGCCAGTAGGAAAAGCAAGAAAATTAGAGAAGGCAGCATGGGGGATGGGCCAGGAAATAGTGAAGGGCAGTAGCAGATTTTTGTGAGTTTGGGCTTCTTATTAGTTAGCTTGATTATTATTATTTCTTATCATGTTTTGGTAGCAATAATTTTAGTAATATAGTACCATATTGTAATAGTGCAAGAATTATTTTAGAATGCTATTTGGAAAATTTTAGTTTTCAAGAAGTTCTAATATTAATGAATAATTTGGTTAAAACTTAATTAAAGTATTATTATCAAACTAATATATTTTTAGAAAATGTTGTTATATAGTGTAATTATTAGCTAGTTTATGGTTAGTTATAAATAGTAAATTATGGTTAATAAATGGTTTTGTTAATATATTTTAATAAATGCATATCTAAAGGAAAATATGTATAACTAGTAAATGGTTATAGTTAACAATAATTAGTTAACATTGTTCAAACCCTAACAAACTTAGACCCAAAATATAACAGGTGACATTCATCTATGCAGTACTACTCCCGTGCTTCCAAAGCGAGGCAAGTACACCGACTCGAGCTTTTACTTTGTAATTCTGTCTTACATTCATGTGCCATATTTTCATATCGAACACGAGATACACACGATTGCCTTGTACCTTGTTCATTGTATTGTAAGTCATTGTTATTGCGGGATTGAGGGAAATATTGACTAGTGTGTGATCACAACCAACCTAGGTATTGTGAATAGCCTAATCGTACACCTCACGTACGATTAAGCGTAACCTTGTAGAATTGATTGATTGTGGATTGTGGTCCTTAGCCGGTCACACATTAGGTTAATATTTCAAAGGTCACACTTGCATGTTGATTATCGTGTTCATTATCTTTGTATATTGATTGTCGTGTCCATTGTCTTCAGTTTTACATTTCACTTCTGGTACCATAGTTTCATTTTTAGTTCTCGTACTCTAGTTTTACCTTGTATTCTGTATTTCAGATTACATTGTATATTGTTTCTTGTCGGGTTTGTGCTTTGCTCTTTTCTTGACAGGATACGTTGCAGGTAAGCTTGAGGCCATATGGAGCATGGTGAGATCATTGGTGCAGGATTTAGTTCATTGTTCATTGTTTAGATTTCATGTCTGGATATTGTATTTTCGATTTCATTATTGTATATTTTATTTTTACCGGATTTGTCTCCGAATGATATTATACAAATAACTTGGTGGATTATGGTGATATTTTCTGGGACGTTTATAGATGTTGTTGATGTTTACATTACATTGTGACTTGGAGTTTTTTTTAGTATTGTACAGCTTACTTCGTCGTGTCCATCGACGAAGGCTGGACGTGTCCGACACGTACCCGATTATTCGGGAGCGGGTCGTGACATGTAGTACTAGCTCGTGTGACTTGTTACTTGTTCATGAGTTCTACTTGACTTTGACGTGACTTGACTGGTTAGCTTAGAGCATAGGGTAGAGAGGACTCTACTGAAGTACCCGACAGTCGTGACTCATGACTATATCTCCTTATTTGGGGTTTGGTTATTTCATATGCCAGGGTCTCTGTAGTAGAGTCTTGGAGTTATTTTGTGTTCACTCATTGGTATCACGACACGGTAACATGAGTGATTATCGGTTTGGCTGAGCCTGGTATTAGGATTGTCCTCAACTGCATATATGCACTTAGATGGCTATGGTAGTTACCTTTCATATAATATATTCTCTCTACTGCTACTTGGCATGCATATTATGTACCTTGCTATGTTCCCTGAGGACCTGGTGATCCATACAGGTAGTCACTTTTGTAGAGAAAGTTCGGTGATCCGGGTGGTGTTACTGTGTTCGACTCAGGTATATATTTGGTTGATAGTTTCACTATGTTCATCCAACATTATACTTATTTTTTGTTATTTTATTCTGCTGACACGGTCTAGTTTTGCAAACTTTATCCTTGTTATAAGCTTATTCAGACAATTATAACAGAGTTTGTTCTACTTTATTATATATTGTCTATTCTTGTTTGTCTGTGGGATCTAGTATGTTAATGCCCGACCATAGTACATTTGGTCTTATGAAGGATTTATCTTCAGTGGATTGAGATTAGAATTATCTTTGATATAAAGATATAACTATCTGACTTAGACAGCTTATAGGTGTAACGCTCCAGTCCCAAAATACGTAGGACTAGGAACGTAGACATGCCAGCTGTATTCATACGAAGTACATGGGCCTCGTATGAATACATAAGCTGTAAAATGCAGTAGAACCATAACTAATCTCATCCACACAAAATAAATGAATAAAAGATATCATATAATCAACTATGAAATTGTCATTTGATACATGTAGTTGGGCGGAGACAAATCCACTACCAACTATGAAAAAAATACACAACAAAAGAAAGAGTTTGGCGAGCGAAGCGAAGACGATCAAAGTGCAATCACCCTCGAAGAAATGGAGATAGTCACGGCTAGAACTAGAGCACCTGCGAAAGACAAGAGCACACACCTGGCGAGATAACCAGGTCCTCAAAGGGACGTAACAAGACACATAATATCATGCCAATGACTGAATAAATAAAGCTCAACAAAAAAGTATATGTGACTACACAAATAAAGGTCCTTAACCATTCTATGTGAAAATGTATTTTGAAGACAACGTTCCACACAAGGGCTTCCGAGACTAGAAATACGGCGCGTTAGCGTTTCAACCGAGGTACTAGTGGCATCTAGAGGAAAATAAATAAATGCACGGCACACTAGTCTCTCGGATGAGTCACTAACGGCAGCTAGAGGAAAGTAAATGCACGACACATTTGTGTTTCAACCGAGGCACTAGTGGCATCTACAGAAAGTAAATAAGTGCATGGCACACTAGCTCTCGACTGAGTCACAAATGGCAGCTAGAGAAAAGTAATGTGTGAAAGCCCCTGCGCCTAATAACTGTCTTCCCCCTCCCCATGCACTACTCGTGCTGAATCCACACTACGATATTTTTAATAACCGCTAAGTCTTCTAGGCAATTATATTAGCGGTTATATCCTAACGCTCGTCCTGTACGCACCGATGTACGGTCGGTACGCAAGTCCGAATCTATATGAGACACGTGACATCGTGCACACATGTGTCGGACCAATGAATGCGGCACAAACAAATGTGGTCCCTTAACTCTAGGCCAAGTGCATAAAGAAATTAAAGTATAATAATTTGCAACTACATAGGATTTTGAAAGAACAACTTATAAGAAATAAACATGCATGATATTGAGCAAGAAATTAAACAGTAAAGGCAAGGTGTCTTGCCTGGTAGGACTCCTGGTGAGCTGCAATAATCAATGTGGCAAGGAATATGACTTCGGTGTAACAACTATGCAAGGTGACCTCGGATGATGGTACGGACGGTTCCATTGGGTCCAGAATGATCAAGTTAGCGAGGTCGATAGGAGGATGTATAGAATTGGCGAGGGAATAGAAGAAATGGGATTAGTCATGGACCGAAGGATAATCGAAGGATTATAATATATATTCTATTTTTTTAGGAAATATCTATAATATTTGAAACTAGATTTTATTAGTAAAATAAAATAAATTTTAGTTAAAGTACGTGCTTGAAAATAATAACAATATTTTTTAGGCTAAAACTCCAAGTTTGTCAAAATACTATTTTTAGGTAGACATCTATATTTTTGTTAGTTAAAAAATATTTTTAGATTAAAAATAAATTTGCAAGATAAAGTTTTTATAGGTCAAAGAGCTATAGTTGAAATAACTTGTAATAATATTTTTCACAAATATATTACTATAATTATTTTATAAAATTTACCAAAAATATTACTACTATATTAATAATGGCAAAATATTACAATATCCGTTTATGAGTCATACCTATACGTTTTATCACATAGACTGACCAAAATAATAATATTTAGTACAATAATACTAATAATAATAAAAAGCATCAAATGATTGTTGTAGTCTTTTCTTGTATACTAATAATAATAATAATAATAATAATAATAATAATAATAATAATAGTATACTCTTGAAACAGATTAACATGCAAAAAAATATAATAATAAAATAAAATAATATAACAATAAAATAAAATTTAAAAAAACAACCAACAGAGAGAACTTATACGCAGCAGTGCTGCTGCTTCCCCAAAGAGGGGTATTAGAAATAATAGGGAGAGAGAGAGAGGAAAGAACAAAGAAGGGAGAGAGGAAATAGTTCTGGGGAAGGAGGAAGAGGAAGGTGAGAAGAGATCGATGGGGAGGAGAGAGGAGCGAGAGGGAAGAGAGGGAAGCGGGGTACGGACGCCGGCGTGGGGCAGTGTCGGAGGGGGACGGTGCGGCTGTCGGAGGGCAGTCGGCTTGACGACGGAGGCGGGTTTGGGAGGACGGAAAAGTCTCCACCGGCGGAGAGGCGGTGGAAATGGCAGACGGGAGAGGCTGTGGAGGTTCGGGGCTTACGGAGGCTGCCGCTGCGCGCGACAGAGCGCCGCTTACGCGGAGGCGGCGGTCAGGGGTTTTCTCAGTGGCGGAGCTCACCGGTCGCGAGCGGAGGAGGGAGGCTCGTCGGGGCGGTCGGGCCGAAACTACGGCGGCGTGGTCCAGCGGCAGCAGTAGGGCGGACGCGCTTGGAGGAAGGATGGGGGAGGCGCAGCGGCGGTGGCGCTCGCAATTCGGAGCGGTCGCCGCTGGCCAGACGGGTGGCGACGGCGAGGAGGTCGGCGGCTCGGCGGAGGTGAGTGGTGATGGGTTTGCTCTCTTTTTCTTTTATTTTCTGGGGTTTGTCGGGGTCGGGTTTTTGGTAGGGTTGGCTGGTTGGAGGAGACGACGGCGGTGGGTTTTGTCGAGAGATGGCCGGAGTTGGCTGCGGTGATGGTTGTTGGGTACGTGTGGAGGTGGTGGACGGTGATGTTGATGGTGGTGGTGGTGGCGTTCGGCTGAGGCGGGGTGTGCGGTGGTGTTAGCAGTCGCGGGTCTGTGGTGATGTCCGGTTTGGATCGGTGTCGGTCATGGTGGGGTGATGACGACGATGACTATGGAGAAACTGTGGTTGTTGGCGAACGGAGGGGACAGGGCTGGGTTTGCAAGTGAGGGTTGATGGTGTTGGTGATGGGGATGGCGAGGAAGCTGGTGTGTGGAGATGGACGAGGATGGGCTGGGATCGGTGATCGAGACGGCTCGACAGTGCCCAAGATTTGGATTAGGTTTAGGGTTTTGATGGTGTGTCGGGGGTGTCCGACACGGAGAGGATGAAATTGTATTTGTAAAAACATGGAATAAGAATTTGGACGGGAAACAAGGACACGATGCACGCACGTATACTAGTGGAGAAATTGGTGGACAATTTGTGAAGGGGGCAAGTACCTCTCCTTTTATAATAGGAGGTGGGAATCCCATTAGGATAAGGATTAAAATTAATTTAAAACCATAATAGATAAATACCAAATTAATTCAATCACTTTTTAAAAATTTAATTTAATCAAATCCGATAAAATCTAGATAAAACCTTTATTTAATGAAATCTTTTCTAACTTATATTATCATATTTAATCCAATATTAATTTAAACAAAATTTCAAATAAATTTTTATGAATACTAAAATTATAATAATAATTAATTTCGAAAATTCATAATAAGTATTTAAATATGATAGAAATTACTTGGAATTACTCCTTTGTATGAATATTAATTATAATTTCAAAAATTATGATAAATACTTCAAAATAACTTTTTAGGAAAATTAAGATGAATAATAAATAAATTTCAAAAATTTAAATTATCTACACGAATCAAATTTCGTGTACTTCGCGTTCAACTAGTACAAATTATCTAGGTATATATTATTTTTGAAATCGGTATAATTAAATAAAATTTCCACTAGTGCCACGAAATTTATATACCTTTAACCAAAATAAAATATTTAATTATGCTATATTGAAATAAATATATGTCTTAATAAATTTCATAAAAATGTTTTCAAAATATGTACCTCGCGCAAAATTCACACTCGACAAGCAAATATGAAAAACGCAAATTTGCGCGTGACGTTCAAATTCGAAAACAAAAATCAATACCAAATAAATAAATAAATAAAATTTAAAATCATAGTAAAAAGTTTTAGGGGGTTTACAATAGGTACTCAAGCTGGACTGAAGTTCACTTGATACGTAGGTGGCATGTATACGCATACCTAGTCCTACGTATTTTAGGATCGGGTCGTTACATGCCAGGACTGCCAAAAATTTTGACAGTCCTTTTTCTGACTCAAACAACGAGTCCCAAATAGAACTGTTAATATATATACTGTCAAAAATTTTGTCAGTCCTATTTGGGACTCATTGTATGTATATATCAATAATTCACTGATACATACAATATATATGAATAAGATACTCACTGATACCTACAATTCATATTTTAAATAACAACATCCATTTTTTCCTATAAACAAAGTTTAACAAAACACACATCAAATGTTTCAAAACAAAGTTTAACAATGTTTCACTGACACACAAGTCAAAGTTACAACATAATTTTTTTCATACAAACGAAGTTTAACAAAACACACATCAAATGTTTCATAACAACATCCACTAACTAACAATATGCCCTATTGATCATGTTGTCTCTTCGTACGCTACTCCCTATTTTCGTTTTGACGGATTCCCCTATTTTGTCAAACCCCCAACTATTGCCATTTTTGCCGTGGTTGATGACCGTTAACAGACTAGAGCTCTTCTGAAAAGTAAACAATTGGATGAACTTAGAACTATAAAAAATGGTTATCTAAAAAAATAATTTTTTCACAACCTAGTATACCTACCGGATCGTTCCATATTTGATATGCAATATGGTTATCGATCGATAGCAACAGAGAGCAACCGTTTGGACGAGTCGGAATCAAACCATCCGGCTGACTATCTGACTACTGAGAAGGTCCTGAACCATCATTGGACGGTTTGGGAAGATTGGTACTTCTTTATCAGAGGAGGAAGGAGTAGCGGGAGCAGGTTTCTTCGAATGAGTTGCGGTTTTATTTTGTTGACGTCTCCTAACTTGAGAGGGTGCCTCGGATTTGACGATAATGGATTCCTCAACAACACGCTCAACATTCCGTGCCCTGCACACTGTCGCAGTGGGACATTTTTTTTTGGGTACCTGCCTCCTCAAGGTCCTTCTTGGGATCACGTCTATACCACAAAACAAAATATTTCAAATAAATAAAGAGAAAAATAAGAACATATAAGAATTTCTCAATTTTCTACAAGGAATGTAGAAATTCTCTACAGTCTTGAGTAAATCCAGGACTGTAGAAAATGTCTACAATACTAATATCACACAGTAGAAATTTTCTACATTACAACATGTTGCAATCGCGACAATGACGATGAACTGAAGTTTGAAACCCTAAATTGGGTTCAAAAATTCAGAAATCAGCCTAAATTTAACCTACATTAGTTTCGATATAATTTATTTGAAGTTACTGTACTATGATTTATACACATATTGAGAAAATAATTTATGCAAATGCAATAAAAATTAAAACCATAAAATTGAAAAAGGAGAGGAGGAAGAAGATATGTACATTGATTGTGAAGAACTAGCACCAAGATTTGGGCTGCCTTGAGCAATTTATGTAGTGCCTTTAACAATTTTTTTTTAGGTGTCCTTTTTTCTGGGCTGGCGAACAATGCCTGAGAGGATTCGAACCGTGCCCAACCCCACGGCCCCCAAGTGTACCCGACGGGCTACACCCCCACAGATAGCAAAAGTCATTGTTTACTATTCAGGGCTGGCTCGAAACATTTTTATGTCCAGGACGAAATACAAAATGATGCCCCTTCTTTAAAAAAATTTGGAAATAAAGTATCAAGAAATTTTTGCATGATACAATAAACCAAAGTGAACCCTTTTAAATTGGGGCCTGATACATGCCAGCTAACCTTAAATTTTGCATCAGGAATATATCATGGTAATGACAATACTACTTTTGTAGTTTAAAAAAAAACTCCGATTTAATATGTTATTTAACATTTCTTGTTTATGTTTTTTCAGTACTAGAATTGAGATATATGGGCTTGTTTGCCTAATTTATCAACAACAAAGAAACTCAAGAACATAAAAAAAGCCAAAATTATGAGGAACAAAAGTTACATGAGGAACAAAAGTTACAAAACATTTCAGTTTGAAAACCAAATCATTGTGAAATCTTAAGTGCAAAGCTTACGAAAAGATATTTAACACTAGGAACAACATATAATTTAAAGTGCGAAATCTTAAGTACAAAGATAACGAAAAGACTCATCGCCATCGGCTCGTCGGTATTCAACACCAACGTGGTATTAATTATATCTCACAACACGTAGTGAGCTAAATATACTACAGAAGCTTATTGAAACTTAGTTACTATGAAAATGTGCATAAATAGAAAGATTACGAAGGAAGATCGAAGATCTAATACAAACAATATTTATCCTAATTTTTAAAAGATGCAAAATTTCTAGTCCGTGCTTGTGTCTGTACAAAATAGATTATATGTAAATATAACTTGGAACTTTCAAAAAATAAACTACATCAATAGAACCCCTCATTGAAAAGATGGGAACAAAGAGATATTATCCTCAATCATTAACAACAGAGGGAACTCATAAAACATAATAAAGCCAACATCACGAGAAACAAAAGTTACAAAATATTCAATTCTCAAAATAAAAGTCTTGCTAAAATATCAGGTTCATATTGATACCTCTCTCTCTCTCTCTCTCTCACCTTTTTGTCTTCTCTTCGGGTTAAGAGGAGAGAGAGAGATGGAAAGAGAGAGAGAGAGAGAGAGAGAGAGAGAGAGAGTTCCGCAAGCTTGTCTGCCGCCGTGGCCTTATTCGTGTAGTCTTACATCGCGGAATCCTTGTGAAAGATTATAGAAGAAGAAATTGAAGAAAATTAAAAATTTTGTGTTTCAGTTATAAGCAAAAGAGAAGAGACAATGAAGAGAAAATTAAAATAAACAATTCAAAAAAGAAACTTATTGCTGATGGGGAAGAGTAGTCTTTTCTTTGAAATTAAAAAGTCGGACGGCTATCCAATTCCCATGCATCATGTCCTATTTGTTGAATTGCTATAATGATTTTCTTCGGACCTTGTACTTTAAAGAAGAAATCAGAGTAACAATGTTTTAATATTTATTACTATTACTAAATTTTTAAAAAAAATTGGGGTCCCTTGGAATTTGGGGCCCAGGGCGCAAGCCCTGTCTGCCCCTCCTCCGGGCCGCCCCTCTTACTATTAGTAGTATAGTTTAGCCCTTTTAGTTTTGGATAAAAATCTCAACTAATTTTTTTTTTAAATTTAAAAACAAAAAGAAAAAGGAAAAGAAAAGAACGAGACTGTGCTCTATAACCCCAAATCCTGTTCCTTCTCCAAATCTAGTAGAACCCAGGACACGGAGGGAGATCGGCCCGCCATGGCTACCAGCACAGAACAAGAGAACCAAGAGACGGTCGTTCTAGAGCTCATCGATCCTTCTTCTCCGGTGGGAGACAACAGCACCACCGACGAAGAAGAGGAAGAAGGCATCTCGATCTCAACTTCGGATATCGAGGCGTGGGATATCCCCTCAATTCTCCGTTCAAGAACCGTCAGAGTCCACTTGAGCAGAGCCAGGCAAGCATATTCTCACCGCCGCCATCGGCAGCAGCTGAGAAATTTCAAGAACTCTTGTCTCTGTTTTCTTAACCATCGTTGGTTTGGTTCCTGCAGGCTCGCGGAGCGATCTTCGTACTTCCGTGGACTCTTGTGCGGCGCCTTCAGGTTATCATTGCGATCGCTCAGAAATTCAATTTGGCTGCCAATTCTTTTGTTCTTTCTTTCCAATTGCGGTTCTATTGATCCTGTTAGATATTGGCTAGGAAGCGCGGACACTTAGAAACCAGCGTCGTGTCAACATATTGTTGTATTCCTTTTGATTCAATATGGGCAGTTTTAGTCCCACTGATAGAGCCCCTCCCTGGAAAACCAGTGTTGGGAGGAGATCTAACAGTTCCAGCCATTAATTGCTGGTTCAAATGGAGAATTTCAGCTAGAAGGAAGACAATCGAGAAGAAGTAACTGGGAATTTTATTGAGAATTGGGGATCTGGAGAAATTACACTAGAACAAAGGAAAATTGCAATGGAAAGGAAACATACTCCACTATTTAAAGAGCAGTCCAGTTAGTTACAATTGGGCCATTCGGTTATGCTGACTCAGCTAACTATGCTGACTGGAAACAAGTGAAGTGACTGGACACTCCTTGGCTGAGTCGGTGCTGACTGGGACTAGCTGAGCTGGACTAATCCTTTAATAACAGAACTTTTATTTACTGATACTCATCCAGTATCCGGACATTACTAACTGTCATTACCTACTTCTCAGTGTAAGCTACGAAGGATCTCATCAATACATCCCCCTTTATTTCGACCTTGCCTCAAGGTCGAAATATGGATAGGTCTTCACGAACTGCTCGTAGGGCATCCAACTGGCCTTTTCGATACTGCCATCCTTCCACTGGACCAAGAGGTCTACTGCTGCCTGGTGCTTTGTCTGGACCGATCTCCTATCTAAGATCCAATCTAGCTCCAAGATTAGCTCCTCCCTCAGAGTAGGTATTGTATCCTGGACTTCCACCTGTGAACTGATCTTCTTTTTGAGTTGGGATACGTGGAACACTGGATGGATAAGGGAGCCTTCAGGTAACTGAAGTTTATATGCTACTGGTCCAACTTTAGCTAGAACTTCATAGGGCCCAAAATACTTGGGGGAGAGTTTCTGAGTTTTCCTCTGTGCAAGAGATACTTGCATGTAAGGTTGCAACTTAAGATACACCCAATCACCTATAGAGTACTCCCTGTCAAATCGATGTAAGTTGGCTATTTTCTTCATTCTTTCTTGGGCTAGGAGTAGATTATCCTTAAGTACTTGTAGAGCATTGTCCCTTGAAATCAAAGCCTTAGCTACTTCCTTGTCCTATATAGCATCAGTGACATAGGTTAGAGTATGTGGGGGCTTCCTCCCATAGACAACCTCAAATGGAGTACCAAGGTTCTAAACGACGGTAGGCGGGTGCACGGCGGAGACTTGTCACGCCCCGATTCGGGGAATCTTTCGTCCGCGCTTCGATTCGCACCGAATCGTTCGTCCTCGCTAAGGCGTGATGCCGTACAAGTCTGGTGTTGCACTTGTACAAGGCAAGAACGTGCACTGTTAAGTCATTTAGAAACATTTGAAACCCAGCCACATTTCAGAAATATTGAGGACACAATATAGGAAGAAGAAATACTCATTTTATTCATAATTGTAGTTAGAATACAACTTTTCTCGATAATATTTGAAATGCCATTTCGGCTACAATGATTCATGAAAAGAAGTACAACTGATAGGCTGCCATGAAATAACTTTCCGTTCCATACATCATGCCCCTTTAGTACTTTGAAATATAAGCAACTATCTTTGAAAACTCCGCAATACTTTGTGCGTCTTTAGGAAAAATAACTTGAAAGGAAACAGCAGTTCAGAAAGCTTTAGTTGCGAGGTGCGCCCGAGCCTTCTCCAGTACCTATGGAGGAGGGGTCAGCACATTATAACAATGCGTTGGTGAGCCCCGTTGGCCCACTCAGCTAAACCAATATTTTATTAATGACAAGCATTTTAAAGATATGAACTTATTAGGGACAGTCAACATTTAGAGCAAATCACAATTCAAATGACATGGTATTTCATGAAACCATGTTTACTTTACCATTGGCCGAATCCAGCTTTCCTGCATAAGATACAGGATAATAATAATATACTTACCGTCCCTGCATAAGACATTGATTAGCATACATCCTTACAACATGACCACTGGTGGTTGTGCACCATGTCGACGTGCCATATAGGACTTCGTATTGGTATGCGATTGACCATTCACCAGGTTGCGAGCCCGAATGAAAGTTCTGATACCGTGCTACCAAAGCACTAATTCCTCCTAGGCCGACTCGATCCTACCGCCGCAGGTACCATTCGAGGAAATCCTTGTATACAAGTACATCTATGGTTATACGAATGTGTGTCCGACTCGATAAACATTGTGTGCATAGAATATTAAGTACTAAGCAACATGTTTATTCTCAACATTTCATATCTCATCATCATAGGCATCAATTCATCTAAATTCAATGTTCAAGGGACAAGCACCATCTCAATGTTGTTAACAGTGTAATTAATTCTTTCAATGTTCAATGTTCAATCTCTAGCTTCTTAGTGGTATTGACTTGTGGCATTTAGCAACTTGATATCGATCAACGGATGTTGCAAGACAATTATTTAGTTGGCATGAAGGAATAGCGAGAGGGACAATACCACCACAGAGATCCACACTCACCAGATTAGAGAATCGCCGAGAGAGAGAGAGAGGAACACTTGCACGCTTAGTCTTCCGTCACGCGTCAGTCTGCATTGGCACCAAAAGTTTGGTTAATATCCTGTCTCGTTGTGTTCTCTTCTCTCAGAATTCTCAAGAATGAATGCTATGCAAATCGATGAAAACGGACAAGAATCAAATCATCGAAAATCATTCAGAAAAGCATCCATCAAACCAAGCAACAAAACCAGCATCAAAACATCCAGAGAAAACTCTTGGACGCATTTCAAGAGAAACCGATCCATTAGTTGGAAAGGTTCTTATGCACTTGTCCGTGATCGATTCGGTGCCGACGGTAAGTTTCCCCAATACTCGGTTCCGACCGAGTTAGCCAAGCCACAAGCCTTATATAGTGAACCGCTAGGAGCGGGACACTACATAATATACCACTAAGAAAAAGTTTCGTCCTCGAAACTTAAAGCAAAAGTCCTATCTCAAAATTATCAAACAGCGAGGGGTATTTCACCCGCATCTCTTCTTCTAATTTCCACGTCGACTCCTCGACCGCATGGTTCCGCCAAAGCACGTTGACTAAAGACACTGTCCGATTCCGCAAAACTTTCTCCTTCCTGTCCAAAATTTGGACATGCTCTTCAGTGTAGGATAGGTCAGCGCTCAGCTGCAGCTGATCGAAGTTCATCACGTGACTTGGATCATGCACGTACTTCCGTAGTTGAGATACATGGAAGACATCGTGCACATCAGCCAGAGCCGGAGGTAGTGCAAGTCGATAAGCCATTGAGGCTACCTTCTCTAAAATCTCGAAGGGTCCAACGAATCTCGGGCTTAGCTTTCCTTTCATCCCAAACCGCATTACGCCTCGCATGGGTGTGACCTTCAAGAATACATGATCACCTGCTGCGAATTCCAAAGGTCGTCGATGTACGTCTGTATAACTCTTCTGTCGACTTTGAGCAACTCTAAGTCTTTCTCGAATTAAGCGAACCCTCTCGACGGCTTGTTCCACAAGTTCTGGTCCGAGCACTTTCCGTTCACCGACTTCATCCATGCATATCGGTGATCGACATTTCCGTCCATAGAAGGCTTCGTACGGGGCCATCTGGATACTTGCCTGATAACTGTTGTTATAGGCAAATTCTGCTAATGCGAGATGTGCGTCCCAATTTGTCTTCGAGTCGAGCACGCACAATCTCAACATATCCTCAAGAATCTGATTTACTCTCTGTCTGACCATCAGTCTGCGGATGGTATGCCGTACCGAAGTTCAACTTTGTGCCCATTGCTGAGTGCAGACTTATCCAAAATCGCGACAAGAATCTCCCGTCTCTATCCGACACTATAGAAGCTGGCACCCCATGTAATCGGACAATTTCATTTATGTAGATCTGAGCCAACCGTTCTACTCCCCATGTAACTTTTATTGGAATAAAATGTGCCGACTTGGTTAATCTATCCACGATAACCCAAATCGCATCATTTTCCTTCTGAGTTCTTGGCAAGCCAACTATAAAATCCATACAAATATTATCCCACTTCCACAGTGGAATAGCCAAATTTTGTAGTTCTCCACCTGGCCGTTGATGTTCGGCCTTCACACGCTGACAATCTAAGCATTGTGACACGAATAGCGCCACATCTTTCTTCATGCCATGTCACCAAAATGTTGTGTGCAGATCCTTATACATTTTCGTGCTTCCCGGATGCAAGAAATACTTCGCGAAATGAGTCTCGGTCAGTATTTCCTTCCTGATATCCTCATCCTTAGGGACGCACAATCTCCCCTTGACACGAATAGTGTCGTCTTCAACGGTAAAGTCCGACGCCTTTCCTGCTAGAATCAATTCGCGTATCTTCTGCAGAAACGGGTCATCCTTCTGAGCAATCTTAATCCTTCCCTGGAGACTCGGCTCAAGTTGTAACTGAGCCAACTGCACATTCTGCGGACGGATCCTGAACTCGATGCCCATCTCTTCAAGATCCCCTAGTACCTCTTTTGCTATTGTTAGAGACCCAACAAATTTTCGACTCAAGGCATCAGCTACCACGTTTTCTTTTACCCGGCGTGTAGGAGATTGTCAAGTCATAGTCCTTGATCAATTCTAACCAACGCCGCTGCCTCAAATTCAACCTTCTGCGTGAATATGTATTTCAGGCTTTTGTGATCCGTGAAGATCTCGCAGGACACACCATAGAAATAGTGTCGCCACAATTTCAACGCGAACACAATCGCCGCCAGTTCCAAATCATGTGTTGGGTAATTCTTCTCATGCTGTTTGAGTTGTCTCGACGCATAAGATATTTTCCCACGTTGCATGAGAACACATCCCAAACCAAGTCCCGATGCGTCACTGTAGATCTGAAATCCCTCAAAGCCTTCCGGAAGTGCTAAAATTGGGGCCGTGACGAGCTACTGCTTGAGTTCCTGAAAACTACTCTCACAGTCGTCAGTCCACTTAAATACGACTCCCTTCTGAGTTAGGCGAGTCAAAGGCGATGCGATTCTTGAAAAGTCTTTCACAAATCTACGGTAGTACCCGGCTAAACCAAGGAAACTCCGTATCTCACTAGCTGATGCAGGCTGTTTCCTGTCTACAACTGCCTCAATCTTCTTTGGGTCGACGGCAACACCTTCTGCCGAAACAACATGTCCAAGGAACGATACACTGTTCATCCAAAATTCGCACTTAGTTTTGCATACAGTTGGTTGTCCCGCAACGTCTGAAGTACTTCTCTCAAGTGTCCGACATGAGTCTCCCTGTCTTTTGAGTAGATCAAGATGTCATCGATGAACACGACAACAAACTTGTCTAAGAACGGTCGAAACCAAGGTTGTAAAAATCGCTAGTCGGCCGCTAGTCGGTTCGTGGGGACTACGGATTAATCGGACTACTCGGGGACTACTCGGAGACTAGTCGGATTAGTCGGTTTAGAATTTTTAATGAATGAATATATATATATATATATATATATATATATATATATATATATATATATATATAATATGTTATAAAAATATTTTAAAAATAATATGTTAATTGTTAACTTTTAATTATCGCAGACTACAGTACATTTTCTTATTCATTATTTTGCATAAATTTCTATTTCGATAAATATTTAAATAATATGTTAACAACTTACTATTTTGTACGGAGAGTTATAGCCGCAGTAGCAAGCAAAAGCAAAAAAAATAACAAGCAAAAATTAAAAAACAGAGCCACAACAACAGTAGCAAAGAGATAACAAAGCAAAAGTAAAAATAAAAAAAGAGTAGGCTAGGCACTTTTTTCAAAAATAGAAAAAGACAGCAACAAAGTAAAGTGTCGACGACGGCTGCCTTGACGAAGTCAACGGCAGCCCAGACTAGTACCAATTTAGCTAATTTTTGGATGGACCAGCCCCTAATCGAGTCGACGGTGGCCGACAAGTGACTAGTCGGGGACTAGCCCCTAGTCGAGTCGGCGGCGGCCGACTAGCGACTAGTCGGGGACTAGTCGGCCGCCTAGAGGGATTTTTACAACACTGCTCGAAACACTCTATTCATTAAATCCATAAAGGCTGCTGGAGCATTAGTCAAGCCGAATGGCATGACCAAAACTCATAGTGTCCATATCTCGTACGAAATGCTGACTTAGGGACATCCTCGGGTCTGATCTTCAATTGGTGATATTCTGAACGAAGATCAATTTTTGAAAACACGGTCGCCCCTTGAAGCTGATCGAATAGATCATCTATCCTTGGCAAGGGATACTTGTTACGGATGGTTGCCGTGTTTAGTTCTCTGTAATCGATGCACAGCCGCATCGTCCCATCCTTCTTCTTTACAAACAGTACTGGAGCTCCCCATGGAGATACACCTGGGCGAATGTATCTCCGATCTAGTAATTCTTGTAGCTGTACCTTTAGTTCCTTCAATTCTGCCGGAGCTATCCTGTACGGCGCCTTTGATATCGGGCGAGTACCTGGGAATGTATCAATTGTGAATTCGATTTCTCTATCCGGCGGCATTCCAGGTATCTCATCCGGAAACACATCAGGGAACTCTGTCAGAATTTCGGTCTGATTCGAGCCTACACTCTTCATTCGAGTGTCTTGGACAGAAGCGAGAAAGCCTTCACACCCGGAGTACAACATGTGCCTTGCTGTAACTGCCGATATTACCATAGGTCCTTGGAACGCCGAGCCGCACGAGTAAGAGAACTCCGTTTCTTCGGGTAGGCAAAACACAACTCTCTTATCCGCACAGTCGATTGTTGCATGACAGGCGCTGAGCCAGTCCATTCCCAAGATGATATCGTACTCTTTGATGTCGAGTACAATTGCGTCCAGAGATAAAGTCTTGCCTCCAATTTTAATGTAGCCGTCCCTGCAAATCAAAGTTGCAGGCATATCTACTCCCGAAGGAGTGCTAACACACAAAGCTGTCTTTAGTTGAGTCATACAAAATTTATTTTCCGTTGCAAAATCAGAAGAGATAAAGCAATGAGTAGCACCAGACTCAAAAAGTACTCTTGCAGGTATGCCTTTGTACAGCAACATACCTGTTATAACATTCTCTGCGGTCTGGGCCTCTGCCTGAGTCAAGGCATAAACCCTTGCTTGTCCACCTTGTTGTTGATTCGGTGCATTCCCATTCGGGGCTGGTAAGGCTGGGGGCGTTTGGCCACGATTTTGGTTGTTATGTTGGCCCCGATTCTGATTATTGTTATGCCCACGATACTGATTGTTGTTATTTCCACGAGGATACTGATTCTCTCCTCTGCCTCTACAATCAACTGCCCTGTGACCAATTCCTCCACATTTGAATCACCCAGCACGACAGTCTTCAGTTTTGTGCCCCCACCTGTTGCATTTATTGCAGCGTGGCAACTGCTGCTGAGGTCCCTTGTTATCCCCTGTGTTGTGGCGCTTAGGTGCGGTGTTTCTTCCCGCCGACCAAGGTCGTTTTTGGTTATTGCCTTGGTAGTTCTGTGTCGTCCCACGACTAGCCGATTGATGAAATCTCTCCATCTCGAGAGCTGTTTCGTACGCCTCTCTGTATGACGTACACTTTCGACTTAGCACATCCCGCTGCAGGCCCTCATTCAAGCCTTGCACAAATCTTTCTCTCTTGGCGTCGTCATTCGGTACCATGTACCCAGCGAAGGCAACTCTCTTTAAAAATTCTGTCTCGTAGTCATCCACCGACATACTGCCCTGTCGGAGTGCAATGAACTCATCTTCTTTCTGTTGACGGACAGCCGGTGGAATGAATTGCGCAATGAAAGCCTGTTTGAAGGTCTCCCAAGATATTTTCGTATCCTGACTATTTTCGCAAAGTGTTTGTCTCTGCGAAATCCACCATTCCTGGGCCTTGAGACGAAGTAGTACAGTGGTACACTCCATTCTCTTGCTGCCCTGTATATCCAACATTCGGAAATAGCCCTCAAGTGTGTTCAACAAGCCCATCACCTCATCTGGCTGCTCTCTCCCATTAAATTCAGGCGGGTCGCAGCTCTTAAATTCGGAGAACTTGAAGCTCGTTCTCTTCCGTGTCGGCGTTTCAGGTTTCTCTGCCGGCACTTCTACGGTCTCGGTTGCTGCGGCCTTTGCAGAAATATTGGAATCGGCCGTCAGCTTGGTGACAATCTGAGTTAGACTATCCACTTGCTTTTGTTGAGCATCTAGCTGCTCCTGAAACTGATACTGAAGCTGCTCTTGAAGCGCGCGATGTTGAGCTTCGCTCTGCTTCCTCTGAGCCTCCATTTGCTTAATCAATTTCTCAATTAGGTCAGACGATGAATTCGTTTTTGCGCTATCACCCTTGGTCATTCTACAACAAAGAAATAATTTCATTAGCACTCATAAAATATTTATGGGCTTATTGTATGGAACATTATTTCATGCCAGCGCTATCGACACCATCAATCGAGAAAATTTGCATCAAGACTTCCTTTTTGAAATATTTTTGAAATCCGAGGATTTGAAACCGTGCTCTGATACCAACTTGTCACGCCCCGATTCGGAGAATCTTTTGTCCTCGCTTCGATTCGCACCGAATCGTTCGTCCTCGCTAAGGCGTGATGTCGTACAAGTCTGATGTTGCACTTGTACAAGGCAAGAACGTGCACTGTTAAGTCATTTAGAAACATTTGAAACCCAGCCACATTTCAGAAATATTAAGGACACAATATAGGAAGAAGAAATACTCATTTTATTCATAATTGTAGTCAGAATACAACTTTTTTCGATAATATTTGAAATGCCATTTCGGCTACAATGATTCATGAAAAGAAGTACAACTGATAGGCTGCCATGAAATAACTTTCCGTTCCATACATCATGTCCCTTTAGTACTTTGAAATATAAGCAGCTATCTTTGAAAACTCCGCAATACTTTGTGCGTCTTTAGGAAAAATAACTTGAAAGGAAACAGCAGTTCAGAAAGTTTTAGTTGCGAGGTGCGTCCGAGCCTTCTCCAGTACCTGTGGAGGAGGGGTCAGCACATTATAACAATGCGCTGGTGAGCCCCGTTGGTCCACTCAGCTAAACCAACATTTTATTAATGACAAGCATTTTAAAGATATGAACTTATTAGGGACATGCAACATTTAGAACAAATCACAATTCAAATGACATAGTATTTCATGAAACCATGTTTACTTTACCATTGGCCGAATCCAGCTTTCCTGCATAATATACAGGATAATAATAATATACTTACCGCCCCTGCATAAGACATTGATTAGCATACATCCTTACAACATGACCACTGGTGGTTGTGCACCATGTCGACGTGCCATATAGGACTTCGTATTGGTATGCGGTTGACCATTCACCTGGTTGCGAGCCCGAATGAAAGTTCCGATACCGTGCTACCAAAGCACTAATTCCTCCTAGGCCGACTCGATCCCACCGCCGCAGGTACCGTTCGAGGAAATTCTTGTATACAAGTACGTCTATGGTCATGCGAATGTGTGTCCGACTCGATAAACATTGTGTGCATAGAATATTAAGTACTAAGCAACATGTTTATTCTCAACATTTCATATCTCATCATCATAGGCATCAATTCATCTCAATTCAATGTTCAAGGGACAAGCACCATCTCAATGTTGTTAACAGTGTAATCAATTCTTTCAATGTTCAATGTTCAATCTCTAGCTTCTTAGTGGTATTGACTTGTGGCATTTAGCAACTTGATATCGATCAACGGATGTTGCAAGACAATTATTTAGTTGGCATGAAGGAATAGTGAGAGGGACAATACCACCACAGAGATCCACACTCACCAGATTAGAGAATCGCCGAGAGAGGGAGGAACACTTGCACGCTTAGCCTTCCGTCACGCGTCAGTCTGTATTGGCACCAAAAGTTTGGTTAATATCCTGTCTCGTTGTGTTCTCTTCTCTCAGAATTCTCAAGAATGAATGCTATGCAAATCGATGAAAACGGACAAGAATCAAATCATCGAAAATCATTCAGAAAAGCATCCATCAAAACCAAGCAACAAAACCAGCATCAAAACATCCAGAGAAAACTCTTGGACGCATTTCAAGAGAAACCGATCCATTAGTTGGAAAGGTTCTTGTGCACTTGTCCGTGATCGATTCGGTGCCGACGGTAAGTTTTTCCAATACTCGGTTCCGACCGAGTTAGCCAAGCCACAAGCCTTACATAGTGAACCGCTAGGAGCGGGACACTACAAGTCTGCCTACCGCCTAGGCGGTCGATACATTTTGAACATTTTTTTTTACTATTTTACCACTATTTTTTGCACAATATGCATATTTTACCTACGCGCTGCCTGGACGGTCGATACATTTTCAACATTTTTTACTATTTTACCACTTTTTTAGGCATAATATGCATATTTTAAGGGTGTTCCATACATAACTAAGTTGTAGAACGAAGATTTATAAAGTTTTAGTTTTGTAAAAGTGAACAATAGGCCCATAATGCTTACAAAATCTTTTCGGCCAAAATATCTTGTTAGATATTGCTCCGCCTAGACGCCCGCCTACACCGCCTCACCTCCGCAAACCTCCGTTGGCCGCCTACTCTATCGCCTACCGAAAAACGATGCGGAAAGAGACCGCCTACCGCCTAGGCGGGCTAGACGGCCGCCATTTAGAACACTGTGGAGTACTCTTGGTAGAAGTATGCCAATTTGTGTTGAACCAATATTCTGCCCATGAGAGAAACTTGCTCCATTCCTTGGGCCTATGACTATAGAAACACCTCAAATAGGCTTCTACACACTTGTTGGTGACCTGTGTCTGCCCATCTACTTGTGGGTGGTAGGCAGTGCTGTACTTAAGTGAAGTTCCTTGTGCTTTGAAGAACTCCTTCCAAAATGCACCGAGGAATATGGGATCTCTGTCTGAGATGATAGATTTGGGCATCCCATGTAGCTTGAAGACTCCATCTACAAAAGTTTGGGCTACCATGGCAGCTATGAAGGGGTGTTGTAAGGGAAAAAGATGTATGTATTTAGTTAGCCTATCAACCACCACCATAATTGTAGTCTTGTGATGGCTCACTGGTAGACCCTCTATAAAGTCCATAGAGACATCCTCCCAAACTTGTTTTGCAATGGGTAGAGGATGTAGAAGTCCTGCAGGAGAAGTGTTTTCTGATTTATGTTTCTGACAAGTTTCACAAGCTCTGACATAATTCTTAACATAATTTTTCATTCCTAGCCAGTAATAGACTTTCTTTAACCTCTGCAGAGTCTTCATAACCCCTGAGTGTCCAGCTTGTGGTAGATCATGATGTTCCATGAGCATCACATTGACAAAACTAGAACCTGGATCTATAAGTAGCCAACTCTTATAGTAGAGTAACCCACCCATCATAGAATATTTATCGGCACACAATTCTCCTTGTTCCCATTTCTTCCTCAAGTCTGCATAGAACTTTGAGTGACTCATTTGTTCCTTGAATTGATGTACCCAGTCAGGTCTCACCACAGTTATTGCAGCACAACTAGCTTCCCTTTTTCTGGACAAACTGTCTGCTGCACTGTTCTCTTTTTCCTTCTTGTATTCAACTTTGTAGTGATAGCCATGGAGTTTTAAGAGCCACTTGTACTGAGACTCTGTGTAAACCCTTTGATCTAGCATATGTTTCAATGCTTTATGATCTGTCCTTATCAAGAAGGATCTACGCCAAAGGTATTGATTCCACTTCTTGACTACTAAGAGTATAGCTAGCATTTCCCTTTCATAGGTGGAGAGATTTATTGCCCTTCCTTTAAGATGTTGACCCAGGAAAGCTATAGGTCTGCCTCTCTGTATGAGAACTGCCCTAATTCCCCCTTCAGAAGCATCACATTCCAGTACAAATTCCTCACTCCAATCAGGTATAGCTAGGACTGGAGGTTGAGTAAGTGCCTCTTTTAACTGTTCAAAAGCCTTTTGTGCTTGTAACTCCCAAAGGAAAGAAATTTTCTTAAGGAGAGCAGTCAAGGGTCCTACTATGACTCCATAGTTCTTAATGAACCTTCTGTAATAGCCTGTCAGCCCCAAAAAATCCTTCAGTTCTTTGATAGTTGCTGGTGTAGGCCAGTCTAGGATAGTCTTGATCTTTTCCTGATCAACCTCAACTCCCTTTCCTGATATCACATGCCTCAAGTAACCCACCTGTTTCTACACAAAGTGACACTTGCTCCTTTTAACCTTCAAGTGATTTTCCTCCAACTTTTAAAAAACCTTCTCTAGATGCTCATAGTGATCTGTGAGAGTGGGACTGTACACAAGGATGTCATCAAAGAAGACTAGTACAAATCTTCTCAGATATTCCCTAAAAATAGTGTTCATCATTGCTTGGAAAGTTGAGGGTGCATTAGTAAGTCCAAAGGACATTACTAAGAACTCATAGTGGCCCTCATGAGTCCTAAATGCTGTCTTGTGAACATCTTCTTCCACCATCCTGACTTGATGGTACCCTGCCCTCAAATCAAGCTTAGAAAAATACTGTGCACCATACAGTTCATCAAAAAGTTCTTCAATGGAAGGGATTGGAAATTTATCCTTCACTGTATTATTGTTTAATGCTCTATAATCTATGCACATCCTCCATGTGCCATAAGATTTTTTTTTACTAGTATTACAGGTGATGAATAAGAACTGTTACTTGGTCTTATTATGCCTGATGTTAACATATTTTGGACATGTTTCTCAATTTCATTTTTATGGCCATAAGGATGCCTATAGCTCGGGAGTGGAGTAACTACTTGAAATGAGGAATTATCAAGTGCAGGGAGTGGCAAGTTGAATCCCAAGGGGTAGGTTCCAAATTGAGGAAGGCTGGCCGCAATCGGAAAAGATGGCACTCTAGGTAGTGCATATGGAGATGAGGTCACTTTTTGTGAAATAGCAGGGAAGGTTGAAGGCGGAAATGGAGGTGCCTGGGTGGTTGCGGTGACAACTGGAGGGGTGGAGAGGCTTCTGGCTCTCCCCAATTCTTCCAATAATTGATCGAATTTTGCATTTAGGGTTTGGACAGTAACTTCCAGAGTGAGAATTTGCTCCTCTCCTACTGGACGTAGTGGAGCTTCGGTAGACTCCCGTCGAGAACAACTACTGCTCGAGCTTCGCTCCTGGCTTGCCTCTGTGACAGGTTCTAACCGCTTTGGTACCAAATTGATAGCTTCTCACTGGAAAACCAGTGTTGGGAGGAGATCTAATAGTTCCAGCTATTAATTGCTGGTTCAAATGGAGAATTTCAGCTAGCAGAAAGACAGTCGAGAAGAAGTAACTGGAAATTTTATTGAGAATTGGGGATCTGGAGAAATTACATTAGCACAAAGGAAAATTGCAATGTAAAGGGAACATACTAATTCATTCCTTACCATTCTCTTTGCTACTCTCCACTATTTAAAGAGCATTCTAGTTAGTTACAATTGGGCCATTCGGTTATGCTGACTCAGCTAACTATGCTGACTGGAAACAAATGAAGTGACTGGTCACTCCTTGGCTAAGTCGGTGCTGACTGGGACTAGCTGAGCTGGACTAATCCTTTAATAACATAACTTGTATTTACTGATACTCATTCAGTATCTGGATATTACTAACTGTCATTACCTACTTCTCAGTGTAAGCTACGAAGGATCTCATCACCCACATCGGATAAGGAGAGATGATTCTCCTTTGTATTTAATGCGTCCACATCCGATAAGTGAGCTCTTGGGGTTGTTGGCTAAAGTCAAGGTTGTGAAAAACGCTAGGCGCTAATCAGGTGGTCACTCGCCGCCTAGCATCGAATGTTCGCCTAGGCGGTCTAAAAATAAATTAAAAAATCCAAAAAATCTACTGAAAATTGCAGAAAAAGACCATAAAACTCCGAAACATGCATAGTCGGATGTCGAGGGATCTAGGCGGTCGCGGGTCGCCTAGGCGGACATCGGATGGGCACCGGGCGCGCCTAGGTGCCGCCTAGGCGGCCTTTTAGAACATTGGCTAAAGTCCATGCAACCCGTGTGCGGGTGCACGATTAATTGTGAGTTTTTCACCACAAGAGATTGCTCAGAAGATTTGAGGGGATCATATTGGTTATTGGACGCACAATAGATTGCTCAGAAGAGTTGAGGGGGTTATATTGGATTTTCGGTTGGTCTTCTCTCACATAGAAACAGAACAGAATTCCGGCCATAACCAAATTTTGGCTTCTTCCTTTTCGTTTCTCCACCTTCGGGCAAGGCGTACCGATCGATCGTTGGATTCGCCATCTACTGCACGGTGAAACGAGTCGGATGATTCGTTGTATCTTGGGAGTAGATTCCCATCATCCCTGGTGCACCGACTGTGGGGACGAAATCTTTTCTATGGACAATGTTTTGTAACATGCCTCCAATCCAAACTCAATTTCTTTATTTTCAGTTCTGCATTTCAATCTGTGCATATTAGTAATTATTTCCTATAGTAGGACACTCTGAAATTGTTGCAGCAGCACTATTTACAAACAGTCAAACAGCTTCTAAGCGATAAAATCGAGGTTTACTGTATAACTATGGACTAAAATGTAAATTCTGGGGTAGATGTCAAGCTATCGAAGGCCTCCTTCAGGACCGTACATATGATATAGAGGATTAATTTTGCATATGTAATGTTCCTAAGGGTTCATGTGCTACTGAGATTGCTGACGAACAGTGAATATCCCAGCCTCAACTCCATTGGCCCTATACATTATTGTTAACTTTGTTTCTTTATTTCTATGCAGCGAATCAAGCTCTCGTCACATCTCAATACAATGGAATATAGAAGCAGCTCTCAGTCTCCTTCAATTTATGCATGGATGTCCATCGAGTGTCACAACCAATAACTTTCTCCTCCTCCTAGAGGTATACAACCTTTAGTAGTATCCTAATGTAGCTGTTTTATTTACACCGCTCATTTTAAAATCATGTCATAGCTTCCCAAATTAAAATCTTGCAATTCTCATTTTTGTATTTTGTGGTGTGATCTAATTTTTGGTGCACAATTATTTCTGTCACTTCTTGTTGCTTGGGACAATCTCCTTGTATTTTAATCAGCGAGGCACTTCATAAGCAACTATTTGTTTTCAGGCTGCACTATTTTTTGGTGTTGAGGATCTTTTGTTGGAGTGTGAGAATTGGTTCCGTAAGAGTACTTTGTCAAAAGATACTCCAAATATGCCACTGGACACTCTATATGCAATTTGGAAGTTTGGCTTGGATCATGGTAAGCATTTGATATTAATTATTGCTCTGTGCATAGTGGACTGATTGTAGAGTATCCAGTTTCTGATTCTCTGATGATTGAAGGCATCATTGTTTCCATGGTGATATATGTGAGGTCATATGTTTGCAGGAGTTAGTTTTGTTCCGGAATTGTGCAAAGGCTATCTAGCACGAAACTTTGTAGGTACCAGACAGATGCTATATACTTCTCATAGTTATTTTCTTTCTTATGGGAATCAATGAGTTGTGTTGTACTTATATTTACTTGCTATCGTTAGTAGCTCCTGTCTTGATGCATAGTGCACGAAATATGGACTAACTGGGGGAGTTATGGTACAGAGCCAAGAATTGTGTTCCTTGTGAGCTAGAAGGAAATATAAGGAATTTACTAAAATTGTGAAACATGCCTATTATCAGGGGTAGGCTCCAAAAGGATGCAGGTTATATCTAGAATCAAAGAAAATTTGGAGGTTTCATATTGTAATAATATGTAATTGGACAAGTGACAGCAGAAGAAAAATAGATCTTATAGAGACCATATGGTGGGTGCAATGGATCCTTAACAATGGCTAAATGTTTTATTTTCAGATTACAGGGAAAGCAAGGTAGGATAACAAGGACAAAAATTTATGCTATTGCAGCTGATGACCATCGATTACATAGCTGTGAAATAATCATTTATGCATAGCTTGGTGGCATCGGTAGGACGATCATCGAGAGAGGATGAGCATTCACAGAGTTCGCGATTCACCAATTAGCCGGGCCTATTCGTGAATCACCAACTAGCCGAACCTATTCACGAATTCAGTGATAATTCACAAAATCCACACTTATTTGTTATACTATTTGGTAAGTTAGCAAATATATTGTGATTTTGATGGGTTATTTGGTCCCATGATGGCACATCAGCATACCCATAATGCAATGGGTCTGGGCGTTCATGATCCAGGAGGATTTTGTAGTAAGAAAGGAACATAATCATTTCCTATTATACATGCAGCTCAACATTCACCACTTGGCACAGCTGATGTGGGACTAAACTGACTGATTTTATAGTAAACTTTAATACACTATATCAACTTCTTGCTTTCATTTGTGAGTTAACATTCTCTCAATAGACTAAATGTGCTCTTTGTGACTTTATTGAAGGTAATTTGTTATGCTAATTAGTTTATCCTGGTAGCATGTAAAGAATTCATTCTTATACTTGATACCAATTAACGAGATGATAACATGTATAGTGCCAACGATAGTGAGAAAATTTATTTCTTATATATTTTTTGTTGCAACTTCTCATAAACTAACTTCTATGATAAAATTATGGTACTTATTATTTATAATCATTTTTCTAAATTTTGTAAATATGACTAGCTATCTATATTTTTATATATTTTTATTTATCTGAATTTTTATTGCACATTTAGTGATTTTCCGAACTTTTGCCGAATTCTGAACTTTTCAACCTCGCCAGATTATTCCCGAACGTCGAACTTGTGACTATGATGATGTGTGTGTGTGTGAGTATGATTTGCTAAATGCCTTTGAATAGACTGTGAGCATTTGTTGTAGTTAGCTTTGCTAGTAAGGGTGATGGTGCAGAGCCAAAGTTCAGTGTCTTGAACTCAGAAGAAGTAGCGGTTGCCATCAGGAAAGGGGAGGAAAAAGACTTTGTAAATAAGAGAGACTCATAGGAGGCCATCAGGAGGATCAATAGGACGCACACGGGACTAATGGGAGGATGATCACCATGTAACAAAAAGAGGGGGGGCTACTGGTTGGAAAGGCGGTCCCACTCTAAGTTCGATGTGTCAGGAGTAATTGGCGGAGTCCCTGAACTCTAGGAGGGGAGTGGAATTAAGGGTTTTTTTTATAAAAGGAATTTAGCTGTTGGGTTTTGGAGGGGTTGGATGCCATTGAGAGGGGGGTGTAGAGAGGGAGGGGATGCTAGGGTTTAGAAGGGGCACGAAGAGGGGTTCTTTGCAGGAGAGGTCGAATTGGGGCAGGGGTCGGGAGGATATGAGAGGGTCTGGAGAGGGAGGAGAGAATAAGGTTTGGGTGATGGTGGTGGCGGGGAATAGGATCAAGGTTAGGGGGAATTTTGGTGAAAGGTGGGAGAGTTATGATTTAGAAAAATGCATGCTTTGCTACCATGTACATTCTGATTCTGTTGTAGAAGAAATGAAGAACAGAGAGAATAATGATATGCTTCATTTAGGGGGTATGGACCCCTATTTATATGATGAGGATTGAGGTACCCAATTACATTAAACAATGAGGTACTAAAAAGAGACTGCCTAATAAAGAAATAAAAAGTGGAACATAATAGTCTTACAATTACCTATTCTCTTAGGAAACCATTTATCTTCGTATATTTTTATTGTTTTCTTATAGATATATGAACAACGAGCATAGAATTTTCTCATATTTCAATAATAGTCGTTGAAAGGTGGCATACACACACAAGAAGACCAAAAAGAGTTGATCAGCTATGTAGTGTCGATAAAATACTAGTGATTGGCACTCCACAATATAAGAATGATGTCTGGCTGTTCTCTTTCATATTCAAATCCCTGATGTCCCTCTCCTTTGTCTTTTTTCTCGACTAAATCTCTCTTAACAACTAGATAACTTTGTTCCTGATTTTCGTTAATTTATGACGAAATAGTGAAATACATATCAGGTAAAATATGTCCTTTAAAGGGTCTCTTATGTAATTCACAACTCATGTGATAACAACTGCGATTCCTAGAATCAAGAAAATTCTTAAGTTTGAATTAACAGTTATTGGTGAATTTACAGGCACATTTAGGGTGATGTTTCATGATGCTATTTGTTCATGATATTGTATTACTTTATGAAATTGGAGAGGTTGATTTATAAGATAAAAACCATGGAGAAATCTTAAGTTTAAGAATTTAGTATCAACAGGAAGAAAATAAAGTTTGTAAAGTAACTTGATCCAAATTGCAATATGAAGAGAAGGATTAGTTCAAACTGGTGGCCAAGGTATACCTAAGTTGTTGTTCATAGAATTGAAGCTGGGCGGTTGGAGTGAATCAAAGTGTTCAACTGTAAAATAAACTGAAAGGGAATTTTCGTGGAGTGTTTCTCCATATAAACCCCATTTGACTGGTAGAAGGCTTGGATGTTGATGATTAATGGTGATGATATTGATGATTTTTTTTTGGTTTATAGTCATCTCATAGAAGTTTCCTGATGCTGGAATTGAGGATGTTTTTTATTGAATTAAATCAGGCTGGTTAAAATGGAGAAGTGCATCCTGACTGTTATTGACTACAAAATATCCTCTAAATTGAAACATCATGGCTACAGGATCGAACGATCCTTTCATCATCACCATCCAAGTCTTTTCCCATTGGTTAGGGGTTGGTTATGAAGCACGAGAACGCTCCACAAAAGAATTGACAATTTTTGTGACTGGTTGCTAACCTGATGTGAATCCTCTGCCTAGTGCCAACTTCCTAGCAACGGTAGCTATGAGCAAGAGAAGGCCTTGCCATATAACCTAGAAGACCAGTTGGCACATACATAGAACTATGGTTTTGGTCATGGAGTCTAAGCTCATGCACCAAAGAACAACTTTTAGTTCCCCCAGATGAAGAGGTAAGATGATATAATTTGCATGTGGACTAGGGAAAATTTCATCCATCTCTATATGACAAGCCAAAGACCACAAACTAATGACATTACTGAACCATGCTTATGGGTAGAATGTTTGCTCGTGAAGGAGTGTGTGCATAAAATGAGTGTATATGAAAAGAAAAGTTGAGATGGAAGAATGCCAAATTACATAAGAAATATGATAGGAAATGAATGTTTCTGGAAGTGGGCTTTGACCGAGGATAAAATGAGAGAAATCTGTTTCAGATTGTTTGGTCGTGTACAATAGATGCTGCAAGCAAGCTTAGGTTATGGTCAAACACTTCTGTCTTGATCCTCAAATCATCACAATCAAGACTTTTGTCCATGTAGTTACAATATAACATTGAGGCATTTCCTATTAAAAAAGTAGCATCTTAAATTTATCTTGTCACATCTCTTCAGTGTGATTAGTATGATTCACTGGCATCTGTATAAATGACATATAATTGCATATACGTGGTTATCTCAGTGAAATTCCCTGCGTCCAGTACAGTTGATGAATACTGAGTATAATATTTACTTGCAGCTCTTGTAGAGAAATGAATTTAAAAATGATTTTGCAGGCATGGGCAACTTCATGTAGATCTTTTGCCGACGTTCCGTATGATTTATTGCGGTTTTGCATAGAGCACCCTGAACTGACAGTGGAAAGGTTGAACATCTTTCTTTAGGCTATGGAAAGGTTGAATTTGTATTTTGACAATCTGATGATATCTTGATATCAACTCTCTGTTTTATTTCCAAACATCCACAGTGAGAAGCAACTTTGTGAGGCACTTCTAGTTTGGCTTACCAACAATTCAAAATCCTCAGATTGTTCGTATATTAGCTCTACAAGTGGATACTTTGACATTCTTAGTAAGGTCAGATATAACTTCTTTACTTGGACGCATATCAATTGAAATCTTCTTGCCAGGATTGATACCCCCGCCGTATATTTGTGCCTTGTACTATTCGTATTGGTCCGAGCATCATAGAAGAATCTTTTCCATCCAAATTTCATTTACTATTGAGTGATTTATCGGGGCTGTTTGGTTGTGTGAAAGTGACCATTCATTGAACTCATTGAAAGTGGGATTCGTAGACCCACTTTCAACCTTTGGTAAACATTGAAAGTGGAAATCCAACTGAAAGTGGATTTTGATTGCCGTTAAGTTTTTCTCCCCTACTTTCTCCACATCCAACTCTCAAAAGAGGATGTTGACTTTCAATGGTTTTGAATAGAAAGTAAGTACTTTCAATGTTTACCAAACACTTTTTTGGATTAACAATTACATGAAAGTCCGGGAGTGTCATTCCTTCACTCTTTGCATAATGTGTCATAGAGATAATGCAATTTCATATAGCAAATTATATCATCTTACCTATTCGTCTAGACTCTTTATAGCCTAGGGGAATTTGGAGTTTGCTACTTGGTTGCATGAGCTTAAACTGCAATCCAAATGGTAGGTCTACCTACATGTCAACTGACCACCTAGGTTTTTATGTCATGACCCTCTCATGCTCGTAGCTACGTTGACTAGAAATTTGGCACCAAACATAGAGGGTTGACGTCAAGTTGACAACCGGTCATAAAACTTTGTCATTATGGAGCTTTCTTATGCTCCATAGCCGACCCCATTATGATTGGAGAAGGCTTGAAAGATGATGATGAGTTACATGAAAGTGCACCTTATTCCATGCTAGATTTCAGTTTCACTTTTCACTTTCATTCACGTTCGAGCAGTCAAACAGACCAATCTATTAACAATGTACACCCAGTTAATATCTACTCTTCGTTGCTAAGATGATTACCACTACAATCTTTTTTGCCCTTGACTTTCCTCTCTTATGATTTGTTCCAGGTAAGAACATGTCTTATGCCTTTGGATTTTGCTGCAGGTATGACTTTGACTTGTATATTTTGCTTTTAAAATGCTTTAATGCTTTTTTACCTTCCCAATACATTGACATCTGTCAAACAGTTTGTCACGACTTAAAGGTGTGTGTTTGTAGGGCAACGAAGACATTTCTCAACGTTTGCAGATGAAATGGTTCGTGCAATACTTGAACTGATGAAGAGTAGTTCTTCCAGCTTAATGCATGCTATTGCAAATGATGGTACCAATAACTTCAGAATTCGCATAACAAAATATTCTGAGGTTCGATCTTATTCTACTTCTCACTAGTTCTTACCCACAAGCTAACTTGTATATTCCCTTATGCTTCCTCCTTTTTATGTATAGGGAGTTGTCTTAGTCACTTCTTCCTGTTTAGAACCACAAATACATGCATATTCCAGCCTGAAAAATCTGTTGGACATTTGTTGATGTCTCTACCTTTATTATATTGGAATATACATCATATGACTAGTTTAGCAGACATTATTATATGTCAATCAGTTATTTACTAATTAGTTTCAACATGTAGGATACTGAGCCCTACTTGCAATCACCGTATCCATCCGTGTCTGGCACAGCACCTGTGCCCATCTGTGCCTTACACTTGTCTGGACACAAACTTGTCCAGTTTATATACTTGTAAAATTTGCTTAAGATGAAGCATTATGACCCTATTTAGCTTTTGCTAGTATATTTCATTTATTTAGCCAGCACATACTAACAAAGTTGTTGAGTATACAAAGACGATCAATATTCACGTGGAATCTGTACGCAGATACAGTATATAGCTCGTGTACTCGTTTGGATTATAGTTTGCAGTATCGGCCGATACAATACGGACGATACCGGCCGATACCGATAATGACCGATACCGATATTGGGTATCACTCTCTCGGTCAATTGTCAATCCGGCAGAGAAAATTGAATGAAAAAGACCAATCAACAAGGGTGTAAAAGAATAGTAAAGTTGTAAAAACATGTAAATGAAGAAAACTTATTTATTACAGGAAAACCAATCAGCAAGGGGTGACTATTATTTCTTTCAGTTTCAAAACTACTAAGAAACAACATAGATAATACTTCAAATTATGTCTAAATATATAAAATATTTTTTTTTTTCCAAAATTTTAATAGTTTATTAATAATTATTTGCTATTTGATACCAAAAAATTTGATATTCTGATCCGAAACCGTCGATTCTCCCCCGATACTCCCGATACCGCCGATCCTGATACTCAGAGGAAGGATCTAACCGATGCCGATATTGCGAACCTTGGTTTGGTTTATGGATTATTATATTGTCTGATACCCATGTTGACAAATCATAATTCTTTTTAAGTTCATACGAACACTATATATGTGTGTCTGTGTATAAGTGGTATTTATATTTACAACATTTACTCATGCTGCGTGCCTGGACTTGGAGGTTTAATCTTTAATGTCCGATTCCCTGTATCTGCTTCAGCCTATGATACTTTTGTTTGTGTATTATGTTGGGCATTTCTTGTTCTCCAACAAAAGCCTACCAAGTTTTATTTGCCTCTAACGAAATAACTTCCTGTGATATATGCATATGATTGCCTGTGCTTTCTTTTTCCTTTTGTTGGCTGGTAGTCACTCCTATTCTGTTTTAGGTGAGAACTCCAACTTTTACTTATATGTATTGGTATTATTAGAGTTATTATCATTTTGTTTTCTCTTCTATGCAGTCAGATATAGTACCAGAGTTTGTATTCTCGTTAAGGATCACTTACGCATTTGACCCTGAAAAATTCTATTTGCAGAAAATAGTTCTTTCTGGCTGCACCCATCTGACTTCGGCCATTCTATTTTTGGCGGTATTACCTCATGATTTGGATGATACAGTAAAAGCGAGGACCATTCATGCACTGATGATGCATGGTAATGATGGTGAAGATCATTACCAAATCTTAGAGAAGTTATTGTGCATTTTATCTTTTGAAAATGTGCATGAGATGGACGTTTCTAAGTGTGCGAAGGTTCATTCTGGTGCTGCCATTATATGGCTACGCCTGGCGTTCCCATCATTAAGAATATTGAGGGCATGCCACTGTCCACGCTTCAAAATAGAAGATTTGAATTCTTTGATAGAAAAATGTCCTTTTATCTGTGAAGTTGACTTGACTGTTGATCTTAGTCCTGTGGTCTCCGCTAAGGTACCGGTTTTATCTGTTACTGTTGAAGAAAATCAGCTCTCAAATGACCATCCGTTCAAAAAGATGAAAGAACGACCATGTCCATCAAATATTAGCAGTCATACATTTGGAAGTGTGGTTTTATCAAATATCTCAAAGCTGACATTGCAAGGTAGAAATGAAATCAATGGTAAGTCCCTGATTCTGTTATGGATTTATAGGTCAAATGTAAATGTTCTCATATGCATCATTGAATGTTTGAAACCATGTTCATCAGCCTCTTGTTTCATCTTTCATAGTATTTTCTTAAAACTTACCTGTTTGCCACGTCGTTCTGGCAGAAGTACTTTCATGTTTGTACTCTTGGCTACTTACTCATCTTAACAACATTGTTCTTAAAATTTTCCTGCGTATCATTTTATTTCTTTCTAGAATTTCATTTTCTGTCGCCTCTTCCTTCACTAGCGGAGTACAACTGACTTATTATATTATGGATATATCAGATTGGGACTTGCTATATATCTCCACTCTTTCAAATTCTCTCTCTTATCTGAACATCAAAGGGTGCACTCTGGTAACTGATATGGGCATATCCAAACTTATATGCAAGTGCCGCAATATTCATTCGTTGATCCTGTCATTCACATCATTCGGGAGAAATTCAGTTATGACTCTTTGTTCCATTCATACAAATTTGGATAGTGTTCATGGAGTACATCATAACCATAAATATTCAGACATAATGGCATTTAGGCTCCAACAGCTGCATATAGATGGCTGTAGAGGTAAGTGAACTTGGTCTCCTTTCCTTGAAAATACCTAGTCTATATGCCTGTTATACCATAAGTGCTTGAAGTTCAACTGATAATATGATATATGAGTATCCAATCTTCTGTATGTCAATATCACAAATATCAATTATTTCACTATAGCACATTGATATGGGGAGTCTAGAATTTTTTGTTGATTTAGTTGGATTCGGATCGGGCAGCTGAATGGTAGGTTCGAATCTGAGCGATTTTATTAGCTGCAATAATATGTAACATATATTCTTCCTTACAGGTATTGATCATAAATCCATGTCCCAACTCATGAGTCACACTTACATGCTACATATTCTTAGATTACGGGACACTTGTGTTGTTGATGATGCTCTCTACGAGTTCATGGGTTCTAATTTGGAGAGCCTTGATGTTTCTGAAACCATGGTATGATTCTTTTATCTTTAACACTTAATTGTATTATATCCCTTTCTTGACCTTCCTATCTTTATGACATTTATTTGCAATTCTTTATGTACTTTCTGAGATCGAAATTGATTCACATACGAATTTGCCAATTGGCAAATGTACACCGAGTTTCTTTCCTTCATGGAAGATTGTGATATTCATTTCGACAGCATACGACAATCTTAAGCAATTGATGTGTCAAGCACTGATTTATGGTGAATCTGCATACTGTGTCAGAGAGTGTCAGTAAGTTGTCTTGACAGGACCTACGTATTATGGTATACCCTGTTTTGGAATTTTCAGCTGATAGTGATTAAATGTTGTTCCAAACATTTTAGGTTTTTTTCCTTCTCCAACTCTAACCAGTTATATCTTGATTTTAGACCCTTAGAGCATCATTAGTAGTTGGGACTCTCCAATGCAATTTGGAGCCCAAAATTTCAAAAAAAAGGTAAATGTAGAATGGGTTGGGTTTGTATGAGAATAGTAGGAAATGATAAAGTGAGCTCCGGTCCCAAAAATTGTGTGGTCAAAAATTAATGTAGGAAAAAAATAATATAAAGCTTAGAATCTAGAAAGTTGGGCTCCAAATTGGAACTTACTATTCTACAAAACGAGTTTCTACAATCTAGAATCTAGAAGTTGGGAGGCCCAACCCTTAGCACCCATGGATGGGTTGGGACCGAAATTGTAGAAATTGGGACTAGGGATGAGACTTATTATTCTACAAAATGAGCTCCTACATTCTAAATCTAGAATCTAGAAAATGGGATGGACCTTACTAATGATGCTCTTAGTGTACTTAGTACATTACCTAAGTACCAATAGTTGGCAGTGACATGACTAAAATGATTTCTGAATGCACATAATAACATCTTTCTCTATGCTGAACTATGGAACTGTTAAATATGACTTTTATTTTTCTGTTACTTGATAATCAGCATCTTTCTTTCAGTTAGTGTCTGCAAATAGACGATCATTAGTAAGGTTGAAACTGAAAAGAGTAACTTTTTAGAACAGCGTTACTGCCTTAGCTTTGTTAGTTGATATGTAAAAGTTTCTTGTTTAAGGATGACAACCTCTGATCTTCGTCCTCCTTCTAAAACCCTAAATGAATCAATATCTTAAACTTGCAATGGTAGAATAATTGTTGTGTTCGTGTGGATATGCCCATGATTGGTCCATTTGACATGGTAGAAGGCATCGGAAAGGTCGTGAAAAGTACTCGCACTATCATTGTTGTGTAACCTTGAAGATCAAGTGCTGACAGGATGCAACAAATTTCATAATCCACTTGTGCTCTGTAGCCTATTAGATGTTTTCTTTATTGTGTGTATGCCCCAAAATAACCCCATGTCTTTATAAAATACAACCATTGATGGTTATATCAAAAGTTATTGCTTTTGTTTAGAGTGATGATATATTCATCCATTAAAATGGTTCAAACTGTGGTTTTTCAGATCTCTGCACAAGCTTTAACTTATATTATCAAAAGGAACCCACTGTTGAGGCATGTGAGCGCAACCTCCTGCCGGAACTTGCAGAAGCACGAATCAAATGGCTTGGCATCTATTGGTGGCAGTAGCTCTGAAGATCTTTTTAGTGAGTTGGGTAAGAATTATATCCTTGAAGAAGTGGCACTTGGATGGGGATTTTCTTCTCTTGAACTGGAGAAACTAAAGCCTGCTATTGGTAAACTAAGGGCCATAACAATGGGCCTTGGTGCATCACTAGACCATTATACACTTTCTTTTCTTCCAGAACTTTGTCCACTTCTGGAGTCTGTTGTTCTTAATTTTCAGGTTATCTCGTAACTGAAGCTCAATAAACTTGATGCATTCTTGTGTGCTTTAACAATAGATAGCTATATTTAACAGGTAATTTCTGACAATGTTGTGAGAAGTATTTTGGAATCTCTAAAACATTTGCAAGTATTATCTCTGTGCTGCTGTATCGGGGAATTGAGCATGCTCAGTTTTAGCCTAAGTATGCCAATGCTGAGGACATTGAAGCTGGATTGGGTGACTCCATCAATGACAAATACTGATTTGACTATTCTTACTCAAAACTGCTCGAAGTTGGTTGAGCTTTCATTGTCAGGGTGTAAACTTCTTGATTCAAGTAATAAACTGATAATCTCATTTTGCATTTTGCACTTTCTTTTTTTTTACTTTTACTTTACACCTTTGATACCATTCCTATGTGTATCAAAATTGGTGTTCCTTGTGGCCTATTTGCAGACTCTCAAGGAATCATTTCATCTGGATGGCCAGGATTGACATTAATTCACTTAGAGGTTTGTATTATCGATGAAACTTGTCTTAAGATAGCCTAGCAGACAGAAAATAAGATTGTTCTCAGATGCATTCCAGAACACAGCACCTTATTCCAGGCTGGGCCATGCCTGGCATAAAAGCCCAATCCTGGCAAGCAATTACTTTGTAGGGCCCAAGGCCAGCTTGATTTAGATATTTACTTTATGACCATAGTTTCGCTTGATTTTTACAAGTTCTCTTTAGTAAATGCGAAAGCTTAATAGTTATTTCTTACCATTAGTTTGTTGGAAACTGAATAGTTATTTCTAACCGGTTATTTGTCTGAATAGCTCGTCAGTGTCTAATTGTCCTGCAATGAACTTTCACCAGTCATCTCGTAATCTATATTCAATTTTTGTAATAGTTCTTAATTATAGTTGGTTCCTGAAACAAAGATTTCTTTGATTTTCAAAGTTTATTAGAGTATGGGTATCTAAGAGAGAGATGAAACTTGATGCCACCTGATGTTTAGCAGATCAACTTAAGTTTGTTGTATTTTTCTCTCCCCTAGTTAAGGTAATGACTTCCTAGTTATATGTGCTTCGGTAAGGTATAAATGCGTCCATGCTTTTGTTACATATAATAATTGTTTTTATATTTATTTGTCAGGATTGTGGGAACGTAACTGCAGATGGAGTTACTTTTCTTTTTAACTGCATAGCTCTTGAAGATCTCCTACTACGCCATAACGTGAGTTTGCTGGCTTCTGCCTATTATCATCTTTGATGCCTTCATAGTCATTTTTACAACTCTCCAAATTACTGTTGCTTTGCCCTTGGAGACTACTATATTGCTGCTTATAAACGCAAGGGTTAAAAATAACTTTGGATAATTTGCTTAAGAGCAAGCCTTGTACAGCTTGTAAAATGTTTCTTTGTTCTATTTGGTTATGCTATAGGTAGTTATGAAGTAACTCATACTCGGTTCAATTGGAGCTGATCCACACCAAAACCCACAATGAAGTTCTTTTTATAAGTATATGAACTATTACACTAGCTTGTGAGTCAGGAGGCAGGTAACTATTAATTATTATACTCAAGAAGTTATTAGCCTCCCAAGACAGAATCACGCAAACAATGTTACTTGCAGTCATTTTTGGACTTAGCTATTGATTTTGATTTATTCTTTTGTATATTGGATATTTTAGCTTAGCTTCCCCTTTGCAGTGTTTAGGAATTTTTTACTCCAAATTGTACAGTACTATTCTTAATTTATTATCAAAGGTTGCAATGCACTCTACAATATATGTGTGTAAATCCTTGTTTATTCATGTGCAGTTGCCATTTCTTTCTTCCCTTTGTTCATTTTTAGTTCCTTGTATTGAATTTTGTGCACCAATAGTGAATCGTACTAAGGCCAGAACATTTAAAAACGATCCATTTTTTCTTCTGAGTTGTGTCTGCATATAGTCACACATTGTAAATGCACTTGACCATAAGAAGGCAATGGCTTCTTTTATATCATCAATATTTATCTTCTTGAAATGCTTGAAAAACATCTATTTGCGTTCATTTTGAAATTTAAAATCTTCTTTTTTCTGGATCTTGATACTGATAGGTCTCATGTTGACTTAGGGAGATCACCTATGATTGGTATGAAAAGAGGAGTAATTATGAGTTCTACTGCCTTTTGGCCTCCATGTTTTCAGAAATAATAGAGGTTAGGTTGATGAACTTGAGTTCCCTGTAAGTTCTGCCTCTATATTTCCACTTTCCGGTACTTGTAGTTGTTCCACAGGTAGCAAAAGTCTTCAGGCAGGTCGGTACGATTAGCCTGCTTCTACTTTGAGTAAAAAAAGTACTGGACAAGTAGATTTAGATAGGTTGATGTGTTGGGTCAGTGAACGATGTGGCCTGATCAGATTGAACTCGGTTAGGTTGAATAAGGCTAAGTTAGGTTACGTCAGGTTAGATTTGGTCTAGTTAAACCTGGTTCGAGGTGTTAGGATCTAATACTATAATTCGTTAATCTTGCATGTTCTCGTCAACTTTGTCTAGGTGAAGTTAAATTGTGGAAGATGTTAGAAGTATTAGAAGCAGTCAAGGGAATATACGCAAAATCCTAAAGCTGTTACTGTCAATTAATCTTGAGGTTTGTTTCTGTGGTGCTGGCTGACCAATGGGTTCTTGGATGAATTCTTCTTTTTTTTAGTTTCCTTTGAAGGAGATACAGTTTAAATTTTTTTCAGGGTCGTGGTATTGGGAGGAATTTCATATCTGATGCTGCTTCCAAGGTACTTCACCTCCTTCAATATTGAATCTTTTCAAGTACTCATGAGCCGAAGAGAACAAAAAACACCAACTTGCATTTGAATCTGATGCCATTACAGCTGCCATTGCTCCGAAGAATAGCCCTGGATTTATGTGACGCTTGCGAAGGCGGGTTTGACAGCCCTAGTGTAAGTCATTCCCTTTGGCAAAGAGGGCCATCTCTTTAGAACTTGTAACAATTGTTCCTCTTTGCAGCATGCTGAGGAATTCTACTTGAGTAATGTGAGGCTTAGTTGCTGCATGTCCCGGAAGTGTGGGTTCGACATTGAAGGAATGAAGCCGTTCAAGCCAATTCACAAGAAGACTATAGTGCTAGAGTGGAACTCCAGGGAACTGCGGACTACAGAGGTGGAAGAGAGAATATGATGTGGAAGCAGCAATTCATCAATATGGTTTGCCAATTGCCATCCTTTCGATGTTTCTCGTTAGTTTCTCTTCATATATATTTTTTGATTTAATTTCTTTTAAGTTGAACAATCTGTAGGTTTATGAGAAGGAGCCTGGACATACCAATTGGTATCCAGTAGTTGAGTGATGAATCTGGAAGTTTGAATAAATGACTGGGCATGCTTGGTGTATTAATATAAAAAGTTCATTTAGATTCATGTATATTATAGCCAGGTAGTTTGTAATTTTAATTCATGCAACTTCATTTTCACTAAACTTGAAGGGGAAAAAAACTCCAGGGACTTCCCAAAAGTTCCCTTTAAAAAAAAAGAAAAAAAACAAAAGTCCGAATATATAACTATCAGAAGGAGCCGCCGCTCAAGTAGACGCCAGGAGATTGCCCGAACGCCTCACAGTAAGTGAAAATAAAGGTTAATAACCCAAAATGACAAAAAGGGAAGCTTGCTAGAAGCTTAGGCGCTCAAGATGTCCATGTTGATGGTGTTCGTAACCAAATTCGGAAGATCCAAAGTGTGAGAGAAGATCTGTTCATCTTTTGACGCAAGGGCCAAGGAGACGAGAGCTTTTGCCACACCATTAGCTCCTTTGGAGGATTTGAACCAGCGGGTCTGGATTGACGAGAGTTTATTTTCTGACTCTTGTATATAAGTGCCCAGGTAGTAGAAGAGTTGCCGCCCAAGATGTCAATAAGGAGGAAGATGTATCTATATCAGGGCCGGACTTAGTAGGAGGCCCACGAGGCATTTGCCTTAGGCCCAAAAATTTTAGGGACGCCAATTTTTTTTTTTTTTTAGTATATATGTATAACGTAGTTCATTGCAATTGAGCCCAGTTGAGTTCTTTGTGTGCAGCAAAGCAAACCAAGGCCTTTTAATTGGAATACTTTATTAGGGTTTGTAATTGCTTGCGTCCGGCCGGCTGTATTGAGGGACAAGCACTTCCCTTTTTATATATTCAAAAGAGGACAGACACTTTATTTTCCATTCTCATGTTGGCTCCAAGCACTTAATTCCATTCCTCCTCCACGTTGTTGATTGCTCCGCGGGTGAGTTTTTGAAAAAAATAAATAATATTTTTTGATAGTTTTTGATAAATTTGTTACACTACACATCTATCAGACCTTAAACGTTTCCTCCATGCTTTATGCTTCAGTGCTTCTTAGCTAATAGCTATTAATATTATCATAAAATCTAACTAAGCGATAATAGTAAAGTATCAAAGCAATCTCTATTAATATATCTTTTTGTAATATTGATGATTATGTGTGTTCTAATTATTATTATTTTGTAATTTATTAATAAATTTTTTTTCCACAAGTATGTTCTAATTGTATTTTTTATAGCTTTTTTAGAAAGAAAATCCTTATGGTCAGCTCCTGGACTAAAAGTGTCACGACCCGATCCCAAATTGTTGGGTAGAATCGGATCATGTCTAGCCTGTACCGTTGTGAGACGGCGGCAGTAAGCTGTTTCTATTAGCAGGTAATCTCAACAACATTTATACATTTGTCACAACAAGAATTTACGAATATTTAAAACTTTTATTCAACAAAGAGAAATACAACTAGAAAGGAAAATACTGAAATAAACACTGAAACCAAAAGTCTACAATCTCCAACATAATGAAACTAGAAATAGCAACTAGCTAAACGGCCGGCTCTTCGGCCTCAGGATCCGCGTCCTCCAAGGAAGACTCTGGTAACACAGCAGGGTATAGCACAAGATCATAATAGCTATTGTACAATAGCTCAGCGTCATCAATATCACCTATTAGGGGGGATCCAGTCAGGAAAGGAGCACGTACAAGTATGTACCTCACATTTCAAATAATAACGAAAAAGTGCAAGCTAAACAGTTGAAACAATATTTTCCAGCAATTTAACAATTCAATACTTGAAACAATGTGATTTGAATATGTAACGTCTATGACCGGCTTGGGTTGTACAATAGCATCATAGCGACGCGATACGACTTATCCCCGTGTGTAAGAGGGGTAAGCTCGCACAATAACAATATGCAATATGAGGGGTATTGGTCATAAACGCTACACTATTCCCCCAATATCCCCACAATCAATATCAATCAATATTTGAACCCTAGGAGAGAGTTCCGTGTAGCAATGTGGTTTAAACATGCAACTTGACAATTACTAATTAAAATATAAGATAACATAACCGTAATTTGCCTCTGTTTGATGACTAGAATAGGATGTCGGTACCGGGGATGAAGTCAAATACGTCCTCGAAATCCTACAGTTGAGAACCCTGACTTAGAACCATGATGAGCCATATCTAGTTGTGCTTAGTTGCAATTTCTAGAAGGAGATCCTAGTCAAGTTTTAAGTTATTTAATTAAACTACCAAAATCCGTCTATCGTCGCGAGCTACAATCGTTATCAATTAAGGAAGTGAACCGATTTACTGATTAATTGGGAAAAATCGTATTTTTCGATTATTTAACAAAACTATGTATCTTTATAATATATATAAAACTAAGTGGTCTTTAAGTGAGAAAACATGAAGTTGTTAAATTATTAGAAATCTTTATTCATTAACTTAATATGAGAAAATTTTATTAATTTTGTACGAAATAATTAATACCCAATTATAATTTATACGTCTAACTACGCAAATAACCAACTCAGAAAAGAAATAGAAAATCTAAGCTACACAATACAGGGCCACAGAAAATAAAGAAAAACTGGGCTTATGCCCTTACAACAAATTAATTAAATTAAATTAATAAGGCTGAGGCGAGCTCTGAGTGCCGTGAAGCGGTCCAAACAGAAGGCCGAGGCCGTGCACCCAAGATACTAAAACCAGTAACAAGTTCTAAAAATAAAACATAATATAATTTAAATATAAATTATAGAAAATGGGCGTCTCAGACTTGGTCATGCAAATCTCACGTTGCTGGCTTACGCCTCAACGTACAGGAAGTCCTGTAGCGTTTGCGTTTGGTCGAGGCTCATCCGACCGATACGGTCGTCGCCTAACAGGGGATACAAAACTCACAAAATCCACAAAACCAATTTTGGAAATTATTTGCAAAGACCGGGTATGAAAACAGGTTTTAATTTAATGAACTTAATTAATAATAATAATTTGAAAGATTTTACTGAAAATTTAGACAACACCTCCTCTGTAACTAGGACAACCTAGTCACGAGGCGATACTGATCCAAACACAAAATAAACATCCCAAACCAGGGAACCAAACCCGCCAACCAGAAATATGAATGTCCAAACCCAAGAATAATAAGCCACGGCCAAAAGTAAAACATACCAACTAAGATAGAAAACAACCACATCAAAGGAAAAGAACACGCACACGCACAGCATACTAAGATGTAAGCTAACAAAAATACGCGTCCAGCATACAAATATCTAAGCCACAAAATAACAACGCTGCGACGTAAAAACGAATGCGCGTATCCCCTAAACGCAACGAACTCAAATACCGATCCCCGAAACGGGGTCGGGACCGCGTCATTACCGACACGTAAACGCGACACACCAAAGGGAGGGACACAGGCACAAAGTATACCTCGGTGCTCGGCTAGAGCTCTCAGATGCAAAAATAGGAAAAAGAATCCGCGCAGAAAGCGGTATCGGCTCGGGACAGCGCTGGAAAGCGCGAGAAAGCAACGTGATCTCTGGACAGCATCTCGACGAGGTCAGAAACGACGGCGATGGCCGCGCACGGCACGGGGCACAGCTCGGGGCCGCGGAATAGCGGATCGGGGCCCGAGGGTTTGGGACAGGGGCGGCGCACGGCTTCGGCGTGGGATGGAGCGCTGCGGAACTCGGGGCAGCCGTTGGGGCGGAGCCGACAGGGCTCGGGGGTCGGCCGGAAGCTCGGGGGCACGTCGGGGAGGCGCTGGCCGGGTGGGCACGGCGGGGCTCGGGGGTCGCCGAGGAGGCGCTGGCTGGGCGGGCACGGCGGGGCTGCGCCGTGCTGGGCGCCGGTGGGAGGGGTCGGCCACGGGTCGGCGACTAGGGCCGCGGAGGGTGGCCGCGAGAAGGGGTGATAGGGAGTGGATTTGAAATTGGGGTAAGGAAAGAGGGGGTCGGTTTGGAGTGATGGTGTTGTGGGGGTTAGGTGCTGGTTTTAGAGAAGGATAAGGAGAGGAAGGTGAAATAGGATATGTGCTGGTGTTAAAGAAAAGGAAAATATGTGGTGTGGTGGGAAGTGGTTTAGAGTGTTTTTAGGGAGAGAGTGAGCATCGTGGGGAGAGGAAATTGGTCAAGGGAGGGTTTTGAGTGGTTGAGAGAAAAAGGGGGAGGGAGTGGGAACGTGTGAGAGAGGAGTGGCTGGGTAGTTAGGAATTAGTCTTAGGACTTATATATTTTTTTCCCCAACAAACATACATTATAAATATTTATTAATAACCAGAATTTAAAAGGAAGAAATAAGGACGGGTTCGGAACTGAGTCAGGCTTCGGGAAATCGGGTTCGAACTCGGGGTCGGACTCCGGACACGGAATCGGGACTGGGCCACAATCAAAAGTCCAATTAATTTATTTTGAAATAAATTATTTTCCTGATCCGACTAAAATAATAATAATAATAATAATAATAATAATAATAATAATAATAATAATAATAATAATAATAATAATAGTAACTAATGAAAATCTAAGACTATGCTAGCAGCCGAAATCCAATAATTTAACAATAAAATCGAATTTGTGGGTTTCACAACCTTTCCTCCTTAGAAAATTTCGTCCTCAAAATTTCAAAGATAAGGGCCGGGGTACAATCCAAAATTACCTAGTCTTGATAAAAAAATGTAATTTAAATAATCAAGCACGATCGGATTCTGGGCATGATCACTAGGTACAATGATAAAATATAGGCACGATCAGAATTATCTAGATATAATCTGAAATAGAGTTAAAATATTGTTTTGATCAAAATTATTTTAGGCACGAGAAAATCTAGGTACAATTATGATCATAAAATAAGAGAAAATCAAATGAGGTCTCGTGAAACAGAAAAGGCAAGAAAGAAGCGAATGTCAACAGTTTATTGAGAAGGCAGAAAGTAATAGAATCTTTTGAGATGAGGGACTAAAATGTCAAATCATATTGGAATGGGGTACAAGGGTTTGTGACTCAGGAAAGATAAAAAGTTGTATGATGGTAGGATAGCAAAGATGATTAGAATAATATAACTATCATAGGAATGTAATCGAGTAAGATATTTCCACCGAGGGCCGAGTGATGATCAAAGGGAAAAGAAAGAATATCGTTTCACTATTTCAACGGTCAGAAGATAAGATATACAGGAAAAAGACTTACAAGATAACTATCTTATTAATACCATATAAAACCAATCTCTAACTAGCTGAACTTTCGGTATCTACATAAAACTAAGATATCTGTCAAGGGATTAAAACTAAATATATATATGGAATCATAAATCACCTAAATCAATTTTTCATCCATCGTTGTATGCCGATGGTCTTATCTCAATTCCTCTCTGCTTATTCCTTCTCTAGAACCTATCATTTTATTGCTCGTGTTATTCCTTCCATGGCTATATCCGTCCCTTCTAGGTATAGTAGTCATCTAACCATAAAAGTTGATTCTCGTCAAGTGTTTCTTTACTCATTATATTCACATGTTTATATATATTATCCAAATTCACTTCTTCCATGGGAGAACATTACCAAATCCTATACTTTCCTCGCTAACTCTACCTACGTCTTCCTTTATCTTCAATAACTCTTCCTTTAAGCATAAAATTCAAAATCGTCAAATACCATCATTTTTGAATGAGGTTTAGACGCTAGCGAGCACTACTAACGATTCTATTCTAAATAAGTCACAAGCTAGGTATACCAATCCCTCAAGGCTAGCTTACTCAAGGTATTCTTCTACCTTTTCTACCCTTTAGCTATCTAATATAATCCCAAGGATCCCTTACAAGGAATGAGATAAGTAATAATCTATGTTTTTCCCGCATATAGCTATCAACTATATACATATGGTCATCCACAAGATGTATATCAATTATTTAATATATAAAGCTAACCACAACTATCTACAGCTTCCAAAATATGTAACTAAAAATAATAATAATAATAATAAATAAATATATATATGCAACGTACTAAGGTTGAAACAGAAAAGAGATTGAGCCAATAGAGATTGATATGGTCCTAATAAGTTCTAGGAAAAATCAAGTAAAATTTTATAGAAAATCTATCATTTCTGGCTGTGATAAGAGATTTCTGAAAATAGAAAGCCGCTAGAAAACAAATCCTCTAATCGGACAACAGTCAGAATAATCTGATGGTGCATAAAAGACAACCATATTATGGATATAGTCTTAATAATATTCGAAAACCCAAATATATCCGAAGTCACTTTGCCTCAAATTCATGCCTCGCCATAGTGCACCTGACTGCAGTAAAATTTTGGCTCCATAACTTGAATAGTAATAGGTTTTCGAGTAGTCTATCAACTTTATCCATTTTCTGGCTGAACAACGTAGGAGACAAATTTGATGCATTTAGGACGTAGTCTCAATAATATCCAAAAACCTATCAACACCTGAATCACTTCAACTTAGAGTCTATGCCCCGCTAGTGCGCAACTGGCTGCAGTATACTCGCAGTTTCTATAATTCAAATAGATGGTTGCGACGCATATGTGCAAAGCCATATTAGGTCACTGAATATTTTCTTAACTTTGTCCATGGTAATTTCAAAGGGATAATTCAACAATTCAAAAAAGTTTTTCAATGACTAAAGGAAATTCAATATTAGGATGGAATCAATTCTCTGACCGTTCGTGCTTCATGATACTCAAGCATTGAGTTTAAAAGCTTTCTAGGCCATGAATTGATCAAGAAGTTGCCTAGGGAGAGTAAGGTTTCGAGTTGAGTGGAGGAAATCAACAAATAAAAATATTTTCGTTACTTGGAATAACTTAGAAAATATCAATCCATATTGGAATTATTTTTCGAAAAATAGTTCCCTTGGGAGATATGTGAACCAGCTAAGTTAAACCAATTCTTTGGTAACAATTAACCTTGGGGCTTTATGGTTCCAAAAGTATTCGGTTCGAAATTGGTTCTGAGAAAGTCAATTGGAAATAAGGTCAAGAGAAATGGTTGGATACACTAGTCGTAGAAATACTTTGGGTAGATAAGAGTTTATTAGGTTTGCTATAGAAGAATTTGAAACTCTAAATAGCGAATGGATCTAGATTCCAAATAAAGATAAAGGAGTAAGATTTGATCAACAAAGGGAGAAGTTGGAAATAGGTTTGCTAAAGAAGGAGATTGAAAAAAAAAATCTAATCTTAATTCAAAAACGGCGAAAGAGTATGGATCCTAAAGTATGCTAGAATCTGATAAAGATATGGAAGAAAATAATCCCGAAAGCCATGGGACACTAAAATATACCAAAAATCTGGAAAATAAAATAGGCAGTAAAACATACCATCACATAATCGGCCTAATCTATATAAGGTTTAGGTACAAACGTAAGCAATGTAACCTATAAAACTATAAGCAAGCCAAAATAAATATTTTAAAATAAATAATTTCGGCCCTATATTGTAACATGGTGAATATAGTAGACTCTCTGTTCACCATGTATATATATATATATATATATATATATATATATATATATATATATATATATATATATATATATATATATATAAATAAATAAATATATATATATATATATATATATATATATATATATATATATATATATATATATATATATATATATATATATATATATATATATATATATATATATCGAGCAGCCTCCTGCTGCTCAATCTACTACTACGATTCTCTTGTCATGTTTTCTTGCGTCATGCATAGAAAATAAGATCTTACTAGCACCGACTGATAGGCATAGGTCAGGTTGTCTTCATAGTCTGGCAAGTTTAGGGGCAAGCATAAACAAGGTAACCTACCGTTCTATAAGCAAGCAAAAATAGTTACTTATATATAGATAATTCGGTCCTATGTTGTGACAAATCAATATTCTAGTATTCTAGTTGTTTCTAGGTATGTTCACTTAAGTTGTTGATCGACCTGCATGGGCCACCCCTAAAAATATGTCATGACCCGATCCCAAATTGTTGGGTCGAATCGGATCATGCCCAGCCTGCACCGTTGTGAGACGACGACAATAAGCTGTTTCTAGCAGGTAATCTCAACAACATCTATACATTTGTCACAACACGAATTTACAAATATTTAAAACTTTTATTCAACAAAGAGAAATACAATGGAAAGGAAAATACTGAAATAAACACTGAAACCAAAAGTCTACAATCTCCAACATAATGAAACTAGAAAATAAGAAAATAGCAACTAGCTAAACGGCTGGCTCTTCGGCCTCAGGATTCGCGTCCTCCAAGGGAGACTCTGGTAACACCGCAAGGTATAGCACAGGATCATAATAGCTATTGTACAATATATCAGCATCATCAATTTCACCTATTGGGGGGGATCCAGTCAGAAAATGAGCAAGTACGAGTATGTACCTCATATTTCAAATAATAACAGAAAAGTGCAAGCTAAACAGTTGAAACAATATTTTTCAGCAATTTAACAATTCAATACTTGAAACAATGTGATTTGAATATGTAACGTCTATGACCGGCTTGGGTTGTACAATAGTATCATAGCGACGCGATACGGCTTATCTTCGTGTGTAAGAGGGATAAGTTCGCACAATAACAATATGCAATATGAGGGGTATTGGTCATAAACGCTACACTATTCTCCCAATATCCCCACAATCAATATCAATCAATATTTGAACCCTAGGAGAGGGTTCTGTGTAGCAATGTGGTTTAAACATGCAACTTGATAATTACTAATTAAAATATAAGATAACATAACCGTAATTTGCCTCTGTTTGATGACTAGAATAGGATGTCGGTACCGGGGATGAAGTCAAATACGTCCTCGAAATCCTACAGTTGAGAACCCTGACTTAGAACCATGATGAGCCATATCTAGTTGTGCTTAGTTGCAATTTCTAGAAGGAGATCCTAGTCAAGTTTTAAGTTATTTAATTAAACTACCAAAATCCGTCTATCGTCGCGAGCTACAATCGTTATCAATTAAGGAAGTGAACCGATTTACTGATTAATTGGGAAAAATCGTATTTTTCGATTATTTAACAAAACTATGTATCTTTATAATATATATAAAACTAAGTGGTCCTGTAACATTTACGTTTCGTCGAGGTTCATTCGACCGATACGGTCGTCGCCTAACAGGGGATACAAAACTCACAAAATCCACAAAACCAAACCAATAAAACCAATTTTGGAAATCATTTACAAAGACCGGGTATGAAAACAGGTTTTAATTTAATGAACTTAATTAATAATAATAATTTGAAAGATTTTACTGAAAATTTGGCCAGCACCTCCTCTGTAACTAGGACAACCTAGCCACGAGGCGATACTGATCCAAACACTAAACATCCCAAACCAGGGAACCAAACCCGCCAACCAGAAATATGAATGTCCAAACCCAAGAATAATAAGCCACGGCCAAAAGTAAAACATACCAACTAAGATAGAAAAATACCACAGCAAAGGAAAAGAACACGCACACGCACAACACACTAAGATGTAAGCTAACAAAAATACGCGTCCAGCATACAAATATCTTAGCCACAAAATAACAATGTCGCGACGTAAAAACGAACGCGCGTATCCCCTAAACGCAATGAACTCAAATACCGATCCCCGAAACGGGATCGGGACCGCGTCATCACCGACATGTAAACGCGACACACCAACGGGAGGGACACAGGGACACGAAGTATACCTCAGTTCTCGGCTAGAGCTCTTAGATGCAAAAATAGGAAAAAGAATCCGTACGGACAGCGGTATCGGCTCGGGACTGCGCTGGAAAGCGCGGAAAAGCAACGTGATCTCTGGACAGCGTCTCGACGAGGTCAGAAACGGCGGCGATGGTCGCGCACGGCATGGGGCACGGCTCGGGGCCGCGGAATAGCGGATCGGGGCCTGAGGTTCTAGGACAGGGCGGCGCACGGCTTCGGCGCGGGGCGGAGCGCTGCGGAACTCTGGACAGCCTTTGGGGCGGAGCCGACATGGCTCGGGGGTCGGCCGGAAGCTCGGGGGTACGTCGGGGTGGCGCTGGCCGGGTTGGCACGGCGGGGCTCGGGGGTCGTCGGGGAGGCGCTGGCCGGGCGGTCACGGCGGGGCTGCGCCGGGCTGGGCGCCGGTGGGAGGGGTCGGCCACGGGTCGACGACTAGGGCCGCGGATGGTGGCCGCGAGAAGGGGTGATAGGGAGTGGGTTTGAAATTGGGGTAAGGAGAGAGGGGGTCGGTTTGGAGTGATGGTGTTGTGGGGTTTAGGTGCTGGTTTTATAGAAGGATAAGGAGAGGAAGGAGAAATAGGATATGTGCTGGTGTTGAAGAAAAGAAAAATATGTGGTATTGTGGGAAGTGGTTTAGAGTGTTTTTAGGGAGAGAGTGAGTATCGTGGGGAGAGGGAATTGGTCAAGGGAGGGTTTTGAGTGGCTGAGAGAAAAATGGGGAGGAAGTGGGAACGTGTGAGAGAGGAGTGGCTGGGTAGTTAGGAATTAGTCTTAGGATTTATATTTTTTTTCCAACAAACATACATTATAAATATATATTAATAACCAGAATTTAAAAGGAAGAAATAAGGACGGGTTCGGAATGGAGTCAGGCTTCGGGAAATCGGATTCGAACTCGGGGTCGGACTCCGGACACGGAATCAGGACTGGGCCACAATCAAAAATCCAATTAATTTATTTTGAAATAAATTATTTTCCTGATCCGACTAAAATAATAATAGTAATAATAATAATAGTAACTAATGAAAATCTAATACTATGCTAGCAGCCGAAATCCAATAATTTAATAATAAAATTGAATTTGCGGGTTTCACAAAAAGACCTACTAGAATCAGTCACTTTTCATTATGTGAGTTTTATAATTTACTAATATATATTTTTATTTAAATTGTTGATTATCTTTATATGTGGTAGACCAATTTATTGAAAGAAAAAAAAACAATTTTGTCATGTTATTGCATAGTTATTTCTATTAAGATTGAAATGAACTAATAGAGAAACTGAGAAATAAAACATTTTTATATTTATTGTTGATTGTTGATTTGTTGTTAATTATTATTATTTGTTGAAAAATTATGGTAATGCAATTTGGTTGCATAGTATTGGTATCTAGATAAGCAAACGTAGCTCCAATAAGAAAATAATTTGGTAACAAAATTTCGTTTGTAAAACACTACATATGAACATTAAGTATTGAGGGCACAACTTTTAGAGTTCGTTTCAGATCTCAAAATCGAAAGTACGGCACTGATATATATAGTTGATGTCGAAGCTGTGATTTTTGCACAAAAGTAAACCGAACAGGAGGGCGTCGATTTTCTAGTATGGTAGAGGCGACGTCGTCGAAGAATCTGGAAAATGCAAAGACCAAAGTGCCGTTGGAATCTCTGATAATACTGCCGCAAGCAATACCCGTGTCATCTCCCTTGCATGCTGCTATATTAAGTTTTAACCCAACGTCTGGAGCCGCCCATTTGTGAATAGTGCTGTTGTGCACTGTAACAATCGTGCGCTTCCCCCTATCCGCATCGGGTATCAGGTTATGAGCTCTATATGTGTGTTGAAGACTGGACGTGACCCTGCGAATAATTTTAAGTTTTAACCTGAAAGTTCCCATATGATCTTTCAAGAAAGAGGATATAATAATTAGATCTGTCCGTTGCTCGACCTTCGGCTGATGTTGTGTCCAATGCTCGTTCTTTGGTTGATGTTACAAATCTTGTAATGCTCAAGATGTCTTCTGCTATAGTGTTATATTCGGTTCGGTTTGAAAAAAAAAACAATTTTGAAAATATTAAATTTTTTATTTAGTTTTTAGATTCGGTCCAAAATTGAAAATCGAATAAAACTTATGCTAGGAGAGGTATAACATTCTTGGTTAGGCTCTTGTGGTCAACGAGGAGAGATATAACCTTCTTAGCTAGGCGGACAGTCTCAGGATTGAACCGACGAAGGTGTGTGGGTGTGTGTGTGTGAAAATAGAGGCAGTGGGCCCAAATGACATGCAATGCAGCGTGTCCATAGTCTTGTGCATTACGTCGGGCATTTAAAAAAAGATTTATGCAGTTATGTAAACATACTCAATTCTATACATATTTTATGATTACAAATGTGTATATACTTTTTATATATTTTGAAAAGCGCTTTGAAGTCAATATTTATAATTTAACAATTCTATACATATTTATAATTTTTTAATATATTTTGACAAGCGCTTTGAAGTCAATATTTATAATTTGTTCGTGGGGGTTGTAGTGTCCCGCTCCGCGAAGGCACTATATAGATAGAGAAATCGAATTGCTGGCTCTACAACAAAAGACGATTGATCTGGGTGAAGTGGACAAGGACTATACTTTTTGATTCTTTTACGCCTAATAAGAATTTATGTTTTTGAATGAATGCTTTGGTTAATAACAAGTCGGGAACCATTGAGAATGTTAGTACATAGTATAAGAGAACTTACATGTTGCTATACTATAGTTGGAATGTTACTTCAATCAATAAACCTTGTCATGCTTAATAAGAAGAGCCTAAACTTTGTGCTATCGATAAGAGAAATATATGTTTAATGGTACCAAGATGTTACTATTTTTGCATAAATATAATGCTCACGTCCCTGAATAGTAAGCTATCAAGAGTATACTTCATGCTTATTGTTTAAAACTGTTACCATGCTTGCTTAAATAAAGATTATTTCATTGTTCCTTTATCAGGTGCTATAAAGACAGAAATATATAAAAGGCACATTGTGTTGTTGTCACGCCCCAATCCTAAAATGCATGGGACCAGGTCGCGTGGCAATGGCCAGCTACGCATTCAAGCAGACTCCAGTCCAACTCGAATACGTATAAGTTGTCAAGTGTCCAAGTATCCATAGTATACATCCACAAATTCTACTAAAGTACTTATAAGAAAACTAGATATGAAATATTACAGAAGAATGACAAGAAGGCATCAACTAACGATACCTGAAAAAAATCTTGAAGAAATGAACCCTCAAATCCTATGTCAGATCTCAACATTTACCTGGAAGGAAACCAGGTCCTCAGTGGGACGTAGCAAGATACATAATATACATGTCTAGCTACCAGCATAATCATGCGAACATAAAAATAAGAATATATGAGGTATGCTACTACTACTAACAGTCTATGTGTACATGCAAAATCGAACACAACTCTAGCACGCTTGGGCTGACACAACTCACGACTCAAGTACACGGGTAGCGCTCATCTGAGTCGCTAGCAAGACTCACCGGGTAGTTCTCACCTCGAGTCACCAGTAGATACACAAGTACACAAGTAGCACTCGTCTCGAGGCACTAGCGATACAGACAGAAATAGACACAAACATTGCCCAAACGCCTAGTAACTGTCCTTCCCACCCAATGCAACTACAAAAAATCGGGTCAATGTCCAAATAACCACGGGCGTACCAACTAACTACAAGTCAAGTGATATAAACTGAAACCATAATGGTGACAAGTAGATAAGAGATCACTGAGCTACTATGCATGAAAACCTCGTGTCAGATTCAGTGTCATTTGGACAACTACCAAAATAATGGACTAGATAATAGAAACGAATATAAGCATGAAAAATTGTAACTGATGGCAATGTATACTTGCCTGAGGCTTTGTCCAAACTGTGCTGAGACTGCCGGTATAATAGTCCGGTCCAAGCCTAAGCATATGCTAGAGCTCCTACGGTCAACAGAAAAATCTACCAGAACCACTACCAAAATTTCACATATTAGCAACGCAAAGAAACGTCGCTAATACGAAAAAAAGACGTCGCTAAAACGGCTCATCGATGTTTTCTGCGATGTTCTCACGCTTATCGCGTTTACGCAAGTCGCTGTCAAGAAAAACGTCGTTGTTGCGACGTTTTCCAGCGATGTTTCTATGTCGCTTAGACTGTCGACGTTGACCGACTCCACGTCGGCAAATTAGCGACGTACGTGCGGTCGATAAATGTCGGCTGATTAAGCGACGTATAAACGTCGCTGGATAACTTCGGCGTATTAAGCGACGTATATGCAGTCGGTAGACATAAGCAGATGTTAGCGATGTTTAGCGTCATTTAGCGACTGCTTTTTGTAATAAATTTCTGCAGATTTTAGCGACGTTTTGCGACGTCTTTGTAGTCACTATTCAACGTCGCTAAACGTCGCTAAAATCTGCAAAAAAAATAATAAAAAAAGAAAACAGAATGACATATTCTACTAGTGTAGTATCCCTGCAGTTTAATGATGAACATTTAATATGAATAGACCCGGAGCAACCCTCCGTTGTTCGTCGACCCCTTCGGTGGAACACTCAATACCGGTAATGGCACATACAGTTGAAACAAACAATAAAATAGAATATGATAAAAATTAATAGTATATTACACAACCAATATCCAATGACTACACAACCAAGTCTAATGTATACACATACATATCCACGGAGATAGTCTACACAGCCAATCAAACAATGAGATAAGTCTACACAAACCCAATATCATGGGTCAACACAGAAACAAACACTCTACATAAACAAGAAATAAACAGTCCTAACTAGGACTACTGGGGATCTGGAGAAGGAGGAGCACCACCGTGCCTAAGGAATAAGAACAGCTCATACTCCTCCCGTGAAATCGATACCGATGCAGGTGGAGTCGATGACGATGAAGGAAGCAGTGACGTCTGTGATGATGAAGGAGCACCCGGAGGACTTATTTGCTCCAACGCTGCTAGTTGCTGGTTGTATGAATCCATGGTAGATAACAGCCTCGTACTGCTATCAACCATCGAATCGTGCATCAATGTCAGCCTCTCGCCCATGGACAGCTGTGATTCCTGCAGCTCCATTACGCTGTACTGTATCGACGCTCTAAGATCAGTGACGCCACGCTATGTCCTCTCAGTCATATCCTTGAGCTCCATAATATTGCGGTCGAGCATATCCAATCGGACTAGGAGCGTAGCATCGTCCGTATGCTGCTGCTGTTGGATCTGTCGCAGCATCTCGTCACGGATAGACGCAACCATCTCCTAGACTCGGGCGGACTCCTGTGAGGGCTGTGGACCATGCACACTAGCAGCGGAGGCCCTAGAGGACTGTGTCGCAACTAAGGTACCATAGGATCCCGTACCATAGTACGTACCCCTATGGAGACCACCAGCGGCGGTCATTCATAGCTCGTTCGCTGACGGAGCTTGAGCGGGCTGCGAGAAAGTACCGGCCTCTCCCGCAGTAGGTGCACTAGCAGCCGCCCGCTCCTGAAGCTTAATATACTCGGCCTAGAAAGTATGGATACTCTATAATTTCTAATGTCTAATGTACTTATTATTACTAACTACATGAATATTTATTTGCATATTTACTAAGTTATGTTAAAATTAACATAAAGTATTAAAATTAACTGTAAGTATTATAATACTTACATAGGTCTGCTCGGCCCTCTCGTCAATAAGCTTTCCCTCCTCCGATGGGTGGCCAGGAAGACGGTCACCATGTTGGCGTCACACCCCTCTTTACCTGTTAGAAATAACTAAGTATATACAGTCAGAAATATAAAAGTACATTCTACAAGAAACATCTATATTCTACAGTCAGAAATATGAAAGTACATTCTACAAGAAATATCTAATCTAGATAGTACATTCTATAAGAAACATCTTAAGTTCAGATAGTACATTCTACAAAAACATCGAAGTCTAGATAATAACCAAGACTATATAATAACCAAGTCTACATAATAAAAAATAAAAGTACATCTCTCTCAATCATTTTCAGAATATTCATCTTGTCGTCTTCCTCGACCTCATCTTCCTCTTCATCTTCACTTTCATCTTCACCTTCGTCGACTTCGCCTTCCTCTTCGGATAATTCTATCTCTACATTATTAGTCGTGTAATGATTAACTTCCGTGGAGTCCACATCAACAATATTTGTTATAAGAGGTAGCTCATCCTCTTGATAAGCTTTTCGTCAATGTCAAAGGTATCTCTAGCTTTTCGTCGATGACAATCGACGAAGCACTGTTTGCCTCCGTGTTTCAAACAGAAAGCCTTAGTGCGGTCCATGCAATACGGACATGAAAGACGACCATGCGTGCTCCATCCAGATAACATTCTATAGGCCGAAAAGTCGTTGATGGTCCATATAAGGCTGTCCGTATCTGGAAATTCTGCTTTCTAGAAACACGTACGTGTTGGAACCTATTTTCCACAGCTGATTTAACTCATCAATCAATGGCTGTAAATACACATCGATGTACCTCTTCGGATTGTTCGGACCTGGGATAATAATAGTGAGGAACATATACGAAGTCTTCATGCACATCCAAGGCGGTAGATTGTACGGAGTGACGAACACAGGCCAACACGAATACTGGGAGCCCGAAAGTCCGAATCGGATAAAACCGTCGGAGTATAGTCCCAATCTGACATTATGCGAATCAGAAGCAAAATTTGAATACTCTCGATCAAAGTACTTCCATGCTTCTCCATCAGATGGGTGATCAAACACTCCTTCGATCTGTTACCGCCTATGCCAACTCATGTTTTCTGCAGTCTCCTTCACCATAAATAACCGCTGCAACCGCGGCGTCAATGGCAAGTAGTGCATCAAATCGGTAGGCTTCCTTGCACCGACAGACCTTCCTCTAACATTACACTTGTAGCGATCAGCACCAAAAATATGCAGCCGTCTTCATTCTTGTCGTCTTTGTAGTACAATATGCACCCGTTGCGACATGCATATTTTCTCGTATCCCATCTAGAGCGATCTCACCATCCTCTTGGACCGGTAGAAGTTTTTAGGCAACTTAGCCCCTCAGGCAAGATCTCTATAATCAACTCCATCAATCGGTTGTAGCAATCTTGCGACATGTTAAAATCAGACTTGATACACAACAATCTTGTAACCACCTTCAATGGTGAATGATCCTCACAACCAGGATATAATGGAGTCATTGCATTCTCTAGCAACTCCATGAACTTTACAGCATCGACGTTCAGTGTCTCCTCGGCTGCATCATGATTGTCCGGATCGAAACTAGGCCCCATCGCGTCAAAAACCATGTTCATCAATCCATCGTTGTAAGCAGCGTGGTTGTGGACATCCACTAAGGTTCCGACTCCAATACTAAAGACACAAGTTCTCCGTGCGCGGTCCACTGATAGTAATTTGGCGTAAAATCCTTCGAGTACAAATGATATGTGACTTCCACTTTTGGATGATATTTCAAGTTGCGACATCTCACACACAGACACTTAATTTAGGTAATGTCCTAGTACTGCGGGAACGCCTTGGCGAACTGCAAAAATTGCTGTATATCATCTATGAATTCATCCCGCACACCGTACATATGTAACGCCCCAGTCCCAAAATATGTAGGACTAAGTACGTAGACATGCCAGCTGTATACATACGAAGTACATGGGCCGTGTATGTATACATAAGCTGTAAAATACAGTAAACCACAACTAATTAATCTCATCCACAAAATAAAGGAATAAAAGATATCATATAAAGAATTGTCTTGATACAATATGTTGGGTGGAGACACATCCACTACCAAAAAATAAAAAGGAAGAAGTATATGATATTAAAAGGACTAAGTAGAAGTAGCAAGGAGGAACCAAGTCACGTCATCTTCGAATAAATGGAGAAGGCCACGATCCCGGCTAGGATACCCGCGGAAGACATGAACACACACTGGAAAATAACCAGGTCCTCAGAGGGACGTAGCAAGATACAGGAAGAACATGCTAATATGAACTGTCAGAATAATAATAAAATATATAAAAGAATATTCTAGACACAAATATGCAAAGGAGATTCTAACCGCCTAATGTGCAATTTAGAGGACAACTTTCATGCGCATGGGTGGGATTTTAAGCTATAAGTACGCAACTGGCATCTAGTCATACGTATCCGTCCGTAACGTCCAAAACGTCAGAGGGCATCTACAAATATATCGCCATAGTTCCTTTTGAAAACTATGGGTTACATGTTTGGCTTCCCATATGCACTAGCGACTGTCCTCCTCTAATATTTCCCACCCTGTCCAAGTCATATCCATAACTCGTCAAGTTTTGTAACTGCTCGAGTCTCTAAACCCTAGTCATAGCAGTTACGAATATCTACCGTCGCACGACTTTAGAGATAGCTAGTCATATGTAAGCCGTGCCCCTAATAAAATGTTTCAAACCGTGTAGTATGAGTGTCATAGCCCAAGGAGATATAAGGATATCCCCCAACAAGAAGGTAGTCCGCTAATACTAAGTTAACATGCATATAGTAAAGTAAAACGACTAATAGAGTCGCTTGCACCCAAGTGTGGCCTGGACGCACAATTTATAACAAAGAAAACTGACAATATGAAACAAAGTAAATAATACGAAAATAAATAATATGGCAGTAAATTAGTAAGGTATACTTGCCTGATGGATCGCCTGATGTGCTGCGATGATCAATGTGGCACAAAGTTTGACTTTGGTGTTATAACTACACAAAGAGAGCCTCTATTGACTACACAGAGTATTCCATCGGGTCCATAATGGTCAACTTAATTAGGTTTGACATGATGAAGTACAGAATTGGAGAGAAAATAGGAATAATGGGATTGGTATGGTCAAGAATCGATAGTCGAAGGGTTTGTGAAAGTAATATATACTATTTTAGAAAAATAGTTATAATGCTTGAAGCTATATTTTATAGTGAAAAATAATTTTAGATAAATGCATACTTGAAAATAGAAATCATTTTTAGGCTAAACCCTAAAATTGTCAAAATAAATTATAGGTAGAAAACTATAAAATAAATATCATAATATATTCTAAGTTAAAACAAAATTTGAAATCAATTTAGAGAAAATTCATGATATAACTTTTTAGAAAATATTTATAATATCTATAACAAATACATTTTAATCCACTACTAGTAGGTGCAAAAATATAATAACCATAAAAAAAAATACGATAATAATAATAAGGCTTCTAGCAATTTATACCTAGTATATTAAGATACCAAAAACCTAATATCCAAAAATATAAATAAAATATATTTTTATATGTATTGTTTACAACAGTACTTACAATAATAAAGATAACAATGATTAAAATAGTAACAATAATAACATCAGAATATAATAATAATAATAATAATAATAATAATAATAATATAATAATACAATAAAAAGTATAGAAATGTATACTGTGCACTCCTCTCGAAGGAGTGGACACAACAGCTGAAAAAAATAAATAAAAAGGAAAAGAAACTGAAGAAGGAGGAGAGAAAGAAAGATGGGAAAAGGAATCGAGGAAGCGGGCGGAGGAGAAGATCGAGGGGGTCGACGGCGGCGGAGGATGGAGCATACGCGGAGGGTGAGGCGCCGAGGGCAGTCTCCGGCGGGGCACGCTAGGCCGGTGAGGCCAGGTGGTGGCGGCCGGGAGAGAGTGAGATGGAAGAGGGAAAAGAGAGCGGCGGAGAGGGAGGATCGGAGTCGGCTGGGCTCACCGCTCCGACGGCGAGATGGTGGGGGACGACGGTGCGAGCTCGGCTGACGTGCCAGTCGTCGAGTTTCCACGATTGCTCGAGAAGGAGGCTGCGGCTAGGCGAGCGGTGACAAGATCCAGCGAGGGCGGCGCAGAAGGGTTTTGGTCGGCGGTGCACGAGAATCAGCGCCGGAAGCAGCACTTTCGAGGGCGGCTCGTCTCTCGGTCCTCGACGGAGACGGGTCTAGCGCGGCGGCAGCTCGCGCTCAGGGAGCGCGCTGCTGAAACTTTGTCGACGACGAGGCGCGACGGCGAGGCGCGACGACGAGGTTAGGTCATGGGTTTCCAGATCTTGTTTTTTTTGTTTTCTTTTCTGGTATGGAATTTTTGGGGGATTGCCGACGTTGTGGGCGCTGGTGATGGTGGGTGGTTTGAATTTTTGGGGGCGGTGATAACCGGGGTGGTGGTGGTTATGGCCGGCCGGGTGGTCGTGTTGACGAGGTTGGAGTGTCGGGATGGCGGTGGCAGAAGGCGGCGCTCGGGATGGTGACGATGACGATGGTGGTTTTAGGGGGTTCTGGCCGGTGGTTGTGAGCAGCAGTTTGGGTCATTGGCCGGAGGATCGGGTCAATGTAGTGGTGATGACAGGGGACTGGGTTCGGTGGGTGTATCGAGGGGGATAGTGCTGGATCGGCCTGTAGGTCGGGCACTGGTTGTGTCGCGATGGTGGTGGTGAACTTGGTGGCAGGACAGGGGTCAATGACGAAAAATTTAAAGCTAGGGTTAGGGTTAGAGAATTAGGGAATTTGGACATTAGGGAATTGGGGATTTGTGTTGTGTCGGGGTTGTCGACACGAGAGAAATAATGTATTTGTAATAAAGGATCTATTGGAAGACACCCGGGGTCGGACCCGAAGCCATCACGGCTGACACGGGAAAGAATTTGGACACCGACACGATGTGCACACCTTGGTGGAGAAATATTGTGGAGATAATTTGTAGAAAATAATTGTGGTGAAAACAATATGGAGGCTCCCCTATATAGGGTTGAGAGAATCCTAATTGGATAATGAGTAGTCAATTAAAACCCCAATAGATAATACGCTATTTAATTTAAATCAAATTTAAATCAATTCAATCCAAATCCAATTCCAATTTTAGATAAATCTAATCTAAATTAATAAATAAATTACATTTTCAAATAAAGCAATTTAAAATCTTTTCAAATCTAAATTATCACAATCAATTAAACTTAAACCAAAACACTATTTTAAAATACTTTTTCGAAAAAAATAAAATTTTAATATTAATTAATTTAATATAAATTAATTTTGAAAATAGAATTATATTTATAAATTTAAATTTTCGTACCTCATATGCAATAAATATTTGCACAAAACCTTGTTTCCAAAATTACCATTTAAATTATCACAATTAAATTCAAATATCTTTTTATAAATAATTAATTAAATAAATTTTGAAAATTATAATAAATATTTAAGTATTAATAGAAAATAATTTTAAACTACTTTTTAATAATTTAGATAAAATAATTTCGAAAGTGAACATAAATAATCAAATCTTTAAAATACCTCCTTGCTAAATAATTTATTATAAATAATTTTTTTTTGAAAATATACATGAAATAATTTTCATGTGCTTTACACGAGTAGAATATTCATAAATCTAGTTTCTAAATTATCACTATTAAAGTAAGATAGTATTTTATAAATAACTAAAATAATAAATTTTGGCAACCTCGATAGATATTTTTCACAACTTCTAATAAAAATAATTATTATATATATATATATATATATTTGAAACCATCACCGATAAAAAAAATCAAAAACCATTTTTCTAAAATATGTACCTCGCACAGATTCGTACTCGACGAGTAATTACGAAGAACGCAAATTCCCGTGCGATGTAAAATACGACTATGCGACGTACAAATACAAAAAAAAATTAGTACTAAAATATAGTAGAAATTTAGGGGTTTTACATCATACCCAACTTACAAGAATTTCGTCCTCGAAATTAAGAATAAGTAGGGGGTAAGAAGGCACAAAGGGTATTAGTAATGGCAATTCGACGAGTCCTTGGGCGAGGTAAGAAATAACATAAACAAGCATTAGAAAATCGTGATTTAGATAATAAATCACGGACATAGCTAAAACATAAATGAGAAAGATTAAGAGTTTTAAGTGGATCCATATAAATAATTAGAGACTTAAGATATGGTTTCTTAGGAGTAGGTTGAGGGCACGATTAGGAGAACGATTAGATTCACTCATAAATTGAGTGATTAGGAGGTCGTAATAGTAAATATAGGGCCAAGAAAAGAACGAGCAGTTTAGGACGAAGGTATAGTAACATTGAACAGTAATGGTCATGACTGAAAGGACATCTAGAGGAATTCAAGTACACGCTTTCGTCCTTATAAAATAGATAAAGGCGAAAGTAACAAAGGATTCGAAGAAGAGATTATCGAATTTGAATACGAATACGTGGTTCAAAAAAGATCGAATAATTCAAAAAGAATTGTCAAGGCAATAGCAGATGAGATTTTAAGGGGTAATTTTAACTATATCTCAACCACGTAGAATAATCGTGTGAAAGGCGAACCAAAGTGCACTAGGTGATCAGACCATCATTCACTGGTTCTGATTAGACAATATGTTAGTGGGGGCCCCCAATAAAATATATGTCCTTGAACAAGCTTGATAAAAATAAGCTTGTAAAAATTAGGCTATTTAGCAGTATTAGTCACGATGGTAAAAACATAGGCACGAGCGTAAGAGTGAAAGAAGGTAGAATTAGTTCAACTCCTTAAGAATCTAAGTCTTGTCATGTGATTGTTCCTATACATTCATCTTACTGTCTTTTGTCTAAGGCTTTGGTGGGCTAGATAAGTTAGGGTCCTATAAAGACTATAGTCTAAGTAATCATGTTAATATGGGTCGTAAGGAAAATAAATGTTAGGTCGTGAGGTATCTACCCAACTTACAAGAGTTAAACTAGTAGGGTGATGGGACAATGGGTCATGTCCACCTAGTATGGGTTACCTTATTAATCTCTATCAAGCACGAAAGAAGGACACAAATAACGATAGAAGGAATCAAGCAAGATGCAACTCGAGGTGTCAAGCCAGAATGCGGTCAAGTATGTGGATGAGATCCTAGACTCTAATCCTATACGCAGGCTTGCTTGGTATGGTAAAGTAACCAAACAATTTATCTTGACCTGCATGGACCACCACAAAAATATGTAACGCTACAGTCCTAAAATACGTAGGACTAAGTACGTAGACATGTCAGCTGTATACATACGAAGTACAGGGGCCTTGTATGTATACATAAGCTGTAAAATGCAGTAAACCACAACTAACTAATCTTATCCACAAAATAAAGGAATAAAAGATATCATATAATAAATTATCTTGATACAATATGTTGGGTGAAGACACATCCACTACCAACAAAAATAAAAGGAAGAAGTACATGATATATAAAAGGACTAAGTAGAAGTAGCAAGGAGGAACCAAGTCACGTCATCTTCGAATAAATGGAGAAGACCACGATCCCGGCTAGGATACCTACGGAAGACATGAACACACACCTGGAAAATAACCAGGTCCTCAGAGGGACGTAGCAAGATACAGGAAGAACATGCTAATATGAACTGTCAGAATAATAAATAATATATAAAAGACTATTCTAGACACAAATATACAAAAGGAGATTCTAACCGCCTAATGTGCAATTTAGAGGACAACTTTTATGCGCATGGATGGGATTTTAGACTATAAGTACGCAACTAACATCCAGTCATACGTATCCGTCCGTAACGTCCAAAACGTCAGAGGGCATCTGCAAATATATCGCCATAGTTTCTTTCGAAAACTATGGATTACCAGTTTGGCTTCCCATACGTACTAGCGACTGTCCTTCCCCAATATTTTCCACCCTGTCCAAGTTATGTCCATAACTCATCCAGTTTTGTAACTGCTTGATTGTCTAAACCCTAGTCATAGCAGTTACAAATATCTACCGTCGCACGACTTTAGAGATAGCTAGTCAATATATAAGCCGTGCCCCTAAAAAATGCCTCAAACCATGTAGTATGAGTGTCATGGCCCAAGGAGAATAAGGATATCCCCCAACAAGAAGATAGTCCGCTAACACTAAGTTAACATGCATATAGTAAAATAAAACGACTAATAGAGTCGCTTGCACCCAAGTGTGGCTTGGACGCGCAATTTATAACAAGGAAACTAACAATATAAAACAAAGTAAATAATACAAAAAATAAATAATATGGCAGTAAATTAGCAAGGTATACTTGCCTGATGGGTCGCCTGATGTGCTGCGATGATCAATATGGCATAAAGTTTGACTTCGGTGTTACAACTATGCAAAGGGAGCCTCTGTTGACGACACGGAGTATTCCGTCAGGTCCAGAACGGTCAACTTAGTTAGATTTGACATGATGAGTACAGAATTGGAGAGAAAATATGAATAATGGGTTTGGTATGGTTAAGAATCGATAGTCGAAGGGTTGTGAAAGTAATATATACTATTTTAGAAAAATAGCTATAATGCTTGAAGCTATATTTTATAGTAAAAATAATTTTAGATAAATGCATACTTGAAAATAGAAATCATTTTTAGGCTAAACCCTAAATTTGTCAAAAATGAAATTATAGGTAGAACTATATATAATATTTTTTTTTCTATATATATATATATATATATCTATATATATATAAATATATATATAGATATATAATATATATATATATATTATATATATATCTATTATATATATATTATATATATATATATCATATTATATTCTAAGTTAAAACAAATTTGAAATCGATTTAGACAAAATTCATGATATAACTTTTTAGAAAATATTTATAATATCTATAACAAATATTTTTAATCCACTACTAGTAGGTACAAAGATGATAATAACCATAAAAGAAAAGCACGATAATAATAATAATAAGGCTTCTAGCAATTTATACCTAGTATATTAAATACCAAAACTTAATATCCAAAAATAAATATAAATATATCTTTATATATGTACTATTTACAATAGTACTTACAATAATAAAGATAACAATGATTAAAATAGTAGTAATAATAACATCAGAATAAAATAATAATAATAATAGTAAGAATAATAAAAAGTATAGAAATGTATACTGTGCACTCCTCTCGAAGGAGGACACACACAGCTAAAATATAAATAAAAAGGAAAAGAAACTTAAGAATGAGGAGAGAGAAAGAAAGATGGGGAAAGGAATCGAGGAAGGGCGGAGGAGAAGATCGGGGGTCGCCGGCGGCGGAGGATGGCGCATGCGCGCGGAGGGTGAGGCACCGAAGGCGGTCGCCGGGGGGCACGCTATGCCGGTGAGGCCAGGTGGTGGCGGCCGGGAGAGAGTGAGATTGGAGAGGGAAAAGAGAGCGGCGGAGAGGGGATCGGAGTCCCGCGGGGCTCACCGCTCCGACGACGATATGGTGGGGCACGACTGTGTAAGCTCGGCTGACGTTGCCAGCCGTCAAGTTTCTATGACTGCTCGAGAAGGAGGCTGCGGCTAGGCGAGCGGTGACCAGATCCAGCGAGGGCGACGCGGAAGGGTTTTGGTCGGTAGTGCACGAGAATCAGCGCCGGGAGCGGTATTTTCGAGGACGGCTCATCTCTCGGTCCTCGACGGAGACGGGTCCAGCGCGGCGGTAGCGCACGCTCAGGGCGAGCGACGCTGAAACTTCGCTGACGACGAGGCACGACGGCGAGGTTAGGTCATGGGTTTCCAGATCTTATTTGTTTGCTCTTTTTTTCTGGTGTGGAATTTTTGGAGGATTGCCGACGTTGTGGGCGCCAGTGATGGTGGCGGTGATTTAAATTTTTGGTGCGGTGATAACCGGGGTGGTGGTGGTTATGGCCGGCCTGGGTGGTTGTGTTGACAAGGCTGGAGTGTCGGAATGGCGGTGTCAGAAGGCGGCGCTCGGGATGGTGACGATGACGATGGTGGTTTTAGGGGGTTCTGGTCGGTGGTTGTGAGCAGCAGTTGGGTCATTGCCGGGGGATCGGGTCAATGTGGTGGTGATGACAGGGAACTGGGTTCGGTGGGTGTATCGAGGGGATAGTGTTGGATCGGCCTGTAGGTCGGGCACTGGTTGTGTCACGATGGTGGTGGTGAACCTGGTGGCAGGACATGGGTCAATAACGAAGAATTTAAAGCTAGGGTTAGGGTTAGAGAATTAAGGAATTTGGAGATTAGGGAATTGGGGATTTGTATTGTGTCGGGGTTGTCGACACAAGAGAAATAATGTTTTTGTAATATAAATAATCTATTGGAAAGACATCCGGGGTCGGACCAGAGGCTGTCACAGCTGCCACGGAAAAGAATTTGGACACCGACACGATGTGCACACCTTGGTGGAGAAATATTTGTGGAGATAATTTGTGGAGAATAATTGTGGTGAAAACAATATGGAGGCTCCCCTATATATAGGGTTGAGAGAATCCTAATTGGATAAGGAGTAGTCAATTAAAACCCCAATAGATAATACGCTATTTAATTTAAATCAATTCAATCCAAATCCAATTCCAATTTTAGATAAATCTAATAAATTAATATAGATAAATTACATTTTCAAATAAAAGCTTTTTAAAATCGTTTCAAATCTAAATTATCACAATCAATTAAACTTAAACCAAAACACTATTTTAAAATACTTTTCCAAAAAATAATAAAATATTAATATAATTAATTTCAAAAATAGAATTATATATATAAATTTAAATTTTTGTATCTCATATGCATAAATATTTGCATAAAACCTTGTTTTCAAATTACCATTTAAATTATCACAATTAAATTCAAATATCTTTTTATAAATAATAATTAATAAATTTCAAAAATCATAATAAATATTTAAGTATTAATAGGAAATAATTTTAATCTATATTTTTAATAATTTAGATAAACAATTTCGAAAGTGAACATAAATAATCAAATCTTTAAAATACCTCCTTGCTAAATAATTTATTATAAATAATAAAAAAATTAAAAATATATATGAAATTTTTCATGTGCTTTACACGAGTAGAATATTCACATAAATCTAGTTTCTAAATTACCACTATTAAAATAAGATAGCATTTTATAAATAACTAAATAATAAGTTTTGGCAACCTCGATAGATTTTTCACAACTTTTAATAAAAATAAATTATATATATATATTTTGAAACCATCACTGATAAAAAAAATCAAAACCATTTTCTAAAATATATACCGTACAGATTCGCACTCGACGAGTAAATACGAAGAATGCAAATTCCCGTGCGACGTACAATACGACTATGCGACATATAAATACAAAAAAAATTAGTACTAAAATATAGTTGAAATTTAGGGGTTTTACAACATGTCATCAGGATGGCGGTTGTACATCCATGAACGATTCTGTAGGTAGTAATTTATATCCATTTGAAGATAATTCTGCAACGATAGATACACTTATTCGATATATTGTCCAAATGGATGCATAGACACATGAGTTTTAAATGAGTGTCGTAACGTGTTCAATGTCAGCCCTTCTCTTCGAAGAAAGTTTACTTCTGCAAGCCTTTTTACGGCTTTCAGAGTTCTACCAATTTTGAAAATAATAAAAAAAGGCCAAGTATTATAAGTTCCTTTTCTAGGATTTTTGTTCTTTATTTTTTTTTACTATTTCTTACTCCTTTCGTTATTTGTCTTTTCTCCTATTTTTCGGTAATCGGTAGAACTCTAAAAGCCTCAAAAAGGCTTACAGATGTAAACTTACTTTTTCAGAGAAGGGCTGACATGGATACTTTACTTCTTGGGCTGACACTGATACTTTACTTCTAAAATATCTTATATACTAGGATACTCACTCTATACACTCTATGTACTGATATACCATCTACACTTCTAGGATACTCTATACACTGTAGGTACTAGGATACTCCTTATATTATAGATATCAAAATCACTTAGTAGGGCACAAATATGAGTGTGCATTTCATATAAGAATGTTATCAGTTGAAGAGTCATTTCCAGTCCGTGTACATATATGGTTGGTAAGGTTGAGTTAGTATCATATATAGGTAGCATGGACACATGCTTTGTCCTGCATTGCATGCATTAGACTCGAGTATGAGTGTGAGTGTGTGTACTACTGTCACACATTTCCATTTGAATTTTATATGTTCAGTTGATACTGACCTCGTATCAGACATTTGGCATTAGTGGTATCAGAGTTCCTAAATTTATTGAGTGTTCAGATCTTGTATGATTAGTTCATGCTACCTTTCTTTTAGTTTAGATTCATTAACATGATGACATTAGTCTTTATTTTGAACTTCCAATGTCTTCCTTGTCCAATCTTCCTATAACATGTTCAATCTAATGCCATTTAGTAACAGTAAGTTGGTGGAAGGGTTTAAAGGCATGTTAGTTAAGGAAGGGGGGTTTAATTGATATTGTGTGTAGTATTGGTATCAGGTACTACCTAGGATGGGTATAAATTAGTTAGATGAGGAGGGGGTCTAGCCTCACTATAGGAAGTTGAGAAAGCTCATGTAGAGAGCAGATTGGGTTAAGGACAGAGGATGCTCTGCACTAGAGTATAGGGCACTTGAACATGCCTAATTAGCACTTGGCTTGCCTTGTGCAGCAACAACAAGTGCAAGCAGCATTTAGCAGCTGCAGTAGCTTGCTTTACTGCTATTTGGGACATGGGATATCTCTGGTCAGTTGTGAGGGAACTAGAAGTGTGTATCCTTAGCAGGATGTTATTAGTTGAAGAGTCATTTCCGTGTCCGTGTATACAACTCTCCTTGAAAGCTTTCTTATTTGGTAGTAGACTACATTTAAGTATGCTAGTGTTTTTTACCTTAAAATAATTATTAATTGACAATATTGTGTACGAATATAATTG